>OY253649.1:0-81605 GCA_958009055.1 Choricystis sp. odSpoLacu1
ACCCTAACCCTAACCCTAACCCTAACCCTAACCCTAACCCTAACCCTAACCCTAACCCTAACCCTAACCCTAACCCTAACCCTAACCCTAACCCTAACCCTAACCCTAACCCTAACCCTAACCCTAACCCTAACCCTAACCCTAACCCTAACCCTGACCCTGACCCTGACCCTAACCCTGACCCTAATCCTAACCCTGACCCTAACCCTAACCCTAACCCTAACCCTAACCCTAACCCTAACCCTGACCCTGACCCTACCCCCTACCCTAACCCTAACACTATGTTCCAAAACCTAACTCACCCACTGGCACACCCTGTGAGTCCACCGCGCGGCCCCACGATTTACTTACACGTCAACCTTATAACTGCTCCGCATAACATCGTCGTGAAAATTATTTGCTAGTGGGGGGAGCTGCGTGTCAACCGAGCGGTCGACCCATCCCCCAGAGCGTCCATACTGAGCATGCTGGCGTACGGTACGCCAGCATGCCCCACGGTACGCCAGCATGCCCCACGGTGGGGCATTCCTGGAATTTGATCGTCTGAAAAGACCACGTCAAAAAAATGATGGTCCACCTAAAGGGACCATAGGAAAACGTGTTTAAATGCGTTAGACGCGCCCACCCTCCAGGCGCACTCAGTTGAAAGCAGGGTTGCGGATGGGGATCCAAAAGTCAGACGGTGAACAAAGTAGAAGAAAAAAGTGGGGATGGATCGATTGATGCGGCGTCCTAGGACACGCTGGTGCAGGCCGACAATGCCCCTGCCGCCACCGAGCAGATAGACACAGAGTTTGCGCCGTAATCTGTAACGTATGCGTAGTTCCTGCAATTGCAACGCCGGCAGGGGTTGAGAATCCGCTCCCAGTGGTGGAACATGCGGACAATGCGGGGGGTGTCCCGGACACGGTGCACGACGAGACACTGTTTCCGCCGTTGTTCGCAACAAACGCATAGCCCGAATCCAGTGTTATGCCATACGGTGAACTGAAGCCGCTGCCTGACGTTGTGCATCCTGAAAATGAGCTGCCAGAGATCGCACAAACACGCACAGTGTTGACGGCGTTTGTGACAAACAAGTAGCCTTTGCCCGTCGTCAACCCGAAGGGCGAGTTAAACCCTCCCAAGACCGCCGAGCATGAAGACAGCGTCGGTGGCGTCCCCGCCGCAGTGCAGACAGAGACAGAACTACTGCCACGATTGGAAATGTAGGCATATCCAGCGGCATACGACACGCCAGACGGTTGGTTTGAACTGGTAGAGTATAGCGTGCAGCCGGTCAAAGTTGGCGGCGTTCCGGCCACCACAGTACACACGTACACTTTGTCGCCACCCCAGCAGGCGATGTACGTGTATCCATTACCGTCAAATGTGATTCCCCAAGGGTCGACCACTCCAGTCACCGCATTTACGCACGATGTGAGCGTGCTGCCCGAGATAGTGCAGACCGTGACCTTGTTCAGCCCGTTGTTCGACACAAAAACGTAGCCGGGCAACGACGGCGTATAAGCAATGCCCAAGGGGCTGTTGAAAAGGGGGGCGGGAATGGTAGCAACTTGAGTAGCCGTGCTGGGACCGCTAAAAGCCGTAACAATCGCGGTCAAAGAGCCCGACCCCGTCGGCGTCGTCGTCAGAGTCAGCGTAAGCTGCGTGGCCGTGGAAGAAACGACAGTGCCGATCGCTCCCAAATTCAGGGCGACGGTGTTGCCCGAGGCAGTTGTGTCAAACCCTGAGCCCGCGATGATCAACGTCGTCTCGGTTCGGGCTTGGGTGGTCGTGTTGAGGGTGACGGTTGGTGCCGGCACGATGGTCGCAACTTGCACCGCCGCCCCGCTCGTGCCGCCGTATGAGGTCACAATAGCAGTCAACGCGCCGGTGCTCGTCGGCTTTGTCGAAAATGTGACCGTCAGCTGCGTCGTCGTCGCAGCAGAAACTGTGCCGAATGCGCCCAGGTTCGCGCCCAAGGTCAGCAAAACCGAGTTGCCGGCAGCAGTCGTATCAAATCCTGAGCCTGCGATGATCAATGTGGCGGTCGAGTTGATGGCGCGGCTGGCCGTGTTGAGAGTAACGGTTGGTGTGCCAATAACCATCACCGAAGAAGCCGCAGCCGAGCACGTGCTGCCAGTCAGCACGTAGCACACGTACTGCGCAACGCCCACCAGGTTGTCAATGGTGCCCGACGCGGCGCTGGTGGGGAAGGACGTGGTGACGACGCCCGCGCCCGAGGACGCGCACGCGGGCGTCGTTCCGGAGTACGGCAGGCAGGAAACCGTGAACGCCGTGATCGCGGGGTTGCCCAGGTACGTCGATCCCGTGAACGCCACACTCAGCGTGCCGTTGGACGGGGACGTGGCGTTCACGTTCTGGGGTGCGGTCGGTGGCGAGCTCGCCACGGTGACCGGCGTTGACGCGCTCGAGCACACACTCCCCGCCAGCACGTAGCACACGTACTGCGCAACGCCCACCAGGTTGTCAATGGTGCCCGACGCGGCGCTGGTGGGGACGGACGTGGTGACGACGACCGCGCCCGAGGACGCGCACGCGGGCGTCGTCCCGCTGTACGGAAGGCAGGAAACCGTGTACGCCGTGATCGCGGGGTTGCCCAGGTACGTCGACCCCGTGAACGCCACACTCAGCGTGCCGTTGGAGGGGGACGTGGCGGACGGCAGGGTGGGGGCAGTCGGCGGAGCCCCCGTCACCGTCACCGGCGACGACGCGGTCGAGCACACAGAGTCTGCCAGCACGTAGCACACGTACTGCGCCCCGCCCACCAGGGCGGGAAAGAATGCCTGCAGAGGGGACGCAGAAGCCTGCACCGTGGCGGTCTATACACCAGTGCCCGTGGACGCACACGACCCGCTCGCCACGCTGGACGACACGCACTTGACTGTGTAGAAAGTCACCGGCGGGTTACCCAGGCTAGAAGACGCCGCAAAGTCAACCTGCACGCTTCCGGCCGACGGAGATGTTGCAGACACGATTTGAGGCGCGGTCGGCGGCGAAGTCGGCACCGCCGTCAGCGATGGCGTCGGCACCACCCCTGCGACGGGCGCATCATTCAGCAGCAGCGTCGGCACAGGAGCTGCCGCTGGCGGCGGCACGCTCATCTGCAGCTGCAGGTTGGTCACGTCCATGACTGTAGCAGACGTGGCCAGCAGGCGGCGACGGGCGACGGACGCCGGCGCGGCCACGCACCCCGCCTGCAGGTTGAGCACAGCCAGCGCCTGCAAAGGCGACAACAATATGACAGGCAGCAATCCTGCCGATCCGCACGTGTAGGTGGCGGGCAGGCAGCCGCCACGAGGCGTGACGCTGATAATGAGCTGGCCAACGTAGGGTGGGCCAATTTTCGCAACCGCCACTTTCAAGCCGCTAATATAACCGTCGCCAATGAGGATGGCCACATACGTGGCTGCAGTGGTGGAGCACACATAGTTGCCTGAGTGGGATGGTTTTGGGTGGGAG
Source organism: Choricystis sp. odSpoLacu1 (assembly GCA_958009055.1). NCBI lineage: Eukaryota > Viridiplantae > Chlorophyta > Trebouxiophyceae > Choricystis > Choricystis sp. odSpoLacu1. Next base: position 3,466 of record OY253649.1, read on the forward strand.
TGAGCGTCGGCGGTGGGGTGTGATTAGAAAAAAACGCGACTCGCCCCTCCCCCCTTTTCTTTGCCTCACCATTGCTTCCCACAAGCCCAGCCACCACGCCGTCCGCGGTCACCAAACACTGCAGCGTGCCCGATGGCGCGAACACGGCGGAGGATGACGGCTCCACCAACGTCAACACGCCACCAGAAGCAAGCGTCTTGTACACGGACAGCGTCGCAGCGACAGTGGTGATGTTGGGCTTGACGCCCAGCGACGCAATCCACGCTTTATCTTTAGCGTTGACCGCAGCAAGCACTGCGACCGTCTTATTGGCGAGGGACGCGGGCGAGTCAAGCGTGGTGGCCTGAGGGTCGAGGGGTGGGGCGCAGGGTTCGCATCTTGTCTCCTTGCTCACAGCACACGCACACACACGCCCCTATTTCCATGTCAACAACCTACTCACATTAAAGCCAGGCAGGGCGGCCGTCTGCGCGGCGCTCTGATGGTGTGGGGCGGGGGTCGAGTCACGTGATTGGGGGGTGACAGACGCTGCGGGGTCTGCCCCCCGATGCGCGCCAAAAAACAAACACGCCGCCGCCCCACGGGCCGCGCGTCCGTAACGGCCCTCTCAGTGTTCGCCGCAGCTTGTACCACGTTGTGGTGGGTGGGGAAAAGGCGGCGTGCCGGGGCCCAACGCGCGGGCGCTGATATGGGCGCAGCGGCGCGCGCATCACCCACCCCCACAAAAAAAAAAAAACACGCCCCCCACGCCCCAGCCCACAAACCTGCACCAGCAAGAGGGCGATCAAAAGGGGGATCATGTTGTGCGTCCAGCGCGGGCAGAGGTGCCCACGCGCGGGCAAAAAGACGCAAGCACGCCGCCCACAGAAAAAAAAGCGGGCGCCGTGTGTTTGCGCAGGGTGTTTTCGAGCGACACACAGAGCGCAGCGCTGACCCCCCCCCCCCCTCCCCCCCCCTTCTCCCGCTCTGCACCGCTCTGCACACACGCACATTCTGCCCTGGTTTTGGGCGCCAGCTCCTTTTGGGTTTTGCGCCAAGACTCTCTCTGTGACAACGTTTCATCATCGCACTCTTGAGAGTCGACGCGTCAGTGCCGACGCGTCCCCTCCACCCACTCTCTGCGGCACACCAAGGACGTCGCGTTGCTCCCAAGCATCATTCCGGCACAGGGAGGAGGGGGCCAACACCGGGTCAAGAGATGCATCTCGGCTGGATAGTTGGCGGGTGAAGAAAAAAGAGTTTTTTGGGCTTATGCAAGTGCGCTTCTCGTCCCCACACTCCACCTCTCCAAAACCTCCCGTCTCGGAGACAGACAGACAGAGAGGCACGCAGAGACCGCCACCACATCCTGTTTTGGTTCTTAGGGTTAGACTAACCCTAAGACGTCGCTATTTCACACACAAATCGCCTTTGCTCTCTTGCTCCAAAAACCTTGTTTCTCCTCCCCTCCCTCTCTCCCCCCCCCACCGCCCAAACTATTTGGGAATGTTCTGCTGCACATACTGCACCAAATCGTACACCCCCGTGCTCAATGCGTCGTACGCGTCCTCCGTCTTGCCCCTGAAAAAGGCGGCCGCCTGCGCGTCGGTCGCGCCCAGGCAAAACCGCTCGCGCAGGCTGCGCAGGGGCTGCTTGTAGCCAAAGCAGGGGAGGCCCGACTCGGCCATCAGGGTGACTGCCGCGATAATTGGTTCCGCTGCACCCCGGGCAGCCAAAAAGCCGCGCACACACAGCTCCAGAAACGCGCGGTACGAGGGCGACGCGCGCGTGCCCCCCGGGTCGATCAACTGCGACATCTCGTGGGACAGCTTGAAGGCGGCCGTCTCAAAGCCCAGGTTGCCGCCGGGGGAGATGCCCAGGATGAAGCCAAAGTCGATGTGGACGAGGTGGCCGTCGCGCGAGATCATGATGTTGCCATTGTGGCGGTCCTTGGCGTGCAGCAGGTAGCAGGCGATGGCGTAGCTGATGGTGTTGGGTGGAGGGGGTGTTGGTGGGTGGATGGGGGTGGGGAGGGGGGCGCGAAAACACCCCCCCACTCGCAGCCGCGGAAACCACCCCCACTACCCGCGTCCAAGCCAAAGGGATTGGTGGAGGGGGTGCGGGGGCGGTGCGCGTAAACACCCACACCACCCGCCGCCGCGCCCCCACCCTCCCCACCCGCCGCCGCGCCCCCAGCCCCCCACCGCCGCCGCGAAACAAACACCCCCGACCCGCAGCCCCCCCCCCCTCCCCCTCTCCTCCCTCCCTCCCACCACCCCGCCTCACCCCGCATGCGACACAATGAAATTCCTCCTGGCCGCCTCAAACCTCGGACTGCCGGGCGCCCCAAACTCGCGCCTCCAGATCTCAAACAGGCCCCCGTCCGCCGTCTCCCCCAGGGCCGACCGGGACCGGCAGTCGGGCACGACCTCAATGATGCCGCACTCGTAGCCGGTGGGGATGACGCCGTAGGGGGCGAGGTACAGGTCGACCGCCGCCTTGCGCAGCGCGTCCTGCAGCAGGCGGATGACTTGCAGGGCGAGCACGTCCTGGCGGCAGTCGTCCCCCACTTTGAAGATGAGGGCTTGGATTGTTGTGGTGGTGAGGGGGGTGGGGGGAGCGGTGGCGCCGGCATCATCGCCAACGTCGCCTTTCACCTCCAGCACCTCGACTTTAAAAGCCACCAAAATCGGCACCTTGGCCGCCGACTGCATGGGGGCCGCCGTCTCGGGCACCGCCCCCAGCACCCGGGCGGCCGGGTTGGTGGGCAGGTAGAGGTCGGCGCGCGGCAGGTCGATCGCGCGCACGAGGCGCACCGCCTCGTTTTTGCGCTCGTCGCGCGGTACCGGGTACAGCGCCCCCGACACCGCGGTCACCGCGTCAAAGTAGGCCAACTCGGCGCGAAGGTGGGCGAGTTTGTCGGCGGGCATGGCGGACCAAACCTATGGGGGGAGGGAGGGTTGTGAGGTGTCGATGCTGGTTTTTTCGCCACCACCTCCTCCCCCCCCACTCCACCACCACCCCTCTCATACCTTGTCCTTCAACTCGTCCGCCACCCGCCACAGTCCCGTGTCCGCGGGCGGCTTCCACCCGCTGCGCTTGACGGCCGGCGCGAAGGCCTCCTCGGGCGGTGTGCCCTCCGCCGCCAGTGTCGCGATCAGAATGTGGGCGTACAGCACCGACCGAGTCGCTGCCGCCAGCAAATAGGCCGCGATCTGGCCGTCGCCATCGCCGCGCATCAGTTGCACGAGTTGGGGCAGGAAGGAGGCGACGGCTTCCGGGGGGCAGGCTTCCAGGGAGCGCAGGGCGTAGGCGCGGACCAGGGGGGCGCCGCCAGTGGGCCCACCAAGCATGGCCAACGCTTGCAGCAGGGGGGCGGGCGACCACAAGGCCAGGGCGTCGGTGGCGTGGTGGTGGGAAGAGGGGGTGACGGCTCTGCCCTTCCCTTCCACCACCACCGCCACCCGGCTCAACACTTCCGCAGCCCCAGGCACGCGCTGCAGCCCCGCGTACCCCGCGTGCGCCACCACCAGGCGATCGAGCTCAGCGTCCAGGGCGGCAGCCGCGGGCAGCCGCGCTGGCAACGCCAGCGCCAGGCGGGGCGACACCGCCCACGCTGCGCGCGCGAGGGACGCCCACCGCGCAGGCGTGTACTTCGCATAGGGTGACCTTGGCTTGGCGGGCAGGGCCAGAGGGTCGGCCCAGGCGGACGTGCGCTCGGTTTCGGCGGCCAGCAGGAGGGCCAGCAGGTCCAGGCGTTGGGAGGGGGTGATGTGGAGGGGAGAGGAGGACACGGGTGCAGCGACCTCGCCGCCGCCGCCCGCGGCAGCAGCATCCCACACTGGGTCGCCAGCCGCAGCCCCCTCACCACCTCCCCCCCCAAACGTCTCATAATCAGGCCACCCACCAGCCGCCACGACAGCCGCCAAGTCGGCGACCGCGACACACTGTTCGCGCGCTTCGGCCGCGCTCCACCGCCCGTACCAGGCGGGGGGGGCCTCAAACCACAGCAGGGCGGCACGCAGTGCGCGCTGGGCCAGCAGGGCGGCCGCGCCGCGCGGGGAGGCGGCCGGCGTGCGGGTGTGCAGCAGGGCGAGGCGGGCCAAACGCGCGCGCGCGCCGCCCGACGCGGGGTGTTGAGTCAGGCCGCGCGGCGTGTCCAGGGAGCGGTGCAGCAGGCGCCCGATCAGGCGGCGAATGGCGGCGGCATCGGCGCCGACGCCGTCGGAGCATAGCTGGTTGAGTTGGGAAGGGAGGTGGTGAGGTGACTGGGCTCAGCCTTTCCGCGTCGCGCCCGCCCCACAAACCCACCCCCTCCACTTCTCACCTGCCACACTTCGTCCCAATACTCCAGCCACGCCGCGTGCGCTTTGACCCCCCGCGTTAACTCCACGTGGTCGTCCGGGTCGCCACCCGCCCCCATGTGGACGGCGTCCGCGTCGTACGCGCGCGAAAACAGACCCGCCTGGGCATCGACGGTGGCCAACCAGCCGGCCGCCACGGCCGCCACCAGCGGCACTCTCAGCGCGGGCGCAGCCGCAGCCACCCACTCCCACGCCAAACAGCACACGCGCACAGTCGCAGGGCGCAGGCGGCGGGCGGGCACAGAGGCCAGCGTGCGCAGCGCGGTCGGCGCGGCTGCGTCGGTCGGCGCGGTCGCCACCGCGGCGGCACACGCCAGCACGCGGTCGTCGACGGTGGTGCTGGAGGCGTGGGAGTCCAGGGCGTTGCGCAGGGCGGCGGCCGCGTCGGCGACGCCGCCAGGGCCGGCTGCGGCGCGTGCGGCGGCCGCGCCCCCATAGTAAGATTTTCTCGACAACGCCTCCACGCCCGCGATGGGGCCTTCAGAGGTGTCTGCGGCATCCACGGACGCAGGACGCGCAGCATCCAAAGCGGCCATCAAATCAGCCGCATGGCGCAAAGCAGCGGGAATGGCGGCCGTCGGCAACAGCGCGAGCGCGGGCGCGTCGCCGTCTGCACTCGCCACCCCCATCCTCACCCCGCCGCGCAGCGGTTCGTGCAGCAACGCTTCCGCGTGGGCGGGGGCGTCGCGTGCAGCTTCCGCCACCACGCGCAGCACGAGGTCGAGGCCAGGGTGGGACGCGACGCCGCCGCCCCCCGTCGCGCCCGCCGCGGCGCGCACGCGCGCGGCTTCCTGCGAGTCCACAGCCGCCAGGGCAGCCTGCAGCAGCACGGGTCGCCAGTGCAGCGATGGGAAGCGAGCCAGCACGGAGGCCAGCATGCGGGCGGGGGAGCCGGGCGCGTTGGGCGCGCCGCCACCGCGCGCAGAAGCGGCGACCAGGTTGGCCGCCAGTTTTTCCAGGGCGGGGGTGACGAGGTCGGCGGTGGGTGTGGATGGTGGGCGTGGAGCAGACACACCGTCACCACCCCACCTGCCCCGCACTGGCGACAGGGAGCGTCCGTCGGGTGACGTCGACGGCGCGCACGGTGCCGCGCCGCGCGCAGTTGACCGCCCCGTGCGCTTGCCCTCGGTCGCCAGCCTACCACAATAAGACGCTGCCGCCGCGTCCACAATAGCACTGAGCCAAGGACTGGCCCACAACCCCGGCTCCACATCCTGCAGCGCGTCCAGCAGGGCGTCCAGGGGGGACGCGGGCACCGGCGCCCCATCGTGCGCCGCCACGCACCGCCCCAGCGGCGCCAGCTCGACACGCGCCAGCTCCAGGGTGGCCACCGACAGGATGTGCAGCGTGCGGACAGCGGGTTCGCCTGCGCCCAGGTAGGCGGCGCCAGCAGGGGCACCACCGAGGAGGCGGGCGATGGTGGCGGCTGCGCGGGTGGCGGCAGCGGGGCCCAACCTGTCGACCCGCGGCCCCAGCTCAGCCGTCAGCTTGGCGGTGTCGCCATCACCCAGGACGGCGAGTTGGGGAGTGACGGCTGCAATGGCGCCACACGCGGTGACGACGTCGGAAGGGGGCAGGTAGGTGGGGGCGGGTGTGGTCGCGCCCGCGCCGCGCAGCGACGGGCGGGGTGGCCCTGGCGCCACACCAGCCACCACGGGCGCGCCACGCCCCGTCACGCCCGCCAGGCCGTGCACACCCACATACAGCCACAGCAGGCGGAACGATTTCAGGACGTCGGCATCGGTGGCGGCGTGGAGGCGCGGCTCGGTGGGTGTGGTGGGGGCGGCGGGCGGTGCGGTGCCACCCTCCACTCTCTCCGCATCCGTCCACGGCGCTCCCGCACCCGCCGCACCGCCCGTCCATGCCGCATCCGCCACCGACGCAATGGCGGGCAACAGGGCCGCCAAATCAGCCACCGCGGGCGCGTCGTCGACGCGCGTCGTGGCCCCCACATCAGCAAACAACGCCAGCAGCCTCACCAGTGCGTCCCGGCGCACGGGGGCGGAGGCAGACGCCAGGCCCCGTGTCAGAGTCGCCAACGCAGACGCCAGGGCGCCCGCTGTCGGCGGTGGCACGCCATCTGCGCCCGCGCCCTGGTGCAGCAGCGGCCCGCCGACACCATCAGGCGCTTTGTACGCCTTCACCAGGGCGTCAACTTGAGCATCGTACGCCCACCCGACACCCCCCCGCCCAGCGGCTGCCACCGCAGCCAGGCAGGCGCTGACGTGGGCGGCCGCCGCGCGCGCGGCGGGGGCCGCGTGCGCGACCCCGCTCTCTGACAGGAGCGGCACCGCCACCGCCAGCAGGTCGGCGTCGCCCGCCAGGCGGGCAGCCAGGCGGCCCGCGGTCAACAGTTCGGCTTGTTGTTCGGTTGGGGAGGCGCCTCCCCCCGCGTCCAGGTCGGCGAGGGGGACGAGGGCGGCTTTGATTTGTTCGCGCCCGGAGGGGCCGCTGGCCCAGGCGGACGCCAGGGCGGCGGTCAGGGCGCAGGACAGGGCGTCGGTGAGGGCCTCCGCGGGGTCGGTGGTGGAGGAGGAGAGGTGGCGGTGGCGGTGTGTGTCATCGTCCTCCCCCCCTCCATCGATCGACCACGTCCAGGCAACCGCACCATCCTCACCATCCCCCACCTCATCCGCCAGCCGGGCGGCAGAACGCATTAGCGCGTGCACGCGTTCCGAGGCATCCAGGCTGGCGTCGACGCCGGCGGCAGCTGCCGCCACCAGCAGGGGCGGCGCAGCGCGCGCAAGCGCGCTGGCCAGCGCCAGGGCACGCCCCCCGGTGGACGTGTCGTCGCCCGCCTGCCACACGGTGGCGACCGCAGCTTCAGCAGCTTCCAGGGTGAGGTCCAGCGCGGTGGCGATGTGAGGGCAGGGGGTGGTCGTGGTGAGTGTGGCTCTCGTGTCACCACCATCATCCAGCCCCAGCGCCAGGTCGGCAGCCAGCGTGGCGGTCGCCCGCACAAACGAGGGGGATGGCAGGCGTGGTTCGGAGGGGGAGGGGGTCAAGCGCCCCCCCGACTCGGTGCGGGAGACACCCGGCGCCGCAGCATCATCGTCGCCGCTCCCCCCCCAAAATGTCGCGCAACGCTTCGCGCAGGCCGCGGCACGCGTACCCAAAGAGGCGCTTGCGCAGGGCACGGTCCAGGGGGACACCGCCTGAGGCAGCGACGGCCAGAACCTGGTCTGCGAGGGCAAGCGCCGTGTCGTCGGCCGCGTGCGCGCCCAGCGCGCGGGCAGTGTCGTCAGTGAACGGGTGGAGGGCCTTTTTGCGGGCACCACCACCATTCTCATTGTGCACCAACGCGTCAGCAGCAGCGTGCAGCACGGCCGCCGCATCGCCCGCCAGCAGGGGCAGCGGCTGGCGCCGGTCGCGCAGCGCGCGTTTCACACCGCGCAGCAGCCTGGCGTCTCCGCCAGCGGGGGGCGCGTCCGGCGCAAAGCGAGCCAACCAGGCACGCACCAGGTCTGCGTAGGCGGCAGACAGAGATGCGGCCGCCGGGCGGGGCGTGGTGGGGGCGGCCAGCACGCGGCACAGCGCAGCGTGCAGCCGCGCAAAGCGGGACCGCCACTCGGCGGTGCCCGATTCCGTGTCTCCCGCGCGGGCGGTGGCCAGGGATTTCACCATGTCGACGGCGGCGGTGAGGATGGGGGGGGGAGGGGGCGTGGTGGACGCCACCAGGAACGCGGTCGCCGCGTCCAGGCCGTCCAGCACGGACTCTGCACGGGGAAAGGGGGACGCGCCCGTCACGCTGGTGTCGCCCAGGGCCAGCAAGCGGCAGGTGTCCACGAGTTCGGTGAGCTGGAGGGTGTGTGTGTGGTGGTGGGGGGGTGAGCGCAACCACAGACAAACAACCACCCCTCTCTCTCTCTGCCCACACCCCTCCCTTTTCCAAAAACCCTTACCTCACTCTCCGACACGTTACCGCGCGCCGCCAGCGCGGTCGCCCACTCGCACACCGCGCGCACAGAGGTGGACGTGGTCATGTGGGGACACAGGGCGTCTGGGGAGAGGAAGAGGGGGGGACACAATGTCAGGCGGGATGGTGAGACTGTGTGCTATGAGCTCGGGGCCCTGCAAAGTCAAACGGGCGGCGCGGGCGGGCGTGGTGGCAGGTTGGTCCAATCGCGCGCAAATGGGGATCGTGCTTCCTCCCTCCGTCGCGCCCCGCGGACGGGGCCTCGGCACCACCTCGCCGCTGGAAGACACGCACACACACACACGCTCGCGCCACTCACCACTGGTCGCGACTGCGTGTGGATCAAACAGGTGGAACAGTCGAGCGCTTGCTTTTCACGTCCACCAAACGCTGAGCACTGAGGGAGCGACCTGTGTGTCCCTCGGACACAAACAGCAGGAGACACACACAGGTTGGAAAGTGGGGACGTGCGTGGGGACACTCGCGGCGTCCGCGAGAAAAGAAGGTCCGAGGGAGGAGTGATTGCGTTGGCCTGTCGTCTCTCACTCCTTTCCGTTCTCTCTCTCCCCGCCTCTCTCACCCACCACGCTACTTGACAGCACAACACAACAGAAACGTCTACACACACGCCCTCTCCACTACTACTCCTTGCGCGGCCGCCCTCGGCTGGGCGGTGTCAACCCCGCCGCGCGCGCCAGCGTCGCTGCACCGTGCACCGACGCGGCATACCTCAAGTCCCACCGCCCCGCCTTGGCCAGGGCGGCTTGAGTGGGGGCGGTGCCGCCCAGTCCAGCAGACACTGCGAAAGCTCGCAACGCGGCTGCAGCGGCACCCAAGTCCGCCATCTCGCCCGCAGCTCTCCGCCGTGTCGTCAGGCCCGCCACCTCGGCCGCCCTGCGCGTGCCGCCCGCCCAGACGACAGCCTGCAACAAGTCGCCACGTCCTGCGTCCGCCAGTTCATCCACAGTCGGCATCACTTTGCGCGCCCTCCGCCCCGCCGCCGCAAAGGCGCGCAGCTCGGACGCCAGCGCGCGCGGCGCGCGGTGCGCGCGCGAGGGCGGCCACGCGGGCGGCCGGTCGAGCGCGTCTCCGACGGCACGGTAGCCGCCGTGATACACAATGGCGTGGTGCAGGTCGTACCGTCCTGCAGCCAGGACGGCCGCCCGACCAGGCATCAGGCGGTCGGCTTCATCCTCGAGGCGCAGGGCGGCACCTGAATCATCGAGCGCGAGTTCCGACGGCGCAAACGGCGCGTCCCACCGCACGCGCCGCGTCGCCACGTTGTAAAAGTAGCGGCCACCGCGGCGGGCGGCAATCGCTCTACCAGGCGCTGCCAGCTCCACCCAGTGTGCTGCCACGAACAAGGAGAGCTCGGCGTCCAGGGCGTCCGTGTTGTCCCAGTAGCCGACAGGGCGCCGCCGCGCGCGCAGGCCGACGGCCGCCGCGACGGCCGCAAAGCCACCAGCCGCCTCGATGTCGTCCGCCAGGTCGGCCCGGCCGGCGGCCACCAGGTCGGCGCGGGAGGGCATGACGCCGCCCGACCGGGCAGAGGCAGAGGCGCGGGCCAGGGCGAGCAGGGTGGGGCGCAGGTGGTCGACGAGCAGGCGCTGCCGCCCCAGCCTGAGAAGGCCGGGTGGCGGTGTGGCCACCACGACGCGAGCAGTAACATCACAGCCAGACAACACGTCGGCCACATAGGGCAGCGTGTGTGACTCCACAGCAGCCCCAAACCGAGCATCCACCGAAGAGTTCACAACCCTCAGCGACGCGGGCGCGCCGCGCGCGGGGGGGGGCAGCACAGACTCCACCACGCCCACCAGGGCCCGGGTGCGGGCGTGCATGACGCGGTAGCCGAGGACGGCGTCCGGGTCGGGGGGGAGAGGGGTCATGGTGATGATGGGGGACGGTGGGGAGGTGGCTGCGTGTGGGGAGGGGGAGGGTTGGCCAGGTTGGAATTGCGGCGCCCCGCAAGGCACCACGCCGTCCAGCCTCCCCTCACTGCGTCTTCGCTCAACACAAACACTCTCCCTCCATCTCTCCCACTCACCGCGCCTGCGCCCGCCAAACGCGCCCCCCGGCCGCGCGCCGCGCGTCGCTGGCGGTGGGGTGGTGGTGCTCTTGTCGTCTGCTGCTTGCGGCGCAGCGATGGTGGCCGTCGACGTCGACGTAGGCGCCCGCCCAGCTGCTGGCGGGCGCGGCAGCGGGCGAGGCCGGTTGCTGCTGGAGGCTGCTGGCGCCGGGCGGGGCGCGCCGGTGGCGGCCTGCATTTGTGTGTGTGTGTGTGTGTGTGTGTGTGTGTGTGTGTGTGTGTGTGTGTGTGTGGCAAAGCACGACACGCACGCGTCAGATGTGTGCAGGTGCGCGCGCGCGTGTGCGTGGGCGCCGCCACAACAAAAACACGGCGTCTGCGGGCGGTGGCGTGCGTGTTTTTTTGCCAGAGATTGAGGGAAGCAAAAAACGCTTCCTCGCTCTGCTCACTCCCCTCTACGGCCACTCGCGTGCCGAACTCCCTCTTTCCATCCCACTGCAGGCCTCCCTCACCCCCCCGATGGCGGACGTCGAAGTGCTGCAGCAAGTGCGGGACACCGTGGCGGGCGCCCAGGTGCGTGGATGTGTGGTGTGGGAGGCGAACAAACCGCTGCGCGCGGGCTCCCCTCCGCGCGGGCCGCTTTTGGAGCCCGCTCCCCGGCGCTGCCGCCGAGCCTGCGACCGACGCCCACCCCAGTGCGCACGTGTTTGACTGTAATGGTTGCCTTCGTGGGCGGGCCACGGTGCCGGACGCGGCGTGCCGGTCGGAAACCGTGTACAAGGCACCCCGTTTTCCCCACGCGCGTCGGCGGAGAGGGGGCGGAGGGGGTGGCTGGAAAATTGGGAGGCGCGCTGTTGCGCTCGCCGCGTCGTCCACCCCCCTCCCCGTCCCCACGCCCGTGACACGATTCTAACGCGTGTTGTGTATCGCCTGGGTGATGCGAGCGGGAGTGACGACCGCCTGGCCGCGCCAACCGCCGCCATCAGATGGCCGAGGCGAGCGCCCGCATGCGCGCGCGAGACGTCGCTGCTTGTCTGGCCATAAGCGTGTGGGCGCTCGGGGGGGGGGGGGCTGCACGCGCGCCTGCTCCACCCCTGACCCCTGGGCTCAACCACTGCATTGCCACACTGCACTCTGTGGCGCGGGGCGGGCAGGGCAGGCAGGCGGACGCCCCAGACACACCCGCGTCAACGCTCGGGAATCGACGCATCAATTCACACGCCCTTCCTCCCTCTCCACACAGGTCGCCTGCGACGACAAGCACCGCCTCCTGCGCGAGCGCGCCAACGCTATGCGCACCCTCATCCGGCTGGTGACGCCCAACGCGGACAAGGTGAGTGGGAGAGTGTTTGGGGGTGGGCGGGGAGAGAAGGGGCGCCTGCGCAGACACCATCCCTCGCGCTCACCACCGCTCCCCCTCCCCCAGGTCGACGACTTTCTGGCCGCCAAGAACTCGCTCTTCGCTGCCCTCACCGAGATCGACGACCTGCTGGACGAGGTGGGCGTCCGCCTGCAGCGCGAGGGCGAGGACCTGGAGATCAAGCTGAAGGCGAAACAGGTGAGTTTGGAGGGTGGGGGCGGGCGGGGGCGGGCGTTTTTGTGTGTGCGCCTCTCGTCCACCCCCACGCCACTCCACAACACACCCACCCACTCACACATGCCCCCCCCCCCCCCCCCGCCCCTTCCCTTCCACTCAGGCTGAAGACGGCGAGCTGCGCCGCAAGATGGCCACCGTGGCCAAGCGCGCGGAGGAGATGGCGGCGCGCCAGGAGCAGCACGTCAAAGTCATTCTGGAGCTGAAGAAAGCCTACGAAACCGAGCAAGCCGCCCACAAGCGCGAGCGCGACCGGTTCAAGGCTGAACTGGCCAAGCTGCGGGAAGCCGCGGAGCGCGAGGTGCGCGAAACGCGCGACCTGCGCGACCGCGAGGTGCGCCAACTCGAGTCCGTCCACAAAGCCGCGCGCGACGACATGATCAAGCTGTGCAATGAGGGCGTCGCGTCCCTGGCCGACCACTGCCTGGACGTGGCGGTGGGCGGCGGCCGCGTGCGGGTGGAGGCGCCCGAGATGGAGGACGCGGTGTGGCGCGCGTTCCAGACGGAGATCAACTCCAAGCTGCACGAGTGGACGCTGACCTACTGCACCGGGGAGCAGCGCGCCCGCCTGGCCGCCCCCCCGCTGCGGCGGTCGGGGTCGGGCGGGTTGAAGGGTGTGGACAAGAGCCTGCCGTCCACGCCGTCCACGCTGGGGGGGGGGTCGTCTGCCGGCCCACACACGCCGCCCACGGTGTCCGAGGGGCCTCCCAGCGAGGCGCAGTATGACTCGCAGTGAAGAGGTGCGTGTGAGGTTGGTGGGGGTGGGGGTGAACACACGTTTTGCCTTCTTCCCCCCCCCCCCCCACCCCCCCCACCGTGCTGCTGCTGCTGTTGCCGCCCTTTCTGACTCTCCGGCCCCTGATCGTACCTACATCGTTACCACTTAATACCCCCGAGAATGATTTACCCTTTGCCCCCTTTTTTTTTCAGAGAGAGAGAGAGAGAGAGAGTGCGTGTGATGGAGGGGGCGGGGGGGGGAAGGGGACAGGCGGCGGCCTCCGCGGTCGCCGCCCCCCCCCCGACACCCCCCCCCCCCCCCCCTTTTTCGGCTTACGTATCAAGAACACTCCCTCACTTTGTGGCGCCCACTCTTTTCCAAAAGAGGGCGCATGTGCCCTGTTTTCCCTTCATGGCCCCTTTCTTTGGGGGGGTTGCCCATCCTTTCTTCCTTTTTCCTTTGTGAACAAGCCGTATCGCGTTTACGCAAATAAAAATCAACGACGTCGGGCGGGGGAGTGGTGTCTCTTCTCTCTTCTCTCTTCCGTGATTTGCACAACAGCTCGCCCTTGTTTCTTTTTTTTATTTTTATTTTTTATTTTTTGCGTTGCATCAAAAAACCAGATCCACCCACCCACCCAGATCAGTCCTCCCCCAACCCTGCTTCCTCCTGCAGCGCCTGCGTGGCCAGCCGCCCCACGTACGCCATGGATGCCAGGGACAGTGTCGCCCCCAGGGCCAGTTGCCAGGGTTCGATGGCTGCGCCAGGGGCGGCCCCCCCTTCAGCCCCCCCGGCCAACACTTCTCGCCCATAGTGCCCCGCCGCCACGTACGCAATCGTCCCCGGCAGCATGCCTAGCCACGAGCCTGCGACATAGGCTGGTAGCTCCACACTCGTCAAACCATACAGATACGAGGATGCTGCCAGCGGCAACAGCGGCGACATGCGCAGCAGGGTCACGACCTTGAACCCGTTGCGCCCGATGGCGGCATCCACCGCCGCAAACTTGGGGGAGCGGGACGCGTAGGTTTGCACCTTGTCTCGGGCCAGGTAGCGAGCAATGATGAAGGAGGTGGTGGCGGCCAGCGTGGCGGAGGCAGACACGACAGCAGTCCCTGCAGCCACGCCAAAGATGGCGCCCGCCGTCATGGTCAGCGGGATGGCGGGCACGGCCAGCACTTCGAGGGCGGTGTAGACGGCGCCGTAGGCCAGGTAGCTGGAGGGGAGGGTGGATGAGTGGAATGGGTGGGTCCTTGCTCTTTCCCGCACCCGCTGGCGCCTCTCTTCTCGCGTCCACACCACCATTCACTCACCCTGCCGGCCCCAGATCATCCACGACACCGATGAAATAGTCCACAAACGCGCGCAACGGTTCGCGCGCCGCCAGCGCGGCGCCCCCCAGCACCACCAACCCCGCCACCGCGGCCAGCGTGCCGCCCGACAGCAGGGCTGAGGCGGAGGGAGTGGTGGCGTCATCATCGTCGTCATCACCACCGCCCATCGGCGCGGCGCGGGGGGCGCGGTCGGTGGCGCGCAGTTGGGCCGGCGCCGCGCGCGGGGGGCGCGTGGCGGCGGCGCACTGGTGGGGGGTGGTGGGCGGCCGGCGTGGCTGTTGTGGGAGAGTGGTTGGAGGAGTGTGTGTGTGTTGAGTGGGCGATCATCAGGGGGAGGCGGTGGTGGGGTCGCGCCCCGACCCTCGACGGAAGCGTCCAGTGGAGAGGTGCTTCCGCCCACCAACCAAACGAACCTCCCCTCCCTCCTGCGCGCCACGCCACAAGTCTCCACACCGATTACTCATCGCTGTGTAACTCACCTGGTGCGCCACCGTTGGCCGGGGCGCGGCCGCCGCGCGCGGCGCGGTGGGCAGACAACCCCGCATTCGTCGCGCGAGAGTGGGTGTGCACGAGTGGTTGCACGCGTGCGCAGGGGGACCTGGTGCCGAGGCCGGGGATGAGAGGCTCAGTCACCAGTCGTGGCACGGGTGTGGGCGAGCGGGTCGCGTGGGGGGCGGTGCTTGGCAATGGCCCGCGGCGAACGCCAGAAGAGTGAGAGAAACTGGGCGAGGCCGACCGAAGGTCGACCAGCATTCACTCTCTCTTTTGTCCACAACTCACGCTCCACACCGCGTGTGTCCGCCGACACCAGCTCGGGCCGTCGAGCATCCGTCCCGCACAGGACTCGCACACGCGGTGGGGCGAGCTCCCGCTTTCTGCGCCAGCCACGGCGCCAGCCGAAAACATCTGCATGCGGCCGCCGCTCCCCACCACCCGCCTGCCGGCGATCGCCCCGCCGCACGCACCCCGTCCCTGGCCAACACGACACACGCAGCCTCCCACACCGGGCCGTCGCTCACCGTGGTGCGGCGCCACGCCTTCAAATACCTCCCCCCCACCCGACCGCTCGCGCTACCACGCGTTTGAACTGGACGGCTGCGAGTTCCTCGTCGCCCGCTCCCCAGACGGCGTGCTGGATGTTGCCGACACGTACGTGCTGGATGAGCAAGCCGGCGTCTACTCCCGCCCCGCGGGGGATGCGCCGTCGAGCCTGCCACCTCCAGGCGTATATGCGGCTGTCCCCTGGGAAGAAAAGTTTCGTGGGGACACCCTGTACCGCGAGCCCGCGTGGTCAAAGACGCTGCGCATCTATTTAGTGCGGGCGCTGGATGGTGATGGTGACGCCGCCGCTGCCAACACGCTGGACCTGAAAACGGTGGTCGCCCTCGACGCAGAAAAACGTAGCGTGAGGCGGGCCCCGGTGGAGGACCGCACGACGAGCCAGGACCCCAACCGGGTGACCCTGCGCATTCGGTGAGTTGAATGAGAGGGAGAGAGAGAAGCAAGGGAGGTGTGGAGGTGTTTTGCTCCTGCCGCCGTTGTTTTCCACTCACCT
This sequence comes from Choricystis sp. odSpoLacu1, assembly GCA_958009055.1. Classification (NCBI taxonomy): domain Eukaryota; kingdom Viridiplantae; phylum Chlorophyta; class Trebouxiophyceae; genus Choricystis; species Choricystis sp. odSpoLacu1. Next base: position 18,955 of record OY253649.1, read on the forward strand.
GCCCTCCCTCCCCCCCACTCCCTCTCTCAGCCCCGAAGGCCTCTTCCTGGTGGACGTCGCCGACCTGCCCTCCCCCGACGTAATCGCGGATGAACCCTCCATCGATGAACTCGAAGCGGAAGCCAAGAAAGCGCGCCCCAAGAAACCCTTCTTCTACCGCGGCAGCTTCAAACTGGACGACGCGGGCAACCGGGTGGAAGCGTTCGACCTGTACGAAACCGAGGAGGAGAGGGAGGAGCGGCTGGCGCGGGAGGCGGAGGAGGAGAGGAAGGGGATTAAAAAGGGGTTGGAGGATGATGACGCGATCGACGTGACGGTGGAGGACAGTCTGCCGGGGGCAGACGGCGACGAGGACGAGATCGACGACGGCTTGGAGGACACGTTTTTGTGATATTGCTTTGCGTGGTGTGTTTTCGTTTGCAAGTGCAGCTGCGCCTCTCCTCACGCCGCCCCCGCCACCCCTGTTTCCTTCTCGCCTTCTTTTTTAACCTTTTTGGGCGGCGGCCCCCCACCCCCCGCCACCACGCGCCACCCGCTCAACGCTTTTTGGAGGCCAAGTTCCAAGACGGAGCGCGCGGCGTCGACGCCAGCATCGATGCCTGCAGCAGCCGCCTCCTGCTCCCCCGCCTCAAACCGTGTCAACACCCAGTCCACCACAGACACGTGGGGCGGTGGCCTCCCCACCCCCACCCTCACCCGAACAAAGGGCGCAGACGCCCCCAGCCTCCCCACGATGCTTTTGATGCCATTGTGGCCGCCCGCGCCTCCTGTCGCGCGCAGGCGGGCGGAGCCGAGCGGGGTGTCCATATCATCGTAAATAATGATGCACCGAGAGGGCGGGATTTTGTAGAAGGAGGCCAGCGCGGCCACAGAGTCGCCACTTAGATTCATAAAAGTCTGTGGCTTGACCAGAATGACGCGGGACCCACCCAGCAGGGCGCGCCCCACTGCAGCCTTGCACTGCGACCGGTCGCACGTCGTGCCCGCCGCGCTGGCCAGCGCGTCCACCGCGTCAAACCCCACGTTGTGGCGGGTGCCCGCATAGCGGTGGCCCGGGTTGCCCAGGCCGACGACCAACCAGGCGTCTCCGGCGGCGGCGTCGGTGGCTGCTGCGCGGGCGTCGACGGGGCGCAGCCCACCACGGCGCAGCAGGGAGAGCGCGGGGCCCATTCGGCGCAGAGCGAGCGGCGCGGCGCGCGGCGTCAGCAGGGGGCGGTGTGTGGCACACGTGACAGACCGGAGGGAGGCTGCCATGCGCGGGAGGAGGGGAGGAGAGAGTGCGGGGGGGGCAGCCCCAGGCGCCAGATCGGGAAAGCGCGTCGATGCGTGTGCGAGAGAAAAACAACCCCTGCAACTCAAAACACCCACGATCGACACAGGGGGACATCGTCGAAACAGACACACAATCTACAAGTGCACACACACATCACACACCCTCTCCTCTAACTCTCCTCAAACGCGCTCTCGCTGCGTGGCCCCCTCAGCCGCTCGCGCCGCACCACCCGCGCGCCGTGCGCCGAGTCGTCGCTGCCGCCGTCCGCCAGCGCCACCGCGCGGGCGGCGGCCAGCGTTTCCAGGGCACTATCCTGTCGCAGTGGCGGGTAGGCGCTCAGAGGGGGCTCAGAGGCAGCAGCAGCCCTCCCCGCGCGCGGCACCAGCGGCAACACCGCCGCGCGTGCGGCGGCCAGCGTGTCCAGTGCCGAGTCTTGGCGGGGGGGCGGGGGCGGGCGGACGCCTCCCTCCCCCCCCTCCCACGTGGACGCCGACTCTCTGGTGAGGAGGGCGGACACGGTGGCGGCAGAGGGGGGCTGGGGAGGTGGCGGCGCGTCTCCAGTCGTCGTCGCCGTCGTCGTCCCTCCCTCGCCCCGCGCACGCGGCGACTCGGACGCGGAATCGTAGCGCGGGCGGTGGGGTTGGCGCAGGCCAGTGGCGGCGGCGGCGGAGGGGGACGCAGCGGCGTCGGCGCGGCGTCGGGTCGTGCGCGCGCGGTCGGCGTCGCGCGGCGAGTCGAGCATTGGTGACTGTGTGAGGGGGACGGCTGGCCCAGAGACTGTGGGCGCAACTGCCGCGGGGTCCCCCGCGTCGAGAGTCGCAAAAAAGCACACACCCAATGAACTGGTAAAACGATGGCCTCGAGAAAAACCTGCGCTCACTCGCGTTTCTTCGTTTCTTCCCTCTTCTTCGAACGCCCGCTTTTTTCGTTCATCCTACCCTCTCGAAATGGTGCGTGCTTCAGCGTTGCGCTTGCCACCAGTCACCCACAGGGTGTCGGGGGGAGCGAGGGCGTGAGTGTCGCCCCCCCCCGCCGCCGGAAGCACCGCCGCCAGCGCTGTCGGTTTGCGCATTCCCCAGCCCCCGGGCCCAGTTGCCGACGGTCGCCCCCCTTGCCGCCTACGCTGCAACACAAAATGATTCTTCTGGAAGCGCTCGACGCGTGAAATGCGCGTGCCACTCGCCCAACGCACACGTCCACACACCCCCACTCACACGCCGCCCTCCAACGTTTCCCCTTTCCACAGGCGCCGTCCCGCACCGCCCTGGGCGGCCGCCTGTCGACCGCCACGCCCGGCCGCTCGACGCGCCGCTCTGTCGCCAAGGTGAGAGAGGGAGTGTGTGTGGGAGAGAGGCCGGGAGAGCGCGGGCTGCTGGCGCAACGTTTCTTTTCCAACGCGCACGTTTCTCCTGAATTTTCCGCACCCGCTGGCCACTCCAACCGGCACCCCCTCCCTCGCCCTGGCCCGCCGCTTGCCTGCCAGAGCGCGCATTGCGGCCTGTGGTGAAGCGTGGGGCAAGTGCAGCCGGCAAAAGGAGGGGAAATCTGGCAGCGAGCGCTCCCAAACGCGTCGTCGTCGGAGGCAGCAGCGACGGCTGCGCAGCACACACGCGTTCCCGTCTTCTTCTTCCTTCCAAGCACCCACACCCACACCCACACCCAACACAGCCCGCCCGCGCTGAAGCCAAAGAAATCCTGTTCGACACCGCCTCCCGCTCCCGCATGCAGGCCGGCATCAACAAGCTGGCCGACGCGGTCGGCGTCACGCTCGGCCCGCGCGGGCGCAACGTCGTCCTCGAACAAGCCTACGGCGTCCCCCAAGTCATCAACGACGGCGTCTCCATCGCGCGCGCCATCGAGCTGGAGGACCCCGTGGAGAACGCGGGCGCCCAGCTCATCAAAGAAGTCGCCGGCCGCACCAACGACGCGGCGGGGGACGGCACGACCACCGCCTCCGTCCTTGCCCGCGAAATGATCCACTTTGGCCTCCAAGTCGTCACCGCGGGCGCCAACCCGGTGTCCGTCAAGCGCGGCATCGACAAAACGTGCGAACACTTGGTGGGCAAGTTGCGCGAGCTGGCCAAACCGGTGACTGGCTCGGCGGACATCAAGTCGGTCGCCTCCATCTCTGCCGGCAACGACGACGCCATCGGCCAACTCATTGCCGACGCCCTGGACAAAGTGGGCCCCGACGGCGTGCTGACCATTGAATCCTCCAACGGCCTGGACACCTATGTCGAAGTGCAGGAAGGCATGCAGATCGACCGCGGCTACGTGTCGCCCCAGTTTGTGACCAACCCTGAAAAGTTGCTCGTCGAGTTTGACAACCCGCGCGTGCTGATCACCGACCACAAGATCGAGTCCATCAAAGAGATTCTGCCCATCCTGGAGCAAGCCGCCCGCGTCAACCAGCCGCTGCTGATCATCGCTGAAGATGTGACGAATGAGGCTCTCGCCACCCTGGTCGTCAACAAGCTGCGCGGCATCGTCAACGTGTGCGCCGTCAAGGCGCCCGGCTTTGGCGAACGCCGCAAAGCCCTGCTGCAAGACATTGCCATTGTGACGGGGGCGGAATACGTCGCCAAAGACTTGGGCATGAAGGTCGAGGCCGCGACTCTGGACCAGCTGGGTGTTGCGCGCAAGGTGACCATTGGGTCGACGTTGACCACGCTGATTGCGGACGCGGCCAACAAGGATGAGATCGACCTGCGCATCGCCCAGATCAAGAAAGAGTTGGCGGAGACCGACTCGGTGTACGACACCGAGAAACTGTCGGAGCGCGTGGCCAAGCTGGCGGGCGGTGTCGCCGTCATCAAGTGTGGTGCCGCCACCGAGGCTGAGCTGGAGGACAAGAAGCTGCGCGTGGAGGACGCCAAGAACGCCACGTTTGCCGCAGTCGAGGAAGGCATCGTCCCCGGCGGCGGCGCCGCGCTGCTGCACTTGTCAGAGTTTGTGCCCGCCTTCCGCGCGTCGCTGACCAACGAAGAAGAAAAGCTGGGCGCCGACATTGTGGCCAAGTCCCTGAAAGCGCCCGCCCGCCTGATCGCCCACAACGCGGGTGTGGAGGGCGACGTCATCATCGAGAAACTGATCGGCACGCCGTTTGAGATGGGGTACAACGCGATGGCCGACCGCATCGAAAACCTGATTGAGGCGGGCGTCCTGGACCCCGCCAAAGTCACGCGCTCCGGCCTCACCAACGCGTGCGGCATCGCCGGCATCATGCTGACGACGCAGGCGGTGATGGTGGAGAAGCCCAAGCCCAAGACGGGTGGCGGCGGCGGCAGCGCTGGCCAAGCGGGCGGCTACACGCCGTCGGGCATGCCGGCCGGCATGACGATTTGAGAGAGAGGGAGGAAGGGTGTGATTTGTGCGGCGTTCTTTTCTTCTTCTTTTGCTTCATTTCTTTGGGGGGCGGCGCGTGTGTGTGTGCAAAGAAACACGGAAGGGCGACGCTTTCTTTCCAATTAAAACTCTCTCATTATCACACCCGCCCATCCCCCAACCTGCTCCCTGCTGCTGCCCGCCGCGTCAACCCACTGGTGATGCCGTCCCATGCATCGCCACCGCCGCCGCCTCCACCATCGTCCAGCAACAGGCCTCCATCAAACGCGCCGCCTTCGGGGCACACTTCGGGCGCGGGGGAGGGGGTCACCAAGTCTGCGTCGGCCACCTCTCCATCGCCATCTCCATCCGCACGAGCGGCCACCAGTTCCCTGAAATCGTGGGGCGCGTCCCCCACAAAGGAACACCACCTCCGCGCGCGCGCGACCCACAGCAGGAGCTGCAACAGGATGCCGGCCGCCACGATGGCCCCCGTCCACGCCAGCTGGGACCAGTTGCGCTCCATGAAGGGTAGGGCGAGCAGGGTGAAGAGCAGGGCAGCGGCAGGTGTCAGCATCAACGTGCACCCGATCGTGCCCAGCGGCACGCGAAACGGGCGCGCGAGGCGCGGCGCGCGCACGCGCAGCGCGATGAACGCCGCAAACTCCAGCAGCTGGGCCAAGCAGTAGACCGCGTTCAGCAGGTCCACAATTTGCAGGAAGGACAGGGGGACCAGCAGCAGGATGCCGGCTGATGAGAGCGCGATGGCGAGGCCAGGGGTGCCGTGCCGCGAGCGCGCGGCCAGGCGCGCGGGCAAAAAGCCACGCTGCGCCATGCCCAGCAACAGGAACGCGTCGGACGACATCTCAGCCTCAAACTGGCCGGCTGCGCTGACGGCTGCCGCCGCCACCAGCCACCAGGCGAGCCAGCGGCCACCGACACGCCGCGCGACGGCAGCAAAGTAGCCTAGCGACCAGTCTTTGTCGGCGGCGGGCAGCACGCCTACCGCGGCAAGCAGGGGGAGCACGTACATGGCGACCACCGCGATGACGGCGATGGCAAGGGCGCGGGGCAGGGTGCGGCCTGGGGACGCGACTTCGCCGGCCAGCGTGGACACCGAGTCCCAGTAGTTGAGGTTCCAAAACATGACGTTGGCAAAGGCAGACCAGTGCACTTCACTCAGTGGCTTGTGCAGACGCCAGTTGGCGGGCTGAATGTGGGGGGCGGCAGCCGCGATGAGGACGAGGAAGGGGGCAATGACAAACGCGGTCGCGCCAACAGCGCCGCCGCCGACCACGTCCAGGCCCAGGTAGTTGACGGCTGATCCTGCGAGCGCCAGGGTGGAGGTGAGCACGGGTTTGCGCCACCCCGCAAGGGCGGTGGGGGCGGCGGCCTCCAGGTAGGAGGTGAACAAAACGGGGTAGACTGCGTTGTCTGCCACGCCCGATGCCCACGACCAGAAGCCCTCCTGAAACCCGGCCACCGGGCCAAAGGCGGCGGTGACCCAGGCCACGTAGCCCGCATCCTCGGGAAACGCGGTGGCCAGTTCGGCGGTGACCAGGGCTTCAGGGATGGACCACACGAGGGGGAGAAAGCAAAATCCTGCGATGGCCAGCGCGGGTCCCGCCGCCCCCACCGCGTCCTCGATGCCAAAGGGGCCGCCCGACACCTCGTAAAAGATGAGGGCGGCCAGGGGCAGGGTCGTCAGTCGCCGCGCGTGTTGCAGGGTTGCGGCGTGAGGGGAGGACGTGTTGGCGCGGGGTGATGCTTCCGCGTTCAATGACGCAGACTTGCGCAGCATGGGGGTGCGATCCGTCGTGACAGCAGCGGGTGTGGCGTCGGACGACGTGGGCGTGCGTGTGCGGACTGAGGGTGGGTGGGGTCGAAAGGGGCATGGGCCGGTGGAGGCAGCTGGGGGGCGGCCGTACCCCCCTCCTTCCCTTCTCTCTCTCTCGCGTGTGTGCACCCAAACATCACACACTCCCCCTTCACCCCACCCCAACTCACTTGGCCCGGGCGCCATGCTTTCGAGCTCAATTGCGGCGGCCGCCGACGCAGCCGCCCTGCGTCCGGGTGTGACTCGCTCGGCCAAACCGACCGGGTGACGAAGGGGGGGACGTTGTGTGTGTGTGTGTGTGTGGTGCGTGTCGAGGGGCGCGTGGATGCAGAGAGAGAGAGAGAGAGAGAGCCCCGACCGGGTGACGAAGGGGGGGACGTTGTGTGTGTGTGTGTGTGTGGTGCGTGTCGAGGGGCGCGTGGATGCAGAGAGCAGAGAAGAGCAGAGAGAGAGAGAGCCCCGACCGGGTGACGAAGGGGGGGACGTTGTGTGTGTGTGTGTGGTGCGTGTCGAGGGGCGCGTGGATGCAGAGAGCAGAGAGAGAGAGAAGAGAGAGAGAGAGAGAGAGAAGAGAGAGAGAGAGAGAGGGGGGCGCGCGAGAGAGCGTGTCGAATGTCCCAGGTCGAATTCTTCGTTTTCGTTGTTCACGCCCACCCCTCACTTCCTGGCCGCCACCGTCACCGCACCACGCACAGCCACCGCCACCGTGACCAACACAGCCGCCTGGCCAGCCACCAGGCCCTGCACCCGGCGTTCCACGTTGAGACCGGCGGCGGACACCCAGCCGATCACGGCACCATGGCCGGCCGCCAGTGCGGCCGCGACCGCGGTCGCTGTGCCTCGTGCGGGAGCCGCCCTGGCCGCCTCTGCCAAGCGGTCCATGGCTGTCCGAATGGAGGCGGTGTAGGCAAGTATGGCTTGGCGCAGCTCATCACCCCCCCCCTTGCCCTTCCACGTGCCGGCACACGCTGCCGCGAGCGCGGCCGTGTGCGCGACCGCCAGAGCGGGCCCCCACGCGCCGCCGATCAGCAGGCCGGTGTCACGGTGGTCGAGGGTGCTGGCAATGGTGGCGCCAGCGTGCGTCATGGCAGTGGCAGCGAGGGTCAGCAAGGCTGCAGCGTCGGTGGTGGTGGCGGCTGCATCACCGCCATGCAGTGCGACGGTCGTGGCAGCCGCCGCCCGCCAAAAGGTGGCCGCCACCGTGTCGGGCAGGGTGTGCAGTGGTTGATCAGTGGGCAGCGACGCAGCGTCGCCATCACCACCACCCCACACGCGCTTCACCACGCTCCTCACGTCCTGCCCCCCCAGCACCGCCGCCGTCAGCCACGGCACGCACGCCCGCCTGGTCAGGGAGGCAGTGCACGCCCGCCTCCAGGTGTCAGCATGCCGTGTATCTGCCGCGGCCGCGCCGTGGCGACACCACCACGCGGTGGAGGGGGGCGGCACATCGCCCCCGGCCGCCCACCATGACGCCACAGCCAGCCGGTCGTCGCACCCTGCGGGTGGCAGCCAGTGTGGGCGGGTGACCAGGTCGTCGGTCCAGGTGAAGGTGGAGGAAGAGGGGGACGCGTCGTCATCACCGACCAACACAGCCCACCCCGCTCTCCTCAAATCGGCCACGCTCGCAGCGCACGCCGCCTTCAGTTCAGCCACCCCCTCCACCGCCGCCCCCTCCACCCGGGCCACGGCTTGGGCCACGGCCGCAGCCGCGTGCGCGCGCGAAGCGCGCAGGAAGGCCGCGAAACGAGCCAGATCGACAGCCACACTGTAGTAGCCCGCGTCAAACGCAGCGGTTAAAGATGTGCCGACCTCACTCGTCGCGCCCGCGTGCATGGCCAGCGTGAGGGAGGTGACGTGGGCGCTGGTGCGCGCATCCCCTGTCGCCAGCAACGGCGGCAACACCAAGTGGCCCGCCACCGTGTCCAGCAGCACGTGTTTGAGAGACAGCGCGAGGAAGTGCGCGTGCACGGAGGCCGCGTCGCCCAGCGCGCCCGCCAGCGCCGCGGCCGCCAGGCGAGGGGCGGGGGCGCGCGCGTCCAGCACGGTGGCAGCATCTGTGATGAGGAGAGCAGCGACTAGGGGGAGGGTGGAGGGTGGTGTGGACGGGTGCTTGGTGGCGCGCCAGTCGGACACGAGAGCTGCGCACGCCTGCACAGCGATCGCCACCGGCGCGTCTGGCGGGGGCGCAGGCGGCACGCGCGCCAGCAGCTCAGTCGCCCCAGCACCACACCCCAGGGACGCGGCCACTGTTTCCGCGGCAGCGATGCGGGCGGGGTCGTCGCCAGCGGCGGTGCGAGCTGCCTGCGCGACGGCAGCTGCGACGGGCGGCGGCAGCGGCGGCGCCAACGCTGCCACCGTCGACGGCGCCGCGTACGGTTCCCGTCCGCACGCTTCCATGTAGGCAGCTGCGGCTGCAGCCGCGGCTGCCGGGTCGGTGCGTGCCTCCTCAATCGCGCGCAGCATGGTGTGGCGACGGCTTGGTTTGGCAGGGGGTGGGGGTGGTGGCGCCTGTTGAGGCACGGCCCCACCACCCTCCACCTCGGCCCGCACACACGCCACCAGCGCACGCTGCTGCTCCGTCAACTCGTCACCAGCACTCTTCTCCAGTTTGGCCACCATTGCGGACGCCAGCTTGAGCAGCCCTGGCCGCCCCAGCGGCGACGAGCCGGGGGCGCCAACCGCCTGCACCGCCGTCGCGGCCGCCGGCCACCAAGCCCGGTCGCCACCCTCCAACCTGGCCACCCTCGCAGCAGCGGGCGCCAGCGCACCATAGTCCAGTGCCGTCGCAGCCGCCTCAAACCAGCCTGCAGCGACGTCGGCGTCGGTGGGGGCGTTGTCAGACGCACTCCGCCACGCGGCTAGCGCGTCGGCTCGCCGGCCAGCCACGGCCAGGGCGGACGTGGCCAGCGTCATGGCGTGCGCGTCGGGCGGTGTGGAGGTGAAGGCGGACAGGGCCAGCTGTGTGTGGATGGAAGGGGGGGGGGAGGTGAGGTCTCTTCATCCTATGCCAATGATCATCAACTCCACCTTCACTCCTCCCTCTAACCTGCACCGCTTTATCGCCGTGCCCCAACCGCTGCACCGCCAGCGCACGCAGGGCGCTCAACTGCGCGTCGCCCGGGTGTTTGGCCAGCGCGGACGCGGCGGCTTTGGCGGCGGCCTGAGTGAAAAAAGGAAGGGGGGGGGGGGGCATAGTTTTGGTTGAGTGTGTGTGCGTGGGCGGAACTGAGCAGCGGCGCCCGGGCAGCGTCGAATGGGGGGGTCGACGGCCGAGTCAAATGCGGAAACGTTGGAACTCTGCCCACACTCCCCCCGACCTTTGGATTGTTCGCGTCCAGGGCGTCGTACACCACACGCACACGCCGCTCGTACACACTCATTGTGTGGGGGGGAGGAGGCGGGGCGCCCCCAAAGTTTCGTCAAGTTTTTGTTTTGTGTCGTTTTCTTTGTTTTCCTCTTCCTCGTTCACCAGCAAAAACTACCCGACCTCTTCCTACAGAACCCAACACAAAACATCTCTCTCACTTGCCACGCGCCCCCATCCTCGCGGCAGCCACAGTGGCAGCGTCATCAGCCGCCAGCGCGGCCGCGCGGCGCGCTTTAAACACGCGCGACATGCCCTTCAACACCTCGCCCTCATCCACAGCCGCCTCCGTCAGGGTGTGCCCCACCCTCGCCTCAATGGCGTGCACCAGGTCGACATCATACTGGGTGACCAGGGTTATCGCTGGCCCCCCCCGGCCTGCGCGTGCGGTGCGGCCGACGCGGTGAACATAGTCTTCTGGAGCCGATGGCACATCGTAGTTGACCACCAGGTCGACTGAGGGTATGTCCAGGCCACGGGAGCCGACGTCGGTGGCGACCAACAGAGGCACACGCGCCCCGCGGAACGAGTTCAACGACGCCAGCCGCTGCGGCTGTTTCAGTTGGGAGTGCAGCGCGGCGCAGCGCAGGCCCAGCTCGGTTAGAGTGGCAGCTAAAGCGGCGGCACCGCGCGTGGTGTCGCAAAAAATGATGGCGGAGCGCGGGGCGGGGGTGGAGGGGGAGGGTGTGGGAGCCCCTTTGGCGCCCCGTTTTTTCGTGTCCTCATTGTCTTCCCCTTTCCCGCCGCCCACGCCGGCCACCAGGTGGGCCAGGTACACGTCCTTCACTTTGGCGGGGACGAGGACGTACTCCTCCGTCAGTTTGGACGCTGTTTGCAGGCCGGTGTAGGCCTGAGGGGGATAAGGAGATGGATGTTTGGCGGGTGGGATCATTTTGGCTTCTGTGCTCCCTTATTCTTTCTTCCTGGCTTCTCTCCCAAAACCTCTCCCTTTTTACCCACCTCATACGTATACGCGTCCCTCAGTATGTCCCCCCTCATCGTGGCCACCGACGGCGTCAGTGTGGCCGAAAACAGCAGCGTCTGCCGCCCCCCGCCCGCGGGCGGCAGCGCGCGGGCGACCGTCGCCAACTCGCCCGCAAAACTGGACGCCAGCAGCCTGTCCGCTTCGTCTAGGACCAGGGCGGCGGTGCGTTGAAAGGCGGCGCGCACGTCGTCGTGTTCATCCAGCAGTTGGGCTAGGCGGCCTGGCGTGGCCACCACGACATGGGGGCGTGCAGCCAGCGCACGCGCTTGTGCGTGTGCATCGAGGCCTCCAATCACTGTCTCCACACTGGTGCTCGTCCCCGCCCCCAGAGCCACAAACTGGTCGCTCAGCTGAAACGCCAGCTCGCGGGTGGGGGTGAGGACGAGGGTGTGCACACCGTACGGGTCTGCCGCCAGCCGCTGCAACAGGGGTAACGCAAATGCGGCCGTCTTGCCCGACCCGGTGGCGGCGACGCCCACCACGTCTCGGCCCGCCAGGATAGCGGGGATGCAGCCTCGTTGGACGGGGGTGGGGTGGTTCATGCCCAGGGAGGAGGTGACGCTGAAGGGAAAAGGAGGGTCGGTTTGGGGTCGACGGCTAGTTTTCGACGCATGGGGGCTGCTGTGACGTCCACTCTCTGTCTCCTCCCTCCTCCTCCTCTTCTCTCACTCACCGGCACAACCACTCAGACACGCCCAACTGCTTAAAGTCGGCGTCATCGTCCACAGACGGCGGCGTGACCGGGGCGGCGGCAGCAGCCGGTGGCGGCGTGCCTGCGGCGTCGCCCGTCGCGTCGCGCGGCCGCTTATTGCGGCGGGGAGCCGCAAAGAGCGCGATGCCGGCGTCGTCCGACATGTGGTGGGTGGAACGGGGGGGAGGGAGAAGCAGAGAAAAGAGAAAGTGTGGGGGGAAGCGGTTTCGTTTTTGGTTTTCACTCTCGCCTCCCCAAACCAACCCTCCCTCTCTCCTTCTTCTCTACTACCCCGCCGTCGTCAGATCACGCAGCACCGAGTTCCACACCATGACAGGGATGGGCCCACTCGCGTCCCCGCTCGCCGCCACCGCGGCTTGCCTGGCCATCTCCAGCAGCATCAACAGGCGCTTGACACTCACTTCCGGCTCCATCAACGACGCGATGGCCAGCTCCACGTCACCCGGCGCAAACGCACCCATGGCCGTCAACAAAGCCCGCATCTCCGGCTCCCGCAGGCGGGGCACGGTCAGGGTGACGTTGAACGCGGCCGCGACGCCCAGGTCGTGCATGACGCCGGGCTCAGACGTGGTGCCCACCACCAGCAGGCGCCTCCCCGGGGGGGGCGCCTTCTTCAGAAGCACCAGCAACGCCTGCAGAATGGCGTTGGAGAAGCGGGGGCCGATGGGGACGTACTCGAGGAGGCGCTCGATGTCGTCGACTATGACGAGGGAGAGGGGCGACCTGGCCGCGTCGTCAAACGCTTTGGCCAGGGCCGCCACCTTGGCGGCCTCGGAGTGGCCCACCATCGCGTCGGGCGAGATCAAGCGGACCAGGGGGTAGGCACAGTCCAGGCCCAGGGTGGAGGCCAGCGCGGTTTTGCCGGCCCCCGGCGCGCCCTCAAGGAGGCACGTCAACAGCGGCGTCGACGCGGAGCCGCGCACCTGCTCCACCAGCGTGGCCAGGGTGGCGCGCAGGTGGCGGTGCCCGTCGCCACAGTCCAGCATACCGTTGACGACGCGGGCGGCCAGCTCGTCGGATGCAGCGCCAAAGGCGGGCGTGACTTCGGCGCGGGCGGCCTCAAAGTCGGCCGCGGACACGCGCACGCTCTCCGCGTCCACAACGCGGCCCAGGTCGGACACGTCCACCGCCCGGCTCAACGCAAACGAGGCGGCCGACTTGACGAGGCCCTCGATCTCGGCCCCCGAAAAGTTTTTGCACGCACGCGCCAGGCCAGGCAGGTCGACGCCGGGGGACAGGTACGAGTTGGCGGCCATGCGCGCGGTGTGAATCTTGAGGATCTGCAGCCGCCCCGCCTCATCAGGCAGGCCGACTTCGACCTGCACTTCGAAGCGGCCAGGCCTCAACAACGCGTCATCCAGCATGTCGATGCGGTTGGTCATGCCGATGACGAGGATGTTGTCCAGGGCGTCCACGCCATCGATCTTGGTGAGCAGCTGGTTGACGACGGTGTCGTGCACGCCCGCCCCCGACTGCACGGAGCCGCGCTGCTTGCAGATGGCGTCGATCTCGTCAAAGATGATGACGTGCAGGTCTGAGGCGGAGCCGCGGGCGGCTTGTTCGTCCTCCGCATCTTTGAAGAGGTTGCGAATGTTTTCTTCTGACGCGCCGACGTACTTGTTGAGGACTTCGGGGCCGTTGACGATTTTGGGTTCACGCCCATTCAGCATCTTGCCAATCTGGCGTGCGATCAGGGTTTTGCCGGTGCCAGGCGGCCCATGCAACAACACGCCGCGCACGTGCTTGATGCCCAGCCTCTCGACAACCGCGGGCGGGAACACGCGCGACGCAAACGCGCGCCGAAAGATGGCGTCAAACTGGGCGTCCAGGCCGCCGATGCCCAGCTTTTCAAAGGACACTTCCTTGTGCTTGAACAGGACGGGGGCGGTGGACCGGGAGCCGCGCAGGGCGAGGCCCGCGCCGGGGGCCGGGTCAAACACCCACCCGGTGGCGGGGGTCAGCAGCCCACGCGCCGCGTCCACCGCGCCACCCGGGCCGGCGCCGCCACCGTGCCCGGCCGCGATGGCGGTCACTTTGAGTGTGTAGTTGACGCCCTGGAATTCAAAGGTGGCGGCTTGGTTGAGTGAAAACACCTGGCCCGCAAACCGCGCGCTCACGTGGCCCGCCACTTCGTCCGCGTCCAGTTCGACGGGGGGCGCTTTGGGGGGGAGAGGGCGGCGGGACACGTAGTCGATCTCGGCTTGGACGAGGGCGGCGTCCAGGGAGCCGTCGGTCGGGGGGCGGAACGGGTGGGCTGCCACCACATCGCCCGACGACACGCGCAGCGACCGCCGCTGCATGGCGTTGAGGCCGAGGCAGCCGGCGTCGACGCCGGTGTCGACGGGCTGGATGGACATGATGCTGTGTGGAGGGAGGGTGGTGGTGGTGAGGAGGGCTGGGGTTTTGCTTTTTCGACCGCGTCCCTCCCTCTCTCTCCTCTCCCCTCCCACTCACCATCCGTTGACCTCCAGATACTTGAACGCGACGACCGGGTCGGTGGCCGCCACAAAGGCCAGGTTGGTTTTGGCCAGGTCCTGTGGGGAGAGGAGGGTGTGGGGAAGGTAAGTGGTGTGCGAGAACAGCCATCGCGGGCACATCCCCTCCTCTCTCCCTCCCTCCTCCCTCCTCCTCCTCTCCCAATCCACACCTGGCTCGGGCAGTTGACCACGGTCAGCGAGTGGGGCGCGCGCGGCGTGCCGGCCGTCGCGGGGGGCGGCGGCGCGCCAAACATTGGAGGAAGAGCGATGGGCGCGCGCGGGGAGGGTGCGCGAGTGGCTGCTGCCGCACACCACGGAGGGTGGAACGGAGCAGAGAGAGGGAGAGAGCGTGGGCCGCTGTGACGCACACGCGGAGAAGAAGGGGAGGACGCGGTGTGGTGGGCGTTTTTTTTATCTCTCTCTCTGTGTGTTGACCTGCGTATTGCGTTTCGCTTTCTCTCTGCCTCTCTCTCCCTGCCCCCCGCCACTCGAAAGCACACACTCTCTCTCCATCACTTACACACGTACTACATCGTCACATGCCTGGCCCCAAGCCCCCCCACCACCCGCGTGCTGCGGCGGGTGCCCAGGGCGGCGACTCCCCCCCGCCGCGCCGCGTCGGCCGCCACCGCGCGCCGCGCGTCGCGCGCGGCGGGGGCGGCGGCGGCGCCCTCCAGCAGGCGGACGTAGCGTTCGAGTTCAGCGACGCGCGCCTCCAGGGCGGCGGCGTGCCCCTCGCGCCGCAGGCGGGACGCCAGGGCGGACGCCCTGTTTTTGGCTTTGCGCAGTTCTTTGCGCCGCTCTGCTTCAGTGAGGCCGGGGGGCAGGGCCAGGGCGGCTTCCTCGATTGGGGCAGTGGCAAACGCGGCGTCCACGTCGGCGGGGGCGACGCGGGCGCGTTTGGGCGGGCGGCGCGCGGCAGGCGCAGCAGCAGCAGGCGGGGACACCGCGCCCGCCGGCGGCGGTCCTCCACCCTCCGCCTGGCGCTTGGCGCGCTGCCGGACGATGGCGGCCGCGCGGGCGGCAGCCGCGGATGAAGCAGGCTGTGCAGGGCCGCGTGCTGCGGCGGCGCCCGCGACGCCAGGCACATCAACCGGCCGGCGGCCCGCCCCCACGCCAAACACGCTGGGCAGGGGCAACGGCCCATCATCGTCGCCGTCATCGTCGGGCAAAAAGGCGGTGGTGGCGCGGTGCACGCCGCGGCGCCGCGGCGACGGCGCGAGGACGGCGCCTCTGCCGCCTCCACCACCCCCCTCCCCGTCCCCACTGGACGCTTCCAGCAGACAGGCCAGCAGCACGGACGCGTCACTGATGCGTGCCGTCAGGCGGGCGGGCAAGTGGGCCTGCTGCTGCTGGCCGGGCGCCAGCGTCGGCACGCGCCGCCCTCTGGGGCCTGCTGCCTCCGCCACAGCATCCACCTCCTCCTCTGCCGCCCCCGGGTCGAACGCGCGCAGCAGGTCAGCCACGTCGCGCGCGTCCGCCGTCCAGCGGGGGGGCAGGGTGGCGGGGAGCGCGGCCGGGCCGTCGGCCAGCAGGGCGCCCACCCGGCTGGCGCCACCGACGGCGGCCAGGGCGGAGCCAAAGAGGGTGGGGTCGGCGGCCAGGGCGTCGGACAGGTCGATTTCGCCTGAGGGTTGAGAGTGGGGTGGGTGGGCATTGGGGGCATGCGGGTGGCGGGGGGGGGCTGCGCTCTCTCACCCTCGCGCCCTGCGCTGCGGTCGCCGTCAGCCTGCACACACCCGCACAACACCCAACCCACCTGCCGACGCCCGTCTCAACAGGGCGTTGAGGTCGACCATGTCGAACGACGCGCGCGCGGGCAGCGGGGGCGGCGCATCGACGCGCGACGAGGGGCGGCGGGGCATTGGGAGGTGGGTGTGTGCGGTATGTGTGTGGTGGAGGGGGTACCACGCGCAGCGATGAGGGGAGGCGCGTGCGCGCGCGCTCGCACGGGAGAGAGCGCGCGAGAGGAAACGGAACGAAGGCTGGGTTTTTCGCTCTTCGGTGACGAAAAAACAGGCGCGCAAACCAACCCACCATCGTCACGCGGGAGGCCCCACAATTACATGTATTGAAAAGAAAAAGATGATTGCTTTACATTTGTTGTCAGTCGACGTTTTAGATTGGCAAAATCGCGATCGAGGAAGGGCTGCTGAAACCTGTACCCGACGTGGCGCACTCCGACAGGGCGGGCGGCGTGCCGCCAACCTTGCACGCCGTCACAGTGTCGCTTCCAAGGTTGGCGACGTACGCAAACTCTCCATACAGCTGGACCGAGTACGGCCTCGACAGTCCGCTGCCGGACGCGGCGCACGCTGTGAGTGTAGGAGGCGACGTCGACGAAGCCTCACACACCATCGTCATTGTTTTTCACAGGCACGAAAAGAAGGCAGGCCCACCCCCCACCCTTCTCTCTCTCTCTCTCTCTCAGTCCTTCCTCACCCCAAACATCCGCACCGCAAACAGCCCCTTGGGAAAGTCTTTCTGCGCCGCCTCCGCCGTCAGCACCGCCCCCGCCTTCTCCAGCAGGGCCCGCATGTAGGCGGGGGACCGGGTCAACGACTTGTCGTCGCTGTCAACGACAAAGCCTTTGGAGCACACATTTTCTTTGATGAACAGGGCGCCACCCGGGCGCAGGGCGGCCATGGCGCGGCGGATGAAGGCGATGGCATCGTCTGGTGGATGGTGGGGAGAGATTTGCGGCGTGTTGGAAGCGCACAACTGAAAATGGCAATCATCCCTCCCTTTCGCGCGCCTCCATCCCTCCCCACATCCTCACCATCCGTCAAATACAGCAGCGCCCACTGCACCCAGATGATGTCGTAGCGTCCGGGTTCGGGGTCAAAGTCTTGCAGGCCCACCTGCAGAAACCTGTCGGCCACGCCGCGCGCGCCCGGCGCGGTCGCCGCGGTCGCCAGCGCGGCGCGCGCGGCCGCGATCAGGTGCCCACTCGGCTCCACCACGTCCACGATGGCACACAACGGCAGCAGTAGCTGCTCAGACACGCGCCCCACGCCCGCGCCGCAGTCGACGGCGGTGAGGGGGGGTGGCGGCTCCTCCACGCGCCGCGGCCGCGACGCGGTCGGCGCCCAGCACGCGCGTCAGGAAGGCGCGCGACTCGCTCACGTCGGCATCGTTGACGGCGGCCTGGCCGCCCAGGACGCCGTCGTAGGAGGCTTCTTGGCGGTCCCTGTGGGGGAGAAGGGGGGGAGAAAAGGGGGGGGTTGATGTGAGTGGGTGAAAAACTGCCCCCGCCGTCATCCACACACACAACACACACACATACAGCAACCTACTCACCAGTACGCCACCGCTTGACCATACCAGCCGGCCTGCTTGTCTTCCTCAACCGCCGCCCACAGCTCGGCGGGCGTCGCGTACGTGCGGGACGGGTCGTCGCCGTCAAAGCCGGGGCCGTCGGCCATGGTGTGTGTGTGTGCGGGGAGGGCTGTGTGCTGGGTGCGTGTGTGTTGTGCGCGCGTTTTGTTTCTCAAAACAACGCCGAATGGTTTTGTTTTTTGGTCGATTGTCTTTTCGGCCCGACATTGCTTTGCACACACCTTTCTTTTCGCTCGCCCGCTCCCTCCGCCTGACGCTCTGAACCACGCACTATGCATATACGACGACTATGGCCATGTGGTGCCCCCGCCACCGTGCGTCCCACCTCCCGCCGGCGACCCCGCCCCCGCCCCCCCCCCCCCCGCCGCCGCGACCCCCGACGCCACCGTCCTTACCCTGCTGGCGGCAGCAGGCGCGGCAGGCGTCGCTGCTCAACGCACTCGCACAGGGGGCGTGCTGTCCTCTCCCCTGATCGCCATGCTGGCGGGCGGCGCCGGTGCGTTTGTGGGAGTCCTCCCCCCTTCCCACACACTCTATGACGCGCTGTGGACGGCCGGCCTCCCTGTCGCCGCCTGCCTGGCCCTGCTGGAGGGTGGGGCGCGTGATGCAGACGGCAAGCGCCGCCAGGTCGCGCTGTCGCCCGCTGCCACCGCAATAGTGCCCGCGTTCGCCGTCGCGGCCACTGCATCAGTTGCCGCCACCCTCGCCGCCTGGCGCCTGGTCGGGGGTGCCGCCCGCCTGGGCGCCCACGGGTGGCAGCTCGCGGGCGCATTAGCCGCCTCCTACGTTGGTGGATCCGTCAACCTGGCGGCCACGGCGGTGTCGGTCGGCCTGCCGGCGGGGGGAGGCGGGTTGACGGCTGCGCTGGCCGCCGACAACGTCGCCATGGCTGCCTATTTTGTGGCGCTGGCGGCCGTGCCTGCAGGTGGTGGGCAGGCTGGTGAAGGGCCGGTGCCTGGCCCTCCGCCCACCGCCACACCACTGTCGCTTCTGACATCGATCGCGACCGCCGCGTCCTGCGTCTCCCTCGGCACGGCGGCCGCCACCGCCCTGCACGCGCCCGCCTGGTCCCTGGCAGCCGCCGCCGCCCTGGCGTCGGGCGTGGCGGCCTGTGCGCCCCCCGCCACCCTGTTTGCGGGGGCAGACGCGGTCTCCACCGCGGTCATGTCTCTGTTTTTCGCGGCCGCGGGCGCCCAGGCCGGCTCGCGCGGCGCCCTGGCCGCCGCCGCCCCTTTGGCCCGCTTTGTCGGCACCCTGCTCGCCCTCCAACTGGCTCTGACACTGGCCATCGGCCGTGGCCTGCTGCGCCTGGACCCCCGCGCTGTCGTCATCGCCGCCAACGCTGCGGTTGGCGGCCCTGCCACCGCGGCCGCGTTTGCGGCAGCCCGTGGGTGGGGCAACCTGGTGCGGCCGGCCGTGCTGGTGGGGTGCGCCGGGTATGGCGTGGGCACGGCGGTGGGGGTGGGGGTGGCGACCGTGCTGCGCGGGTGGGGGTGAAAACAATTCTGGTTGTGTTGTCAATGGTTGTTTAGTTGGTGGTGGGGGAGTGTTTACAAACCAGCCCGTTTGTGTTTGTTTCCAGCCCGTTGTAAAAAAAGCGTCGGGTGTGGTCGCCGTCACCGGCGCCCCCCCCGGTGCTGTTCTAAAACGGTGAAGGGAGGGGGGGGGGGGCGGGTCGTGGCAAGAAGGAAAGTAAAAAAAAAGACGTGGGCAAAAAGGAAAAAAAAGGGGGGGTCCGCACGGGTTGGCAAAAGGGGGGCTGGTCGCTCATTCTGTGCCAAGCGGGCGCTCTCGTCGCTCTCGTGAAAAGTGTCAAAAGTGGTGGTGGGGGAGAGCGGATTGGGGGCGTGTGGGAGGGAGGGCGGGTCAAACCCAGCGTGTCCCGCCATCCCCACCACAGCGCACGAAAATGAAAAAAAAACAGAACCTGCGTGGCGCGTAGTGGGGTTCGTTGCTTTCGTGAAAGGGGGGACGGTTCGTTTGTGGTCGATGAACAGGGGTGGGGGTTTTGAAAGGAAAAAAAAAACGCCCACGTAAAAAGGTGGCAAGTGAGGTTGGCAAAAACAACGTTTTGAAGAGGGGAATGAAAGCACCATCCGCGTCCCCATCATGGGGCGGACCCCTCTGCACGGAGCATCCGCCAGAGTAAGAGAGCAAAAAACAAGGAAGGGGGGGCACACACTTTTTCCTGGTTGTTCACTCGCGCCCCGCCAGCAGCGCCCGGCGAACCACCCTTCGTTTGGCGGGTGGCGGCAGCGCGGCCTCTGCGTTGGTCACAGCTGAAGCAGCTGCTGCTGCCGCCGCTGCAGCCGCCGCTGCCGCGGCCGCCGCAAGCTGGGCTTTGGTGGGACGTGTCCCCGACCTCGACTTTCCCGGCGGGCGCTTGCGCTTGCCCGAACGCGACCCCGGGGGGCGGACGCCCGACCGCGATTTTCCGGTGGTCGTCACGCCTGCCGCCCGGCGGGCGGCGTCGTAGCCGTCGTCGCAAACGGTCGGCGCCTCCACCACGGGCGGCAGCACGGCGGCCGCCCCCGCGCCAAAGGCGGCGTCATAGGCAGCCAGCGCGGCCGCGTCGGCGTCGGCGTCGGCCAACCGCGCCTCCGTCCACGCTGTCGCGGGCGGCAGCGGCGCATCCCCCATCACGCCTCGCCCACCCTCCACGTCGGCCGCGGCGGACGTGGCGGCCGTCAGCGCGCGCAGGGAGCCACCCGTGGAGCGGGGCACGGGGCGGCCGGGGGTGCCGCCGTCGCCGCCGCTGGACAGGCCCAGCAGCTGGCCCGCGCCCTGGGGCAGGGCCGACCCCCACAGCAGGGCGGGCGGGGAGAAGGGGATGCCGCCGAAAGGCAGAGGAGGAGTCGAGTCCCGGCGCATGGTGGAGGGGGCGGCGATAGTGCCGACGCCCGCGCGCGCGGCGCTCGCGGCCGCGGGGGCGGCGCGCGCCGCGGCAGCACGGTCGGCAGGCGTCCCAGGCGACCGGCCGCCCACCTTGGTGCCACCGCTGCGATGAGGCAGAGTCACAGTCGCCGTCGCGCCAGCACGCCCCAGTGTCGGGGCGCCCGCCGCGCGGTCGCCGCCGGGCGCGTCGGGCTTGCCGTTGGCGCACGCGTCGCACTTGCAGTGCCCGCCACACCGCACCCCCGCCTGGAAGCACTCGCAATACTTCTTGGTGCACCTCGATTTGCGGCAGTTGCAGCCGCGCCGGTGCAGGGGGCCGGCGGACAGGGTGGACGGGGTGGCGCCGCCCTGGGAGGACACCGTGGAGGGGGCTGCAGCAGCGGCGGCGGTCGCCGCCGCAGCAGACACTGACGATGTGCCGCCACCACTGCCACCAACACCAACACCGCTGCCACCAGCACCAGCACCAGCACCACCACCCCCAGGCGAGATGATGATATTGCCCTGGAAAGCGGCCGGGTTGCGATACCGCACCGCGTCGCGCGTCGCCTTCACCAGCTTCGCGTGCGCGGCCGTGTTGTTGCACCCGTCGCACGCGCACGCGTGGGAGCAGTAGCCGCCGGCGGCAAAGCAGTCGCAGTACAGTTTGAGGCAGCGCGACTTTTTGCAGTTGCAGCGGCGGGGGCGGGGCGTGGTCAGCAGCAGGGCGGACGGCAGGCTGGCGCCGGTGCCTCCGCCACCACCGCCGCCAGGCGAGAGCGCGTCGTCGTCGCCTTCATCGTCGCCCGGGGTGTCGGGAGGGACGACCCCCGACGCGGGGGAGGCGCGCGGGCGGACGGAAGGGGGGGCGGGGCCGCGCGCGCGAGAGGTGGAGCGCGTGCCGGAGCGGCGCGCAGACGGCGCGGCGGGGAGCGCGCCGCCGCCGGGCTTGCGGCGTGTGCCCGACCTGGAGCGCGAGCGGGAGGGCGGGCGGGGGGCGGGGGCTGCGGCGGCAACTGCAGGGTCTGACAGCGGCGGCGGCGGCGCCAGCAGCGGCTGCGCCTCGATCGCCGCGTCACGCGGCGACACGAGCACTCCCCCCGCGTCGGCACCCCCCCTGGCGCCACCATCGGCAGCGGCAGCGTCAGCGGCATCAGGCTCACGCTCCCCCCCCCCCCCCAGGGACGGCAGGTCGACAAAGGCGGGCACCGCGCGCGCGGTGGGCGACGGCGCGTGCAGCGCGGCGCCGCGCGCGCGGCGCTGGGGCGGCGGGGGGTGAGGGGCCGCCTTGGGCGGGGAGGGAGCGCCAGGGCGCGAGCTGTGTGGAGTGTGTGTGTGTATGTGTCAGTTTGTGCGACTGCGACGGCGTGGCCCAAACAACGGTCGAGCCCCCCCAAAGGGGGGAACCCGAGAGAAAAAGCGTCGGGGCCGTCCCCGTCGCTCGTGGCCCTCCAACCCTCCCCTCCACCCCCCCAATCACGCGGCGGTCGGCGCCCCTGCCGCGCCTCCACCCTGCCCCATCGGCCAAGGAGGCACTCTCCCACCGGTCTGCATGGGAGGCGGCGCGCGGCAAGGGCGGTCGCGCCGGCGGGAACAACGCGTCCCCCATTGGAGTCTCGCTCTCGCGATGGGCGGCGATTTTGCCGCCAATGGCCTTTCCCCGCCCCGCGCCTCCCTCCCACCAAATACTCACCCGTCCGCCAACCCGTGCAGCCCCAGGGTCGGCCCCAGAGGACTGGCCAGCCCTCCCAACGACGCCAGGGCAGCGTCGGCGTAGCCGCCGGGGGGGGCGCCCGGTCCGCCGGCCAGCGCGACGGGCGCGGAGGGTGTCAGCGGCGTCAGTTCTTCGGCAAGGAAGAGGGAGAAGGGGGACGCCTGAGTGGGTGGGGAGGGGAGAGTGTGTGTGTGTGCTCGCATGTCAGTGTGTGTGGGGTGGCGGTGGGGAGGCGGGGGCGGGCGGCGGGCGGCCGACCCCCGGGGCATCTTGCCGCTCGGCGGGGCCGCGCCTCGATCCCCGACGCCCAATCGCGCCAAAAGCAGCTGCTGCCCCTCCCCCCCTCCTTACCTCCGGCCCCAGCCGTCTAGGGCGGGGAGGCGTTGTCATGGCGTGTGTGGCAGTGCGGGAGAGAGGAAATACAGGCGGCGCGCGCGGGCGCGGGGGGGGGAGTTGTGGGAACGCCCGCAACTCGCTCGCTCTTTTGCGCCTTGGGTTTGTGAATCGGCGTTCGCCGAAGTTCTCTGGTTGTTTTTCCCACGCGCCCCGCGAATGAGGGCAACCGCCCCGCGCCCACACACGCGGCCCGCACGCGTCGTGATGTCGCGCGCGTCGTCACCGAGCGACGTGGACGGTGAGCGTTGGTTGAATGCGGTTTGCGCCGTCACCCCACGTCGGGGCCCCGACCCTCTCCACTCACCCCACCCACACTACTCAGCCGCCTGGACCCGCCTCCTGGCCTTCACCGCCGCCGACAAAGCCGGCCGCTCCCGCCCCCTGCTGACCGAAGCGTCCGCCCGCGCGTCCCTGGCGTCCGCGCTGTGGCTGGCCGCGTCGTCGCCGCGCCTGTCGGCAGGCTGGGACCCAGCCACCCGCCCGCGACGCTTGCTGCTGGCGGTGCTGGCACCTTCTGAGACGCTGGCCGCACGCGCCCTGCGCGACTACGGCGCCCTGTTTGGCGTGGCGTACGTGCCGCCGCAGCCACGGGTGGAGAATGGCGCTGTCTTTGTGAAGCTCAACGCGGCGTGCGACGCGCCGCCCCCCGTGCCGCGGGCGGTCCCCTACTCCGGCCCCGATCGAGGCGTGCTGGTGACGCTGGGGGACGTGCAGGTGGGCCACCTGCCGCTGGGACTGTTGGACGAGGGCCGAGAGGGGCCTGCGCCACCGTTGGCGGGCGAGTGAGTTTTGTTTTAGATGTCTTTGCCGCCTCTGCCCGCCCTCACGCGGGCCGCGTTGGCCTCATTTCCAGTCGCCGTGGCAGCTGTGGCGGGCGTGGGGGGCGGGCGCGGCCTGGTGGCCACGCGGGGCGTGGCAGCGGGAGAAGTGGTGCTGTCTGAACGCGCGCTGGTCGCGACGCCGGCCGCGGGCGCATCTGTGTGTGCCGCGTACTTGGCCCCCGTGGCCGCGCCCGCTGCACCACCATCCTTGTCTCACTGCTCCCCTGTCTGTGCATCAGAGACCGCGGCCACAGGGTGGGCGGCCGCCTTTGCCGCGTCACACGGTTTCCCAGAGCTCGCGTCCATCACGTCCCCTTCCTCCGCCCGCGCTCCCTGGCTGGCTGCCTGGTCCGCCTCCCGCCACGTGGCTGCTACGCTGGGTCTGCCTGGTGTGGATGCAGCTGCCGCCACCGACGCGGGAGCCGCCCTGGCGGCGCTGGCGCGCGCGTCTGCCGACTCGCTGCCGCCCGCGTGGCGCGAGTCGCACGCCGCCTTCACAGCGGGTGCGGCTCGCTGGTTGACAGCGCGCGCCCAGGCGGGCGGCGCCTCCATGTCGCCCTCCGACACGGCCGCCGCGCTGGGGGCTCTCGTGCCGGAGGCGGGGTGGGGCGCACTGCTGGGGGCGGCACGCGTCAACGCGGTGCGAGTGGAGGCGCCACCCGCTGCTGCTGTGCTGGGAGACGCCTCCTCATTCTCCGCCGCCCTGGACGCGCTGGCCTCCGCGTGTGTGACTGGAGACGCGGCTGGGTCGGCCCTGTACGCGGGCGCCAGCCTGTGCAACCACGCGTGTGCCCCGTCGGCAGCGCCCGCGCAGAGGGGGGGGGGCGCCGACTGTGTTGACGCTGGTGGCCACGCGCGCGCTCGATCCAGGGGACGCTGTCACGATCTCCTACGTTGATCACGAAGCCCCGGTGCCCGCCCGCCGTGCGGCTCTGGAGGCGTACGGGTTTGTGTGTGGGTGTGAGCGGTGTGTGGCGGAGGGCGGGGAGTGCGTGGTGACGTGAAAAAATCAAGGTGAACACATTTCGCTTGTTTCCGCCCTTTCCACCCCCCTGTGAAACACGCGACACACACAGTCGCGAACGCTAGACTCTTGGTGTCTCTGAAACTGCATGGCCGGGCCCCTCACCTCCCTCTCGCTCACGCCATGGGTCGCACTGTTGCCGAGCGGCCGCATGCGGCTGCTGCCGACGCTGCCGCCCCCTCCTCCCGTGTGTCCGCCAGCGCCCGCCGCGCCAAGCGGCGTGCCGCCAAAGCAGCTGCCGCCACCCAGCCGCTCACCCCGGCCGAAGTCCAGCGCCGGGCGCAGCAGGCGGCTGTGCGTGAGCTAGCTCTCAAGGTGAGGGCGCAAGGCCAAACGTTCAACAAGTGGAAGGCCAAGCGGGCGGTGGAGACCAGGCGAAAAGCGGGCAAGCCTGTGGGTAGTCGGTCGGCGGCGGACCGCGGTGGCGCTGGGGCTGCCGCGCCGACGCCCCCTCTCACCGGCGCGGCAGCTGCTGCCCCTGCTGCCACCGCGCCCTCCGCCCCCCGCAACGACACCGTGCTCGTGCTTCCCATCTTCTGGAACAAGCGCCCCGCGGAGAAGGCGGCCGTCTTGGCGGCCGCGGAAGCTGCAGCACGTGCGCTGCGCTCCGCCGGCCTCACAGTCACCGTGGACAATGACGACGCTGCGTCCCCCGGCCAAAAGATGGGGCGGGCGGACGCGGCGGGGGTGAGTGTGAGGGTGGAGGTGGGACCCAAAGACTTGGCGCCTGGGACCGCGAGTGTCGCGGTCGCAGCGGCGGAGGGTGGTGTCGCGCCCCGCACACCGGTGCCCGACAGGGGGCGGCGCATGGTGGCTGCGGTTAGAAGAGCGTTGGGGTTGAGCGAGACTGGTGATGGTGGGGAGGATGATGATGAAGAAGAGGAGGCAGAGGAGGATCCGTCGTCGCCCGCCTCACCGCCCCCGACGACCACGGCCGCTCCCGCCGCCGCCCCTGTCACGGGGGAAGGCCTAGACGACGACTTTGGCGACCTGGGCGGCGTGGAGTCGGATGGTGGCGGCAGGAAGAAGAAGAAGAAGCAGTGGTGAGAGAGTTTGGTGAGACGATCACAGGCTGCCCCTCCCCCGCCTGTAACACAAAGACACCGGAAACACACCACCAGGCACAACCGGGGGCACAGAGAGGGGAAGGGACACACACGCACAGCGTCCCACACGAAGAGACGCGCGCTCAGTTCCCGCCCAGCGTGCGCGACGCGCGCGCGCGGAAGAAAAACGGTCGCTCCGCCGCGCCTCCACTTCACTTCACTCCTCTTTTCGACTTTTCGGTGGACGCGCGCGCCCCACCTCCCCCCTCCTCCCACCCCGCGCCCCCCCCATACACCTCACAAGCACACCATGTCCTCCATGTTCGTCGTCAAGCGGGACGGCCGCACCGAGCCCGTGCACTTTGACAAAATCACGGCGCGCATCACGAAACTGAGCTACGGCCTCAACCCCGAGTTCTGCGACCCGGTGAGTGTTGGAGTGGGGGGTGCAGCCGGCCCACACGCGCCTGCTCACGCCCCTCTCTGCGCGCGGGGAGGCGGGGAGGAGAGGGCGGAGTGGGGCGGCGCAGACGCGGCCCCAAATCACACGCGCGCCGTGTTTGAATGAAGAGCCGGGGAGCAAAATTGGGCGGGGGCGCGCGCTGTGCACGGGCGCGCCGCCCTCTCTCCACAGCCCCGCCACCGCGCCCCTCCCCCTGGCGCACACGTCACACCAGCGTGTCCGGGAGACGGGGCCCAGGGACGGACGCGCGCGCGCAGGGGCGAGAGGGCACAGGGCGCGCGCTCGGCTGCTCCCCTCACACGACGCCGCTCCTCTCATGCCTTCCCTCTCTCTCCCCCCCTCCCAGGTCCTTGTCGCCCAAAAAGTGGCCACCGGCGTCTACAAGGGCGTCACCACCACCGAGCTGGACGAGCTGGCGGCCGAGACGGCGGCCTCCATGACGGCCAATCACCCGGACTACGCGGTGGTGAGTTGGGGAGGAGCGCGTTTCGCTCGGCCGGCGTGCTGCTCTCTGCGCCCACACACCGCCCCAACACCCCTCCTCCCCACCCCTCCACCCAACACAGCTCGCCGCCCGCATCGCGGTGTCCAACCTGCACAAGAACACGCTGAAATCGTTCTCCGAGACGTGAGTGTGTGTGGTGGTGGTGTGTTTGTCTCTCTTTCCGTCTCTCTCCCTCGTTTTCACTCACCCTCGTCCACACCCACACACTCCACCCCCGCACAGTGTCAAGCTCATGCACTCCCACAGCAACCCCAAGAACGGCGACGCCGCCCCCCTCGTCGCGGACGACGTGGCCGCCCTCGTGGCTGAGCACGCCGACCGCCTTGACTCGGAGATCATCTACATGCGCGACTTTGACTACGACTACTTTGGCTTCAAGACGCTCGAGCGGTCCTACCTGCTGCGCGTCAACGGCCGCGTCGTGGAGCGCCCCCAGCACATGCTGATGAGGGTCTCCGTCGGCATCCACAAGACCGACATCAACCGCGCGGTGGAAACATACCACCTCCTGTCCGAGCGCTGGTTCACACACGCGTCGCCGACGCTGTTCAACGCGGGCACGCCGAGGCCCCAGCTGTCGTCCTGCTTCCTGGTGGCCATGAAGGGGGACTCGATCGAGGGCATTTACGACACACTGAAAGAGTGCGCGTGCGTGTCCAAGTCGGCGGGCGGCATCGGGCTCTCGATCCACAACATCCGTGCGGTGGGGTCCTACATCCGGGGCACCAACGGCACCTCCAACGGCATCGTCCCCATGCTGCGCGTGTTCAACGACACCGCGCGCTACGTGGACCAGGGGGGCGGCAAGCGCAAGGTATGAGTGTGGGTTGTGTGGGTGGTTTTTTTTGGAGACAAGAGAGAGCGCGCAAAACACACCACACACTCACCCCACCCCACACACTCCACCCCACCTCCCCTCAACCAGGGCGCCTTCGCCATCTACCTGGAACCCTGGCACGCCGACGTCTTCGACTTCCTGGACCTGCGCAAAAACCACGGCAAAGAGGAAGCCCGCGCGCGCGACCTGTTCTACGGTCTCTGGGTCAACGACCTCTTCATGCGCCGCGTGGAGGCGGGCGGCGACTGGTCCCTGTTCTGCCCGTCCGAAGCCCCTGGGCTGGCCGACGTGTGGGGGCCCGAGTTTGACGCGCTGTATGAGAAATACGAAACCGAGGGCCGCGCGAAGCGCGTCGTCAAGGCGCAGACCCTCTGGTTTGCCATCCTGGAGGCCCAAGTGGAGACGGGCAACCCCTACATGCTGTACAAGGATGCCTGCAACCGCAAGTCCAACCAGCAAAACCTGGGCACCATTCGCTGCTCCAACCTGTGCACCGAGATCGTGGAGTACACGTCCCCCGACGAAACTGCCGTGTGCAACCTCGCCTCCATCGCGCTGCCCCGCTTTGTGCGCGAGTCCGGCACCGCCCCCTCCTCCGCCGCCCGGGCCAAGCTGACCGGCTCCCTGGACGCCCCCACCCGCTTCTTCGACTTTGACCGCCTCATGGAGGTCACCTGCGTCGTCACACGCAACCTCAACAAAATCATCGACATCAACTACTACCCCGTCCCGTCCGCCGCCAACTCCAACCTCAAGCACCGCCCCATCGGCATCGGGGTGCAGGGCCTGGCGGACGCGTTCATCCTGCTGGGCCTGCCGTTTGACTCGGATGCTGCCAAACAGCTCAACAAAGGGATTTTCGAAGCGATCTACTTTGCCGCGCTCGAAGAGTCCTGCGCCCTGGCCCAAGTCGAGGGCCCCTACTCCTCCTTTGCCGGCTCCCCCGCCTCCAAGGGCGTCCTCCAGCACGACATGTGGGGCGTGCCCCCCCCCTCGTCCCGCTGCGACTGGGCCGGCCTGCGCGCGCGCATCATCGAACACGGCCTGCGCAACTCGCTCCTGCTCGCGCCGATGCCGACCGCGTCCACGTCCCAAATTCTGGGCAACAATGAATGCTTCGAACCCTACACCTCCAACATCTACGTCCGCCGCGTGCTGTCCGGCGAGTTCACCGTGGTCAACCAGCACCTGTTGACCGACCTGACGCGCCTCGGCCTGTGGTCGCCCGACGTCAAAAACGAGCTCGTCGCCGCCAACGGCTCCGTCGCCGACCTGGACATCCCCGCTGATTTGAAGGAACTGTACAAGACCGTCTGGGAGATCAAGCAGCGCGTTCTGGTGGACATGGCGGCTGACCGGGGCGCGTTCATCGATCAGTCTCAATCCTTCAACGTCCACATGTCAGACGCCAACTTTGGCAAGCTCACCTCCCTCCACTTCCACGCGTGGCGTGCGGGGCTGAAGACGGGCATGTACTACCTGCGCACCCGGGCCGCGGCGGACGCCATCAAGTTCACGGTGGACCAGCAGGCGCTGGCGCGGCGCAAGGCGGCCAAAGCGTCGTCCGCGTCGCCCGCCGCGGCCGACTCGGGCGCGTCGACGCCCGCGTCGGGCGGCAGCGGCCCCCTGAAGGAAGCCAACAAGCCCGCTGCTGCCACCGAGACAGATGAGCAGCGCGAGGCGCGGCTGGCGGCCATGGTGTGCTCGCTGGAGAACAAGGACGAGTGCCTGATGTGCGGGTCGTGAGAGATGAGAGAGAGTGGAAAGTGAAGGAGGGAGCGAGAAGACGAGCGCTTGCTCCTCTGACCCTCCCTCCCTCCCTCTCCCACCCTTTTTTTTTGTCCTACGTACACACTTGATTTTCACATACCCCAACCCAACAAACGACCACCCAAAAACACTAACTGGACCAACAAACTGTCAACACAACGACTGATCCAAACCAAAAAACATACGTTTTCCCCTCCCACTTTTTTTAAAATTTTACCCATCATTTTGCCTTTTTTTCTTTCCCAAAACGTTTTCAACAGAGCCACAGACCCTTTACGGGAGAAGTGATGCCGAGGGTTGGCGTGTGTGTTGTGTGTGCGCGCGTGAGTGAAGGGTCCTCCCCTGCCACCGCACGCGCGCACCCCTCCCCCACTCTCTCGCTTCCTCCCTTCTTTTTTTCATACGTGTCGGCACACGCGGGGGCGTGTTTATGTGTGTGTGCGTGCGTGTAAAATTCACACCCACAGAGAGAGGGCGTTTTTTTTCAGTGGTCGGGTGGGTGGAAGGCGCTCGATGACTCTCTCGCTCGTTTTTTTTAGTCCCCAACGCCCCCCACAAAGGGAGGTTCCGCCACCCTCCCGAGGGGACGCAGAGAGAGAGAGAGAGAGAGAACACCTCTCTCTCTCCCTTACTCCCCGCCTCGCGCGGCGACGGGCGCGGCCCATCCGCATGCGAGCGCTGTTGCTGTTCGCGGCGGTGGCTGCCGTCGCCGCCGCCAGCGCGCCCCGTCTGACGCAGGCCGCCTCGTTGGACGCGCAGTCAGGGTTGAGTGGTGATGAGCAGGTGAGTGTGGCGTGTGTGTGTGCGGGAGCGAGGCAGGGACGCGAGCGCGCGTTTCTTTCGCGCGACGCGCGAAAGCGGCATGCGTCCCGCGCACGCGCCACGACGAAATGCCCCCCTGGGCCCGCCCTCGATGCTGTCTGTCACGCCTCACATCTCACACTTTCATTTGTGACCTGCGCTCACTCCCACACAGCAGCCAGCCACCCGCCCCACCGCGCGTGCGCATACCCGCCGCCGCGCGCTCGCTGCGACCGTCGTCGGCGAGTTCAACGGCGACATAGGGTCGGGGCCACAGGTAGGGCGTGTGCATGTGTGTGTGTGTGTGTGTTGTGTGAGTGTGTGGGCAAGGCGCGACGGACGGTGGTTGCTCATGTTTTTTTTTTTTTTTCCCCAACCCCTCCAGGTCACCATCACCTCGTCCGAACCCTACACCACCACAGACAACCCGTACCCCGTCTTCGTCATCGACTATGGCGCCAGGCTGGACGTGCTAGACCCTCTGCGCCTGTTTGAACTGGCTCCACGTGACGCGAGGCATGACGTTTTGTACGAACCCGACAGAGGCCGCCTGTTTGTCGGCGTCAGCGTGCCCGACCCCTCCCTGCCCGCCGACCTGACCGTCACCGTGGCCCCGGGCACCGCCGCCGATGGCGCGGGACGGCCGTCCAGTGGGGCGGCGCTCACGCTGCATTATCGCCCGGGCGCGCGCACCGGCGCGGCTGCAGGCGCCCTGCTGGCCAACGGCGCCTGGGGCGTGGCTGCGGCAGGCGCAGCGGGCGCGGCCGCTTTCACTGGTGCCTTGGCCCCGTCCACCGCGCCTGCAGGGGCCCTGGGGTTTGCCATCCCAGGCCTCGCCCACTGGGCGCAGCGTGCCTTTTTTGTGTCCCGCCTCGCCATCCCCTCCCTGCCCCGCTCCGTGCGGGATGTGGGGGGGGCGCTCGCCTGGGCGGCAGGCGGGGCTCCCTCTCCGTTTGACGGCGCGGTCGCCGCGCGTGCGACGCGCGGCGCCGCCCCGCTCGGCTGCGGCCGCCTCCCCCCCCCCCCTCGCCCCCTTTGCCCCCTCCCTGCTGCGTGTCGCTGTAGACGGCCACCTGTTGGACGCGTCGAAGCTACCGGCGAATATGTCGGCTGGTGGCGCGGGCGCCCTGCCACTGCCCGCGCTGCCGAGTGTGGGGACCACTGCACGCGGCGTCGGCCCCCTGCCCGACCCGAGGCCGGGGGGGGCGCCCGCGCCGCCCCCTCCGCCGCCGCCGCCGCCACCCCCCACAGCGGTGCGGGGGGGGAGGGGGGGCAAACCACCGCCCGAGCCTCCCAAACCGCCGCCCGACGAGGAGGAGGGAGCGCCCGCGCCCGTGTCCACTGACGACGCGCCCGCTCCCGCGCCCGCCGCAGAGTCACCCACCAGGCGACGCGATTTGTTGCAGTTGCTGCGTGGTGGCCCGTTTGGCGGGGCGGACGCGATGGCGACGGGCGGCGCGCCGCCGCCGCCCGGCGGCGGTGCCTCTGCTGCCACCACCACCGCCCTGGACGAAGCCGCCGCCGCCGGCAACCACGTCGGCCTGCTGGGGCGGCTGGCGGGCATCACACTGCCCCCCATCACGGTGCGCGTGCAGCCGACGGCTGGGAAGGCGCCGTCCGCCGCGCCGACACCGGCGCCCGCGCCCGCCCCCGCCCCCCCCCGCCCCTGCACGCCGCCCCGGCCCACCAGCTGCCACGGCGGCGGCCACCAAGCCAGTTGCCACCCGCCCCCCGCCTCGGGACGACAGGCGAGGCGGGCCTCGTGGTGGGGGTGGTGTCACCGCTGGCGCGCCGCCGCCGCCCCCCGCGACGCCGCTCTCCCCGCCCCCCCCCGCCGCCCCCTCCGATTCGGGCCACCCCCCTGATTCACACCGCGTCTGCATCCCCTGGGTCTGAGTCACCCACCGCCGCGTCCCGCGCTGCGGATGCGGCCGCCTTGACGCAGGGGGGGGCCACGCTCGTGGTCACGTCAGTCGGCAGCGACGCCTCCACGCCCCTCCTGTCGGGTCCCCCCGCCCTGGCGGCCGCCGCCTCCCTGCGGGCAGCCGGCACGCGGGCAGCGGAGCCGTGGGTGGAGTTGGCGCGGGCGGTGTGGTGGGCGGGGCTGTTTGCGGTGGCGGTGGTGGGCGCGCACGCGCTCACGCGCGCCCTCGCGCGGCGGCGCCACCTGCCGCCCCCCGCCTGGACCGCGTGGCCACGCCCAGAGCTGGCCGTGGCCCTCATCATCACGCCCGCCCTGGCGGCTGCCGGCGCCCGCGTCTTGCCGCGCGGTGCGGCGGGCGCGGCGGTCGGCGCGGCGGTGTTGACGCTGTGCCCGGCAGCCGCCCTGGCCGCGGCGGCCGCCCTGCTGGCCGCCTCCATCACAGGCACTGGGGACGACCGCACGTCCCGGCCCGCGCGCGCGGCGTACGTGTTGACGCCTGCGGCCGCGGCGGCAGCCGCCGCGGGGGCTGCGCTCGACGCACCCCCCCGCCGAGAACGCGTCGTGCGCGCCCTGCTGGGCGCCCCCCCCCCCCAAGGCGAGTGGGAGGATCCCACCGCACCCAAGGGCGCGTTTACTGCCCGCGCGGGACCGTTGTTCGATGCCGCGGGCGGCCCACCCCTCGTGCGGCGCGGCGCGACGTTTGACGTGGATCCCTCCTCTGGCCGCCCCAACCGGGGCTGGCTGGCCCCCGCCCCCGGGGCCGCCCTGGGGGATGGCGCATCGGCCGCCGTCCTGGCGCGCCGCGCGTCCGCGGGGGCGAGGGCGGGGGCGGTGCTGCTGGCCACGGCGCGCACCGCCGCGCTGGGGGTTGCGGTCGGTGCCCCGGGAGCGGGCGCCGCCCAGGCGGGTGCTGCCCTGGGTTTAGCTGCTGCCTACACCCTGTACGTGCGCTGCCTGACGCCGTGGCGCCTGCGGCATGACGCTGCAGCCGAGCTGGCGGGCGGGGCGGCGGATGTTGTCACCTCATTAGCAGCGCTCGCCCTGGCCGCGTACGGCCCCCTGCCCCCCTCCTCCTCCGTCGCGGGCTCGGGGGCCGCCATCCTGCTGTCCCAGCTGGGTGCTTTGGTCGCGTTTGTCGCGTCGAGGATCCTCCTATCTTCTCACGCTGTGCGCACCGCCCCCTGGCGGCGCGGCCCGCCCTTTGCCCGCGGCCGCGCGGCCCCGGCCCAGCGCGTGGCCAACGCGGCGGCCGCCGTGCTGCGCGTGGTGCGGTCGGACCCAGCCTGGCTGGTGCGCAAGTATGGGGCGCGCTGGGCGGCGGCGACGCCGGGTGTGGGGGCGCGCGTCGCGGCGCGCTTGCGCACGGGGGTTGCTGCCGCCGCCCCCGTCGCGCCACGTGGCAGTGGCCTCCCCCCCCTGCCTCCGTCGAGGGCGCCCTCGTCACGCACCAGCGGCCTGCCCGCCAGTCGCAGCGTGTCTCCAGTCAGGGGGGGAGGCGGGGGGCTGCCGTCCCCGGGCGGCGTGCCCAGGCCACTGCACAAGTCGCCGCCGCTCCTCCTCCCCACCACCACCTCTATGCGGAGTCCCGACCCGTTGCTGCCTCGTGGGCGCAGCAGTGGGGGAGGTGTAGCAGCAGAAGCCACCTCCTCTGCCACCACCCCCTCCAAAGCCCCGCGCGGCTCCCGCAGCGCGGCCGCCGACAGAGCCGCCGCCCGTGTTCGCAAGGCGGGGGACAGACTGAAGGCGGCGGTGACCGGGCTGGCGGCCGGGCGGCGCAGGAAGGCCAAGGAGGAGGATGACGTGTGATTGAAGAGGAGAGGGGTGAGCGTGAATTGTTTTGTTTCCTTCCTCTTTTCCAACTCTCTGCTTAAAACTTCGGCGCGATCTATTGTGTGTGTGACCTTTCAGAAAAGACGAGTCTTTGCCTAAAACATGGTTTATTTTTGTTTTTTCAGTTGCATCAAACACCCCCCCCCCAACCCTCCTCCCCACCTCTCTTCACTTTCGTGCCGGCGCGTCCTCCAGCGCATACATCCGCGCCAGGCTGGCAAACCCGCGCTCATCCCCCGCTCGCAGCAGGTTGCCCGCGTCACAGTTGAGGGGGGAGTCGGGGGCGGGGGCGGCCAGGAGCGCGCGCACGGCATGACACACGCTCGCGAGAGTCCACGCAGGCGACCAAGCCGCCTTGAGAATGTCGACGCACACCTCCCCCGTGCGAAAGTGGACGTTGGGGTGGAACACGCGGGTGGCAAAGGTGACGGAGGGGGGGGCGAGGGGGTAGGTGTCCGGGACGACGATCGTCAGCCGAAAGTCGCACCCATCGTACGGCGTGCCGGGCGGCCCCGCCACCCACGCCGTCCAGCGAGTGACGTCGGCTTCGTCGGGGGCGAGGTCGATGCCGGTGTTGTCGGTGGAGCGGGCAAACTCTTTGTACTCCTGGTGGTGGGGTGGGTTGAGAGAGAGAGAGAGAGAGGGGGGGGAGGGCGTCAGTGTCTGTGCGCTGTCCCCACACCTCCCGCCCCGCGTCCTCTCGCTCCCACACCAGGCTCGCCTTCATCAGGCGCGACCGTGCGGCCGCCATGGCGGTAGGAGGGGAAAGGCGCGAGCAGAGGAACACAGAAGAAAAATGCAAAAAAAAAAAAAAAAAACGATTGTGAATGAAGAATGCATCATTTTCTCTCTTCTTGTTTCCGCGCCTCCCGACGACAAACGCCTCGATGCCCGTCGGCGCGCGCAGGTGAATCCATAAGGCTCCCCTGCCTGCTGAGGACGGCACGACGACACGCTGTTGACGGCGCGCACCATTGAAAACCGCCCGCGCCCATTGAAACAAAACCGATGCGGCCGCCGTCGCCGCGCTCGGCGCCTGCGCCGCCGCGCGACGCGCCCGTCAGTGAAGCAGGTGAGTGTGTGTGTCGGGGAGAGGGAGAGGTGGCTGAGGACGTCGGCGTGGTGTCCGTTTTTTTATGGGTCTCACCTCCCCTCCTCCCCTCTTCTCCCCACAGACCCCGTCTCCTCCGAAGTCCCGTGCGACCCCGCCCTCGAGGCCCGCCTGGCAGCTGTGCGTTGCCCCTCTGTGCGGGCGGCCCTGCGGTCCACGCCGCGTGCGACGTTTTCGAGTGTGAGGGCGGCTGCAGTCACGGTCGCCACGTTCAACGTGGGCGCGGCGCCGCCGCCCCCGGGAGCCGACCTGGCGCCCTGGCTGGCCCCGCGGCCGGTGTCCGGAGGAGCAGAGGACGGCGGCGCCGACGCTGACACCTGCGGCACCAACGACGACGACACGCTGGCCCCGCTGGCCCCCCTCCCCTCGATCGTGGCGGTGGCGCTGCAAGAAATCGTGGCCCTCTCCCCCGCGTCCGTCATGGCGGGGGGGGCCTCCGCCGGTGCGGCAGGAGCCGCCATCATCACCACGTGGGATGCCGCCATCGGGGACGCGCTGGCGGCGGTGGTGGCGGACGCGGCGGCTGATGGACGCGAAGACGACGTCGAGGCTGCGACCTACACCCGCGTCCCCGCCGCCTCCACCACCCTGGTGGGCCTCCACCTCGCCCTCTGGGCACGCACCGACACCCTGTCCTCCATCACCTGCGTGGAAGCCACCACGGTGGCGGCGGGGGGGGGCGCTGGGCGGGCGCCTGGGCAACAAAGGGGCCGCGGCCGTGCGGTGCCTGCTGGCTGACACCCCTCTCACCTTCATCGGCGCCCACCTGCCCTCTGGCGGCGCTGCTGGCGACGCCGGCCGGCGAGACGCGGCCGTCAAGGACGCCTTGATTCGGGGCTTGTTTGGGGATGGGAAGACGGCCGTCGCGCCCGCGTGGGCGGGGCGTGCGCGTTTGTCCGCCGCCGTCGCCGACGCTGACGTCTCTTTCTTCTTTGGCGACCTCAACTACCGCCTCCTCGCCCGCGACGACGCCGCGCGCCGCGCCCTGGCGGCCGGGGATGGAGACAAACTCGTCCTGTTAGACGAGCTGGCGGGCGGGGCGGCGGCCGCGCGGCAGTGCCCGCTGGCGCTGCGCCCCCACGGTGGGTGGCGGGAAGGGCGTCTCTCCTTTGCGCCCACCTACAAAAAAGTGCCGCGCACGGGGGGAGGCCTGTACGTGGGCGATGACGCGGACGCAGACGCGTCCGCCGACGCCACCGCTTCCCGCACCCCCGCCTGGACCGACCGCGTGCTGTGGCGCGAAAAGGGGGCGCTCGATGGCGGCGGCGCGGCGGCAGCTGCGGCGGCAGGCGGTCACACAACGCCGCCCTCCCCCTCCCCCCCGCCCCGCCGCGCCTCCCTGCTGTGGTATGATGCCGCGCCCGGGGTGGATGTGTCGGACCACACGCCGGTGGCAGCCTGTTTCGAGATCGCGGTGCGATCGATCGACGCCGCTGCTCTCACCACCGCCGCCGACGCAGCGCGCCGCGCCGCCGACGCGGCCGAGCAAGCCTCCACCCCCCGCGTCGCCCTCACCCCCAAAAACATCGACTTTGGCACCCTGGAGCGTGGCGAAGTGGCGCGCGGCGCCCTGGTGGTCACCAACACGGGCGGCGTGCCCGCGGCCTGGTGTTTTTCGCCGCTGGACGGCTCCCTCTTCGCCGACGGCGGCCCTCCCACCCCTCGCCCCTGCCCCGTGTGGGCAGACCTGCACCCGGGTGATGGTTTGCTGGCCCCCGGGGAGTCGGCCTGCGTGCAAGTGGTGGTCACAGCGGGCGCGGGCCCCCGCGGTGCGGCGAACGTGGTCGCCGCCCGCGGCGGCGGCCTGGACGCCGTCCTCGTCCTACGCGCCGACGGCGGCAACGACGAGTTTGTGGCGGTGGGGGGGAGGGTGCGGCCGTCGTGCCTGGGGCTGGCGCCGTCCACGCTGGCCACGTTGGACCGCCCCCTCGTCCCCGACGATTCGTGGGGGGCCGAACTGCCGCCCGCACCGGGCACACTGCCGTCCCCCGTGCGCACGGTGTCGGGGCTGGGGGATGCAGCGGCGGCGGCGGCGGTGGTGGCGGCGGCGGCTGCCGCGCCGCGGCCGCCGCCGGCGTCGCTGCCCCCCGTGAGAACAGCGTCGGGGGTTGTTGCCGACGCCGCGGCCGCGCCGTCTCCCGCTCCACCGTCGTCAACCGCCGCACCTCCCAGCGCGGCGTCGTCGGGGGGCGAGTTTTACTCCCCCGCCTCGTCACTCGCTTCGGGGGCGTCGACTCCCGGCCCTCAGTCTGCCAGTGGCCTCCCGTCCCCGTTTGGGGGGGGAGGCAGCGATGCCGCCAAGCCGCCCTCACCGCGGCCGTCGAGGTTTGCGCCGCCAGGGACGGTCGACGGCGCGCAGGCGGAGCCTGCCCCGGCCGTCGTCGAACCGCAGCCACCGGCCGACCCTCCCTCCTCCGCCCCCACCACCCCTCGCACCACACACCTGCACGGCCTGGACGCTCCCGCCCCGGGAGATGAAGCAGTCCCCCCCGAACTGCGCGCTTTGACCTCTTTCCTGCTCTTTGCTGCAGGTGCGTCCACCACCCCCGCCCTCCTGGCCTACGCCGCCGACCGCGCCCGCAGAGCGGCTTCCGCGGCGGGGGGAGGCGGCTGGGTGGATGTCGGGGTGGACAGCCTGCTGAAAGCGCTGGACAGGGGGAGGGCTCTCGATGAGGCATGCACTCACCCGGCAGACGCGGCGGCCGCGCTGCTCACACTGCTGGCGTGCCTCCCCTCCCCCCTCATCCCCGCCGCGGCGGCCGCCCCCACGGCGCGCGGCATCGTGCCCCCACCCGCCGCCCTGGGGGACGTGTTGCTGGCGTCCCTGCCGGTGGCGGAGTGGGCGACGCTGAAGCACGTGGCCCGAGTTTTAAAAGTGATCGCGAGCGGAGGAGACGCCGCTGCCGCCCCCGCTGACGCCACCACCGCTGTCGCCACCCTGGCCACCTCCATCGCCGACTTTCTGCTGGGGGAGCCTCCCGCCCCCACCCGCGTGTCGGCGGCGGGGGGGGGGGGTCGGCGCCGACGCGGTGGCGGGCCTGCAAGCCGCCGCTGCCGCGGCGGACGCCGTGGACGCGGCGCGCGCGGCACTGGCGGCGCGCGTCATCGAGTTTGCGCCCATTTGGTAGAGAGGGAGAGAGGAAGCAAGGGGCAGTCTCTTTGTTGTGAGCAGAGAGAAAGCGAAGCGCGCCCCGCCATCAGCTTCTGCATCTTCGCCTCCACCGTCTTCTTCTCCACCCAGTTCTCCTGCTCGCGCAGCACCGCAACCTTGTCGGGGTGCCGTCCGCCAGCTTGCCATTGGCTGACCAGCATGACCGCGTCGCCCGACGCGGCGATCGCGTCCTCACCCTCCCCCCACAAAACTGGGCACACGTCGGCGTGTCGATGTGGCGGTCGTGCGTTTCGCTGCAGTCGACACCTTCACCAATGAAGGGGGTGGTGCGCGAAGCAGGGGCGCGGGACGCACGTGAACCGGGTGAGACGTGTTGATGTCGCCCGCGCCCAGCATCAAAAGCGGTGGCCGCCTCCCCTCCCCCCACCCGCCCACCGCGTGAAAAGCATGCGCTGGCAAGCGAGAGAAGGGGGTGGTGTTTTTTTTTGTGTCTGTTTTTTTTTTTTGCTGCGTCTGCCCCCTCCCCCCCGCAAAACACACGCACACCCACCCCTGCACCACACCCGTCACACACCCGTGCCACCCGCCGAGGCCTCTGCAACGACACCACACCCACTCTCACATGATACAGCACGCCCCCCCCCCCACCGCCCAGGTTTGGGATGCCGTCCTCGTCAAAGGCGAGGCCGGGAGCCAGCTCATCCACGATGGCCTGGGGCGGCGCGCCGCACGCCTGCATCTCTTGCAGCAGGGCAAACAGGGCGTCCATGCTGGGGGCGTCAGCTTCATAGTGCGCCACGACGCGGGTCACGATGGAGGACTGGCGTTGGTAGCGGTCCAGGTCGGCGGGAGGCTGAGAGGTTCGATTGGCGGCCAGCCAGGGTGGATACTTCTCTGCGATTTCCCGCATCGGGGCCGCCATCACATCTTTGGCCAGCATGGCGTGCAGCAAGCCGGAGGCCAGGCCGGCCAGGGCGGGGTCGCCGGCGTCGGGAGCGTCGTCAGCGTCACCGTCGCCTGCAGCTTCTGCGGACGCGGCCGAGAGGGACGCCAGCGTCGCCTCCAGCCTCGCCACCAGGGCATCCGGGGTGTCGTCTGCGTCGCCGCCGCCGCCACCGCCTGACACGGCGGCCGCCAGCTGGTCGGCCAGGGCGGCCAGCGTGGCGTCGGGCGGGGGCGCGGCAGGCGCGGGGCGCGGCGGCAACCGCGGCCCCGCCCCAGAGGCGGGGGCGGCACCGCTGTCACCACCCGTGGCTGCGGCCGCATAGTTGAAGGCAGACCGCCCCCCGCTGGTCGGGCGGCGGCCGCGGCCACGGCCGAGTGGGTCGAAGGGGCGTGACGCCGGCGGTCCACGTGCTGACGTGGACGGCGGCGTCGCTGGTGCGCGCGCCACGGGAGGGCGCATAGGGGCGTCAAAGTCGGCCAGTGCGTCTGTGTGGGCGGGGAGTGGGGGGAAGGGGAGGGTGGGCGGGTGGGAGACAGCACCACCCCCATGCGTCGGGGAAGGCCCGCGTCGTTCGACACCCACGCACCGTCCAGCAGAGCATCCAGCCCTCCGTCTCCTGGGGCAGGGTCGCTGGGCATGGTCGTGTTTGTGCGGCGTGCGTGTTTTGTGATGCGCGGAGGGTGAGGTTTGGCGAGGCAGGAGTGAGAGAAAAGAAAAAGCGACACTCAGTTTCGCTCATTCGTTTTTTTTTCTTTTTCGCGCGCTCTTCATCCAGGTGCGCACACACACCCGCCTCCGGCACAGAGCTACATGCATCGACACGGCCACCCCTTGGCGCACGCGGGGGCCACCCGCGCCTGCCACCGCGGGGGACGACGCGCGTCCCAAACCCGATGCTCTGTCCCGCGCCTTTTTTGCCCCTCCCCTGCCGCTCCCTCGCCTTACCACGCGCGCTTTGGGCACTTGTGACGCCCTTGTGGGCATGCCGAGTCAACGGCCAGGCGGGGAGCGGCGCCCCCGCGGGAGCGGGTAGCAGCGGCGCGACGCCCCGACACACGCGCGCGCAAAAAAAAACGAAATCGCTCCCGCTCGCGTTTCGCTCTTACCTCCCCTTCCCCTCTCCACACAGGGCGCCTCTCCAGCACTCCCCGTTTCCCACCCACTCACCCACATCATGGCGTCTTCCGCGTCCAAGCGCATCCAGAAGGAACTGGCCGAGATCTCGCTCGACCCGCCCTGCAACTGTTCCGCAGGGCCGAAGGGGGACAACATTTTTGAGTGGGTGTCCACGATTCTGGGGCCGTCGGGTGAGTTGTTGTGGGGGGGGCGGTGGGTTTTGGAGAGGGGAGACGTGCGCGCTCACTCAAAACACACACGTTCCCTCCTTTCCCCCCCCCACCAGGCTCGCCCTACCAGGGCGGCGTCTTCTTCCTGGACATCCACTTCCCGCCCGACTACCCGTTCAAGCCGCCCAAGGTGAGCGTGGTGTGGGAGAGAGAAAGAATTGAAAAGGAGAGAGAACAACGACGTGGCGCCCCCCAGTCCATCTCACACACCTCCGCTCCCTCAACAGGTCTCCTTCAAAACCCGCATCTACCACTGCAACATCAACTCGTCGGGCGCCATCTGCCTCGACATCCTGAAGGACCAGTGGTCCCCCGCCCTGACGGTGTCGAAAGTTTTACTCTCCGTCTGCTCCCTGCTCACCGACCCCAACCCCCAAGACCCGCTCGTCGGGTCGATCGCGCAGCAGCTGCTGACCGACAGGGAGGCGCACGACAAGACGGCGGCCGAGTGGACGCGGCGCTATGCGCAGGGGTAGGGTGAGAGAATGGTGGTGAGGCAGGGGAGGGAAACAACAACAACAAAAAACCGGCTCCTGCTTTTTTTCCCTCTTCATTACTTGCCCTGCAATCATCCTCCTTTTTTTTCAACAAAAAAACAAATGGAAATTACACACACGCGCGCAAGTTTCTCATCACGCTCTCCCTGCCGCCGCCCGCCTCCGCGTGACGCGCTGCGCGGGCGCGGGCGCGCACTTCGGTTTGCCCGTCGCCGCGCCGCGCGCCAACGCCACCACGTCGCCTGTCGCCCGCACCCAGGCCCACGTCAACCCAGCCGCGCACGCCACCGACGTCGCCGCCAGCGGGGCAAAGGGCAGGCAGGGCGCCACCAGGAGGGGGTGCGCGACCGTGCACAGCAGCTCGAGCGACGTGAGCGCGGCCACTGTGGCCCACCCGCCCGCCCCAAGGCCGCCCGGCAGCCAGGCATCGCACGCGGCGGCGTGGGCCAGTAGTAAAACACCGCCTAGAGAGCGTTCCAGGGGAGGCAGCAGGGGCAGCAGGCCGTGAAGGCCGGGCAGAGAAATGCGCAGATAGCTCTGCGCGCCACCCACCCCACCCGCCGCATCCAGCGCCGCCACAATCACGGCGGGCAGCACCGCTTTCTCGTGCACGTGAAACCCAAACATGAAGGCCGACAGGGAGGCTTGGACGGCGGCTGTGCGCAGCGCGGCGGGTGTGCGCACGCGCGCGGCAACGACGAGAGCTGGCACCTGGGCAGCGACCACCAAAGCAGCCGCGAAAGCCGGCGTCGGGGATGGAAGCACCCCAAACACGGCGTCCCGCACGAGGCCGGCTGCGAGGCCAGAAGTGGGGGCGCGGGAAGGCCCCACGACGAGACGTGTCGCTGCACAGGCCGCCACGTCGGCCGCCGCGTACAGAGCCCACGCGTTGCCCGCCCAGTAGGCGTGCAGCAGGCCCCGGCCAAAGGGGAAGAGGCGGGAGGCGAGGGACGGCAGGGCGCCGGCGCGGGCAAAGGGGGTGAGCGTGATGGTGACGACGGCGGCGACCGGGGTGGCGATGGAGGTTAAGTAAAGCACGCCTGCGCCAAAGCTGCCTTGATTGGCTGCCCTGGCCAACAGGTACACCGCGTACAGCGGCCCCAGCGACGCAAACAGGTGCTTGGCGCACACGAGGATGGCAAAAAGAGTCGCTGCGAGAGCGTCGGCGCCGCGCGCGGCCGCCACCAGGGACGCCAGCAGCAGGGCGCACAGAGCGCCATTGTACTGGAAGTGGATGTGGTCCAGGATGAGGAGGGCGGGGCTGGTGATGGGGGGTGGAGGGAGGGTGTGAGGCATGCCTGCGTTTGTAAAACCTTCTCACTCGCCGTTTCCCACTCTCTCTCCCTCTCACCTGGCAAACACCAGCCCAAACGCCAGCGCGCGCGCGGCACCACTCTTCAGGTGGCGCGTGGCCGCCCACGCGGCTGCGGCCAGGGCGGTGTCGACGGCGACGACGGACAGGCGCTGACGAAACAAAGAGTCGGGGTGAATTTTTTCTTCCTGTTTTTGTATTCATGGCCATCGACCCTCCTCGCGTGTTTCCCACTTTATTTATCTCTCACCTGGAACACGACGACGGAGGCGTCTTCAACAGGATCGGCCTGCAGCGTCAGCGCGGTGGGGGCAACCTTCTCTGAAATCGCCGCAAGCCCCCTCTCAAACCAGGCGAAGAGGGGGGGGTAGTCCAGCGTCCACTGGGACGTGGCGTCGGTGTACCTGTGGGGAGTGTGGAGGGTGCCGCCCCCCAGGGTGTGGAGGATCAGGGCGTGGAGGGTGTGTGTTGGCGTCCGAATCGTGCCGTGCTCGAAAAAGAAAAAGAAAAAAAAACAACGCCGCCCGCCGGGAACACAAAGCCGCGCGTCTGTCCCCCACTCCATCAGCACCGACGTGCCACAGACCACAGCCTCACGTGTGGCAAAGAAACAGGCGCGCAGCCGCCCCCTCCTCCATCCAACTCACCACTCGCGCAGCGGCAGCCGCGCCGTCACCGCCAACCAGTTCCGGTGCACCTCAAAGTCGGTGGACCGGTAGGCGGGCACCAGGGCCAGCTTGAGGCCGGTGGCGGCGAGGGCGAGGCGGGCGGCGGTGGACGCCATTTGGGACGTGCGAAAACGAACGTTGGTTTTTGGTCGGACCAAAACCCAACGTTCTTGCAATCCAACACAAACTCGTTTTCCTTTTTTCACCACCCTCCCCTCGCCTCCACCTTCCAACACAACAACCCGTTCGGTGAGTCCCCCCTTTCATTGCACCACGTTCAGCTGCTGCATCCACATGCATCCAGGGGGCGGGCGCCGGCGCCTGTGGCGCGCCAGCGGGTGTGCCCTCCTGCCCCCAAGCTGCGCCCGGTCTGCCCCCCCGACGAACCGCGGCATGCCGCCCCTTTTTGGCCCATATCCAGCGCATCCGCCTCCCCCGCCCCTCCCCACCCCCCCACGCGGCCGTCCAGTCAGCCACCGCGTGTGGTCAGGGGGGTAGCGGGGAGGGCGGGGGGCGGGCAGGTGGTCTTCCGGGCGTCCGAATTCGGAAGGGCGGGCACTGCCCCCCCATCTCCCCCATCCCTCCGACCGTCTCCTTTTCTCACAGCCATGGCGTTTGCCCTCAAGACCACCACCCCCGTCCGCGCTGTGCGCTCGCGCCGTGTCGTGTGAGTGGAGTGTGGGGGGGTGGAAGGTGGCGGGAAGGAGGAGACGAGGGTGGGAGGGCGACTGCTTTTCCGAGCGTGTGGCGGCGGCGGCCACAAGCGGGGCGCGGGGGCTGGCCCCGCGCGACCGCCCCCCTCCGCCGCGCCACCACCCCCACCCGACGACCGCATTGTGGCCACAGGCCGCGGTGGGGGAGGTGGCGAGGGAGGGGGCCATAATGGGGAGGCGCGGGAGGCGGCCAGGGGGAAGGCTGGGCTGGCGGAAGAAGCGAGTGCCGCGGCATGGCAAGCCGAGCGAGTTGGGCGCGGCGGCCGCAGTCGGTTTGCTCTCTCCCTCTCCTCTTCCCCGCTCACCCACCCCACCCACCCCCACCTCCAGCCCCACCATCCGCGCCCAGGCCGCCGGCCGCTCCCACATCGAGGCCGGCCCCACCGCCACGCCCTACGACGACTACACTTTCGCTCCGATCAAGGAGGCGACTGTCTCCCGCGCCATGACGTCGCGCTACTTCAAAGACCTGCACGACTACGCCGAGTGCGACATCATCGTGGTGGGCGCCGGCTCCGCCGGCCTGGCCTGCGCCTACGAGCTGTCCAAGCACCCCGAGCTCAAGATCGCCATCATTGAGCAGGGTGTCGCGCCCGGCGGCGGCGCGTGGCTCGGTGGCCAACTCTTCTCCGCCATGGTCATCCGCAAGCCCGCCCACGAGTTCCTGGACGAGCTGGCCATCCCCTACGATGACGAGGGCGACCACGTCGTCGTCAAGCACGCCGCCCTGGTGACCTCCACCCTGCTCTCCAAGGTGCTGGCC
Source organism: Choricystis sp. odSpoLacu1 (assembly GCA_958009055.1). Taxonomy (NCBI): domain Eukaryota; kingdom Viridiplantae; phylum Chlorophyta; class Trebouxiophyceae; genus Choricystis; species Choricystis sp. odSpoLacu1. Next base: position 62,740 of record OY253649.1, read on the forward strand.
GCCCCCAACATCAAGCTCTTCAACGCCACCGCCGCGGAGGACCTCATCGTGCGCGACGACCCCATCGTCGGGCGCAAGGTGGCGGGCGCCGTCACCAACTGGACGCTCGTGTCCCTGAACCACGACACCCAGATGTGCATGGACCCCAACGTCCTCGAGTGCAAGGTCATGGTCTCGTCCACCGGGCACGACGGCCCCATGGGCGCCTCGGGTGTCAAGCGCCTGCAGAAGCTGGGCATGGTGACGGGCGTGCCCGGGATGGCGGCCCTGGACATGAACGCGGCTGAGGGCGCGGTCGTGTCCCACACGCGCGAGGTGGTGCCCGGCATGGTCATCTGCGGCATGGAGGTGGCGGAGGTGGATGGCTGCCCCCGCATGGGGCCCACGTTTGGCGCCATGTTCATCTCGGGCCGCAAGGCCGCCCACTGCGCCCTCAACTCGCTGCGCCGCCAGGCGGCCGCGGCCGGCGCGCCGGCCACGCCCAAGAAGGCGGCCGCCAAGAAGGCGGTGGCGGCGTGAATGTGAGTGTTGAGTTGAGTGGATTGGCTGTGTGTGTGTGTGTGGCGGGGGTGACGGCTCCGTTCCCAACAGGGCGGCCCTGCCTCGCCCCCCGCACTTTGTCCCTGCCTCTTTTTTTTTCACCCACCGACGACACGTGTTGGCGCGCACCCCCTTTTCTGTGCCCTTCCCCACCTCCTCCCTTGTCTGGGGAGAGCGAGTGAGAGCGAGAGAGTGTGGATCCCCATCCCGACACCACCAACAAAAAGTGCGATCGGCAGGCGGCTGCCTTGCCGCCTCGGGGAGACGGGAGAGCGGGTGGTTCGGAGCAGCAGCCTCTTGTGCGCAGCCTCCCTTCTTCCCCCCCTTCCTTCCCTCCAACCTGTAAAACACACACACGGGGCGCTTGGACTCGGGTCGCTTTGTCCGCACACAAAAAAAGAGAAGGGGGCGGTGAGGTGTGTCGAAGTGTCGTGCTCTCTCGTGTTTTTTTTTTTTTATCTTACCACACACCCCCGCAGAAAACCCAAACCTCTCGCTCTCCCCCCAGCCCCACTTTTTTGTCTCTCAACACACAGCACACACACACACACACCCCTTCCATTCACTTGCGCTGGTCCAGCACGTAGCCCGCCGCCGCCAGCCAGCCCGCGACTTGGAGCACGCGCGGCATGAAGAGGCCGAGGACGGGCGCGTGGGAGGCAGCCTCCAGGATCAACGACCCCACCCCCACCACGATCAACACCGAGTTGAGGGGCAGCTTGGGCAGGCCGTCGGGGCCGGGCTTCCACCCCGCGCCCGAGGAGCCAGAGTTGGTCCAGTCCACCACGTTGAGCGCGGTCGGCACGATGCGCGTGAAAGGGACGCGCACCGCCCCCCTCGCGTCCGCCGCTTTCTCGGCGTTGAGCACGGTGCCCTTGGGGGCGAGAGTCGAGGGGTCGACGGCGGGGGAGGAGAGGATCAGGGACATCATGTATGCGACGCCCGCGGCCGCGCCCGCGGGTTCGGCGGCGAGGGAGAAGAGGACGTTGAGGCCTGAAGTGAGGTGTGGTGGTGTGTGTGAGTGTTGTGTGTGTCGTGTGTTGTGTGTGGGGGGAGGCGCGTGTGTGTTTGGGGGTGCGGATAAGGGAGAGGCGACGCTTGCGCTGGTCTGGCGACGAAACCGGCTCGCGCGGCTTTACCCGTTAGCTTTGTGCCCCCCTCCCGCACCGAGCCGCCGTCCGCCACGCCCACACGCCCCCCACTGCAACGTCAGCATGCCCAATCCCCCTAACGGGGGCGACAGCGGGAGCGCAGAGGGTCAGCGCGAGCCCTGGTGCCGCCCCCCAGGGTGTGGAGGATCAGGGCGTGGAGGGTGCGTGTTGGCGTCCGAATCGTGCCGTGCTCGAAAAAGAAAAAGAAAAAAAAACAACGCCGCCCGCCGGGAACACAAAGCCGCGCGTCTGTCCCCCACTCCATCAGCACCGACGTGCCACAGACCACAGCCTCACGTGTGGCAAAGAAACAGGCGCGCAGCCGCCCCCTCCTCCATCCAACTCACCACTCGCGCAGCGGCAGCCGCGCCGTCACCGCCAACCAGTTCCGGTGCACCTCAAAGTCGGTGCACCGGTAGGCGGGCACCAGGGCCAGCTTGAGGCCGGTGGCGGCGAGGGCGAGGCGGGCGGCGGTGGACGCCATTTGGGACGTGCGAAAACGAACGTTGGTTTTTGGTCGGACCAAAACCCAACGTTCTTGCAATCCAACACAAACTCGTTTTCCTTTTTTCACCACCCTCCCCTCGCCTCCACCTTCCAACACAACAACCCGTTCGGTGAGTCCCCCCTTTCATTGCACCACGTTCAGCTGCTGCATCCACATGCATCCAGGGGGCGGGCGCCGGCGCCTGTGGCGCGCCAGCGGGTGTGCCCTCCTGCCCCCAAGCTGCGCCCGGTCTGCCCCCCCGACGAACCGCGGCATGCCGCCCCTTTTTGGCCCATATCCAGCGCATCCGCCTCCCCCGCCCCTCCCCACCCCCCCACGCGGCCGTCCAGTCAGCCACCGCGTGTGGTCAGGGGGGTAGCGGGGAGGGCGGGGGGCGGGCAGGTGGTCTTCCGGGCGTCCGAATTCGGAAGGGCGGGCACTGCCCCCCCATCTCCCCCATCCCTCCGACCGTCTCCTTTTCTCACAGCCATGGCGTTTGCCCTCAAGACCACCACCCCCGTCCGCGCTGTGCGCTCGCGCCGTGTCGTGTGAGTGGAGTGTGGGGGGGTGGAAGGTGGCGGGAAGGAGGAGACGAGGGTGGGAGGGCGACTGCTTTTCCGAGCGTGTGGCGGCGGCGGCCACAAGCGGGGCGCGGGGGCTGGCCCCGCGCGACCGCCCCCCTCCGCCGCGCCACCACCCCCACCCGACGACCGCATTGTGGCCACAGGCCGCGGTGGGGGAGGTGGCGAGGGAGGGGGCCATAATGGGGAGGCGCGGGAGGCGGCCAGGGGGAAGGCTGGGCTGGCGGAAGAAGCGAGTGCCGCGGCATGGCAAGCCGAGCGAGTTGGGCGCGGCGGCCGCAGTCGGTTTGCTCTCTCCCTCTCCTCTTCCCCGCTCACCCACCCCACCCACCCCCACCTCCAGCCCCACCATCCGCGCCCAGGCCGCCGGCCGCTCCCACATCGAGGCCGGCCCCACCGCCACGCCCTACGACGACTACACTTTCGCTCCGATCAAGGAGGCGACTGTCTCCCGCGCCATGACGTCGCGCTACTTCAAAGACCTGCACGACTACGCCGAGTGCGACATCATCGTGGTGGGCGCCGGCTCCGCCGGCCTGGCCTGCGCCTACGAGCTGTCCAAGCACCCCGAGCTCAAGATCGCCATCATTGAGCAGGGTGTCGCGCCCGGCGGCGGCGCGTGGCTCGGTGGCCAACTCTTCTCCGCCATGGTCATCCGCAAGCCCGCCCACGAGTTCCTGGACGAGCTGGCCATCCCCTACGATGACGAGGGCGACCACGTCGTCGTCAAGCACGCCGCCCTGGTGACCTCCACCCTGCTCTCCAAGGTGCTGGCCGCCCCCAACATCAAGCTCTTCAACGCCACCGCCGCGGAGGACCTCATCGTGCGCGACGACCCCATCGTCGGGCGCAAGGTGGCGGGCGCCGTCACCAACTGGACGCTCGTGTCCCTGAACCACGACACCCAGATGTGCATGGACCCCAACGTCCTCGAGTGCAAGGTCATGGTCTCGTCCACCGGGCACGACGGCCCCATGGGCGCCTCGGGTGTCAAGCGCCTGCAGAAGCTGGGCATGGTGACGGGCGTGCCCGGGATGGCGGCCCTGGACATGAACGCGGCTGAGGGCGCGGTCGTGTCCCACACGCGCGAGGTGGTGCCCGGCATGGTCATCTGCGGCATGGAGGTGGCGGAGGTGGATGGCTGCCCCCGCATGGGGCCCACGTTTGGCGCCATGTTCATCTCGGGCCGCAAGGCCGCCCACTGCGCCCTCAACTCGCTGCGCCGCCAGGCGGCCGCGGCCGGCGCGCCGGCCACGCCCAAGAAGGCGGCCGCCAAGAAGGCGGTGGCGGCGTGAATGTGAGTGTTGAGTTGAGTGGATTGGCTGTGTGTGTGTGTGTGGCGGGGGTGACGGCTCCGTTCCCAACAGGGCGGCCCTGCCTCGCCCCCCGCACTTTGTCCCTGCCTCTTTTTTTTTCACCCACCGACGACACGTGTTGGCGCGCACCCCCTTTTCTGTGCCCTTCCCCACCTCCTCCCTTGTCTGGGGAGAGCGAGTGAGAGCGAGAGAGTGTGGATCCCCATCCCGACACCACCAACAAAAAGTGCGATCGGCAGGCGGCTGCCTTGCCGCCTCGGGGAGACGGGAGAGCGGGTGGTTCGGAGCAGCAGCCTCTTGTGCGCAGCCTCCCTTCTTCCCCCCCTTCCTTCCCTCCAACCTGTAAAACACACACACGGGGCGCTTGGACTCGGGTCGCTTTGTCCGCACACAAAAAAAGAGAAGGGGGCGGTGAGGTGTGTCGAAGTGTCGTGCTCTCTCGTGTTTTTTTTTTTTTATCTTACCACACACCCCCGCAGAAAACCCAAACCTCTCGCTCTCCCCCCAGCCCCACTTTTTTGTCTCTCAACACACAGCACACACACACACACACCCCTTCCATTCACTTGCGCTGGTCCAGCACGTAGCCCGCCGCCGCCAGCCAGCCCGCGACTTGGAGCACGCGCGGCATGAAGAGGCCGAGGACGGGCGCGTGGGAGGCAGCCTCCAGGATCAACGACCCCACCCCCACCACGATCAACACCGAGTTGAGGGGCAGCTTGGGCAGGCCGTCGGGGCCGGGCTTCCACCCCGCGCCCGAGGAGCCAGAGTTGGTCCAGTCCACCACGTTGAGCGCGGTCGGCACGATGCGCGTGAAAGGGACGCGCACCGCCCCCCTCGCGTCCGCCGCTTTCTCGGCGTTGAGCACGGTGCCCTTGGGGGCGAGAGTCGAGGGGTCGACGGCGGGGGAGGAGAGGATCAGGGACATCATGTATGCGACGCCCGCGGCCGCGCCCGCGGGTTCGGCGGCGAGGGAGAAGAGGACGTTGAGGCCTGAAGTGAGGTGTGGTGGTGTGTGTGAGTGTTGTGTGTGTCGTGTGTTGTGTGTGGGGGGAGGCGCGTGTGTGTTTGGTGGTGCGGATAAGGGAGAGGCGACGCTTGCGCTGGTCTGGCGACGAAACCGGCTCGCGCGGCTTTACCCGTTAGCTTTGTGCCCCCCTCCCGCACCGAGCCGCCGTCCGCCACGCCCACACGCCCCCCACTGCAACGTCAGCATGCCCAATCCCCCTAACGGGGGCGACAGCGGGAGCGCAGAGGGTCAGCGCGAGCCCTGGTGCCGCCCCCCAGGGTGTGGAGGATCAGGGCGTGGAGGGTGCGTGTTGGCGTCCGAATCGTGCCGTGCTCGAAAAAGAAAAAGAAAAAAAAACAACGCCGCCCGCCGGGAACACAAAGCCGCGCGTCTGTCCCCCACTCCATCAGCACCGACGTGCCACAGACCACAGCCTCACGTGTGGCAAAGAAACAGGCGCGCAGCCGCCCCCTCCTCCATCCAACTCACCACTCGCGCAGCGGCAGCCGCGCCGTCACCGCCAACCAGTTCCGGTGCACCTCAAAGTCGGTGCACCGGTAGGCGGGCACCAGGGCCAGCTTGAGGCCGGTGGCGGCGAGGGCGAGGCGGGCGGCGGTGGACGCCATTTGGGACGTGCGAAAACGAACGTTGGTTTTTGGTCGGACCAAAACCCAACGTTCTTGCAATCCAACACAAACTCGTTTTCCTTTTTTCACCACCCTCCCCTCGCCTCCACCTTCCAACACAACAACCCGTTCGGTGAGTCCCCCCTTTCATTGCACCACGTTCAGCTGCTGCATCCACATGCATCCAGGGGGCGGGCGCCGGCGCCTGTGGCGCGCCAGCGGGTGTGCCCTCCTGCCCCCAAGCTGCGCCCGGTCTGCCCCCCCGACGAACCGCGGCATGCCGCCCCTTTTTGGCCCATATCCAGCGCATCCGCCTCCCCCGCCCCTCCCCACCCCCCCACGCGGCCGTCCAGTCAGCCACCGCGTGTGGTCAGGGGGGTAGCGGGGAGGGCGGGGGGCGGGCAGGTGGTCTTCCGGGCGTCCGAATTCGGAAGGGCGGGCACTGCCCCCCCATCTCCCCCATCCCTCCGACCGTCTCCTTTTCTCACAGCCATGGCGTTTGCCCTCAAGACCACCACCCCCGTCCGCGCTGTGCGCTCGCGCCGTGTCGTGTGAGTGGAGTGTGGGGGGGTGGAAGGTGGCGGGAAGGAGGAGACGAGGGTGGGAGGGCGACTGCTTTTCCGAGCGTGTGGCGGCGGCGGCCACAAGCGGGGCGCGGGGGCTGGCCCCGCGCGACCGCCCCCCTCCGCCGCGCCACCACCCCCACCCGACGACCGCATTGTGGCCACAGGCCGCGGTGGGGGAGGTGGCGAGGGAGGGGGCCATAATGGGGAGGCGCGGGAGGCGGCCAGGGGGAAGGCTGGGCTGGCGGAAGAAGCGAGTGCCGCGGCATGGCAAGCCGAGCGAGTTGGGCGCGGCGGCCGCAGTCGGTTTGCTCTCTCCCTCTCCTCTTCCCCGCTCACCCACCCCACCCACCCCCACCTCCAGCCCCACCATCCGCGCCCAGGCCGCCGGCCGCTCCCACATCGAGGCCGGCCCCACCGCCACGCCCTACGACGACTACACTTTCGCTCCGATCAAGGAGGCGACTGTCTCCCGCGCCATGACGTCGCGCTACTTCAAAGACCTGCACGACTACGCCGAGTGCGACATCATCGTGGTGGGCGCCGGCTCCGCCGGCCTGGCCTGCGCCTACGAGCTGTCCAAGCACCCCGAGCTCAAGATCGCCATCATTGAGCAGGGTGTCGCGCCCGGCGGCGGCGCGTGGCTCGGTGGCCAACTCTTCTCCGCCATGGTCATCCGCAAGCCCGCCCACGAGTTCCTGGACGAGCTGGCCATCCCCTACGATGACGAGGGCGACCACGTCGTCGTCAAGCACGCCGCCCTGGTGACCTCCACCCTGCTCTCCAAGGTGCTGGCCGCCCCCAACATCAAGCTCTTCAACGCCACCGCCGCGGAGGACCTCATCGTGCGCGACGACCCCATCGTCGGGCGCAAGGTGGCGGGCGCCGTCACCAACTGGACGCTCGTGTCCCTGAACCACGACACCCAGATGTGCATGGACCCCAACGTCCTCGAGTGCAAGGTCATGGTCTCGTCCACCGGGCACGACGGCCCCATGGGCGCCTCGGGTGTCAAGCGCCTGCAGAAGCTGGGCATGGTGACGGGCGTGCCCGGGATGGCGGCCCTGGACATGAACGCGGCTGAGGGCGCGGTCGTGTCCCACACGCGCGAGGTGGTGCCCGGCATGGTCATCTGCGGCATGGAGGTGGCGGAGGTGGATGGCTGCCCCCGCATGGGGCCCACGTTTGGCGCCATGTTCATCTCGGGCCGCAAGGCCGCCCACTGCGCCCTCAACTCGCTGCGCCGCCAGGCGGCCGCGGCCGGCGCGCCGGCCACGCCCAAGAAGGCGGCCGCCAAGAAGGCGGTGGCGGCGTGAATGTGAGTGTTGAGTTGAGTGGATTGGCTGTGTGTGTGTGTGTGGCGGGGGTGACGGCTCCGTTCCCAACAGGGCGGCCCTGCCTCGCCCCCCGCACTTTGTCCCTGCCTCTTTTTTTTTCACCCACCGACGACACGTGTTGGCGCGCACCCCCTTTTCTGTGCCCTTCCCCACCTCCTCCCTTGTCTGGGGAGAGCGAGTGAGAGCGAGAGAGTGTGGATCCCCATCCCGACACCACCAACAAAAAGTGCGATCGGCAGGCGGCTGCCTTGCCGCCTCGGGGAGACGGGAGAGCGGGTGGTTCGGAGCAGCAGCCTCTTGTGCGCAGCCTCCCTTCTTCCCCCCCTTCCTTCCCTCCAACCTGTAAAACACACACACGGGGCGCTTGGACTCGGGTCGCTTTGTCCGCACACAAAAAAAGAGAAGGGGGCGGTGAGGTGTGTCGAAGTGTCGTGCTCTCTCGTGTTTTTTTTTTTTTATCTTACCACACACCCCCGCAGAAAACCCAAACCTCTCGCTCTCCCCCCAGCCCCACTTTTTTGTCTCTCAACACACAGCACACACACACACACACCCCTTCCATTCACTTGCGCTGGTCCAGCACGTAGCCCGCCGCCGCCAGCCAGCCCGCGACTTGGAGCACGCGCGGCATGAAGAGGCCGAGGACGGGCGCGTGGGAGGCAGCCTCCAGGATCAACGACCCCACCCCCACCACGATCAACACCGAGTTGAGGGGCAGCTTGGGCAGGCCGTCGGGGCCGGGCTTCCACCCCGCGCCCGAGGAGCCAGAGTTGGTCCAGTCCACCACGTTGAGCGCGGTCGGCACGATGCGCGTGAAAGGGACGCGCACCGCCCCCCTCGCGTCCGCCGCTTTCTCGGCGTTGAGCACGGTGCCCTTGGGGGCGAGAGTCGAGGGGTCGACGGCGGGGGAGGAGAGGATCAGGGACATCATGTATGCGACGCCCGCGGCCGCGCCCGCGGGTTCGGCGGCGAGGGAGAAGAGGACGTTGAGGCCTGAAGTGAGGTGTGGTGGTGTGTGTGAGTGTTGTGTGTGTCGTGTGTTGTGTGTGGGGGGAGGCGCGTGTGTGTTTGGTGGTGCGGATAAGGGAGAGGCGACGCTTGCGCTGGTCTGGCGACGAAACCGGCTCGCGCGGCTTTACCCGTTAGCTTTGTGCCCCCCTCCCGCACCGAGCCGCCGTCCGCCACGCCCACACGCCCCCCACTGCAACGTCAGCATGCCCAATCCCCCTAACGGGGGCGACAGCGGGAGCGCAGAGGGTCAGCGCGAGCCCTGGTGCCGCCCCCCAGGGTGTGGAGGATCAGGGCGTGGAGGGTGTGTGTTGGCGTCCGAATCGTGCCGTGCTCGAAAAAGAAAAAGAAAAAAAAACAACGCCGCCCGCCGGGAACACAAAGCCGCGCGTCTGTCCCCCACTCCATCAGCACCGACGTGCCACAGACCACAGCCTCACGTGTGGCAAAGAAACAGGCGCGCAGCCGCCCCCTCCTCCATCCAACTCACCACTCGCGCAGCGGCAGCCGCGCCGTCACCGCCAACCAGTTCCGGTGCACCTCAAAGTCGGTGCACCGGTAGGCGGGCACCAGGGCCAGCTTGAGGCCGGTGGCGGCGAGGGCGAGGCGGGCGGCGGTGGACGCCATTTGGGACGTGCGAAAACGAACGTTGGTTTTTGGTCGGACCAAAACCCAACGTTCTTGCAATCCAACACAAACTCGTTTTCCTTTTTTCACCACCCTCCCCTCGCCTCCACCTTCCAACACAACAACCCGTTCGGTGAGTCCCCCCTTTCATTGCACCACGTTCAGCTGCTGCATCCACATGCATCCAGGGGGCGGGCGCCGGCGCCTGTGGCGCGCCAGCGGGTGTGCCCTCCTGCCCCCAAGCTGCGCCCGGTCTGCCCCCCCGACGAACCGCGGCATGCCGCCCCTTTTTGGCCCATATCCAGCGCATCCGCCTCCCCCGCCCCTCCCCACCCCCCCACGCGGCCGTCCAGTCAGCCACCGCGTGTGGTCAGGGGGGTAGCGGGGAGGGCGGGGGGCGGGCAGGTGGTCTTCCGGGCGTCCGAATTCGGAAGGGCGGGCACTGCCCCCCCATCTCCCCCATCCCTCCGACCGTCTCCTTTTCTCACAGCCATGGCGTTTGCCCTCAAGACCACCACCCCCGTCCGCGCTGTGCGCTCGCGCCGTGTCGTGTGAGTGGAGTGTGGGGGGGTGGAAGGTGGCGGGAAGGAGGAGACGAGGGTGGGAGGGCGACTGCTTTTCCGAGCGTGTGGCGGCGGCGGCCACAAGCGGGGCGCGGGGGCTGGCCCCGCGCGACCGCCCCCCTCCGCCGCGCCACCACCCCCACCCGACGACCGCATTGTGGCCACAGGCCGCGGTGGGGGAGGTGGCGAGGGAGGGGGCCATAATGGGGAGGCGCGGGAGGCGGCCAGGGGGAAGGCTGGGCTGGCGGAAGAAGCGAGTGCCGCGGCATGGCAAGCCGAGCGAGTTGGGCGCGGCGGCCGCAGTCGGTTTGCTCTCTCCCTCTCCTCTTCCCCGCTCACCCACCCCACCCACCCCCACCTCCAGCCCCACCATCCGCGCCCAGGCCGCCGGCCGCTCCCACATCGAGGCCGGCCCCACCGCCACGCCCTACGACGACTACACTTTCGCTCCGATCAAGGAGGCGACTGTCTCCCGCGCCATGACGTCGCGCTACTTCAAAGACCTGCACGACTACGCCGAGTGCGACATCATCGTGGTGGGCGCCGGCTCCGCCGGCCTGGCCTGCGCCTACGAGCTGTCCAAGCACCCCGAGCTCAAGATCGCCATCATTGAGCAGGGTGTCGCGCCCGGCGGCGGCGCGTGGCTCGGTGGCCAACTCTTCTCCGCCATGGTCATCCGCAAGCCCGCCCACGAGTTCCTGGACGAGCTGGCCATCCCCTACGATGACGAGGGCGACCACGTCGTCGTCAAGCACGCCGCCCTGGTGACCTCCACCCTGCTCTCCAAGGTGCTGGCCGCCCCCAACATCAAGCTCTTCAACGCCACCGCCGCGGAGGACCTCATCGTGCGCGACGACCCCATCGTCGGGCGCAAGGTGGCGGGCGCCGTCACCAACTGGACGCTCGTGTCCCTGAACCACGACACCCAGATGTGCATGGACCCCAACGTCCTCGAGTGCAAGGTCATGGTCTCGTCCACCGGGCACGACGGCCCCATGGGCGCCTCGGGTGTCAAGCGCCTGCAGAAGCTGGGCATGGTGACGGGCGTGCCCGGGATGGCGGCCCTGGACATGAACGCGGCTGAGGGCGCGGTCGTGTCCCACACGCGCGAGGTGGTGCCCGGCATGGTCATCTGCGGCATGGAGGTGGCGGAGGTGGATGGCTGCCCCCGCATGGGGCCCACGTTTGGCGCCATGTTCATCTCGGGCCGCAAGGCCGCCCACTGCGCCCTCAACTCGCTGCGCCGCCAGGCGGCCGCGGCCGGCGCGCCGGCCACGCCCAAGAAGGCGGCCGCCAAGAAGGCGGTGGCGGCGTGAATGTGAGTGTTGAGTTGAGTGGATTGGCTGTGTGTGTGTGTGTGGCGGGGGTGACGGCTCCGTTCCCAACAGGGCGGCCCTGCCTCGCCCCCCGCACTTTGTCCCTGCCTCTTTTTTTTTCACCCACCGACGACACGTGTTGGCGCGCACCCCCTTTTCTGTGCCCTTCCCCACCTCCTCCCTTGTCTGGGGAGAGCGAGTGAGAGCGAGAGAGTGTGGATCCCCATCCCGACACCACCAACAAAAAGTGCGATCGGCAGGCGGCTGCCTTGCCGCCTCGGGGAGACGGGAGAGCGGGTGGTTCGGAGCAGCAGCCTCTTGTGCGCAGCCTCCCTTCTTCCCCCCCTTCCTTCCCTCCAACCTGTAAAACACACACACGGGGCGCTTGGACTCGGGTCGCTTTGTCCGCACACAAAAAAAGAGAAGGGGGCGGTGAGGTGTGTCGAAGTGTCGTGCTCTCTCGTGTTTTTTTTTTTTTATCTTACCACACACCCCCGCAGAAAACCCAAACCTCTCGCTCTCCCCCCAGCCCCACTTTTTTGTCTCTCAACACACAGCACACACACACACACACCCCTTCCATTCACTTGCGCTGGTCCAGCACGTAGCCCGCCGCCGCCAGCCAGCCCGCGACTTGGAGCACGCGCGGCATGAAGAGGCCGAGGACGGGCGCGTGGGAGGCAGCCTCCAGGATCAACGACCCCACCCCCACCACGATCAACACCGAGTTGAGGGGCAGCTTGGGCAGGCCGTCGGGGCCGGGCTTCCACCCCGCGCCCGAGGAGCCAGAGTTGGTCCAGTCCACCACGTTGAGCGCGGTCGGCACGATGCGCGTGAAAGGGACGCGCACCGCCCCCCTCGCGTCCGCCGCTTTCTCGGCGTTGAGCACGGTGCCCTTGGGGGCGAGAGTCGAGGGGTCGACGGCGGGGGAGGAGAGGATCAGGGACATCATGTATGCGACGCCCGCGGCCGCGCCCGCGGGTTCGGCGGCGAGGGAGAAGAGGACGTTGAGGCCTGAAGTGAGGTGTGGTGGTGTGTGTGAGTGTTGTGTGTGTCGTGTGTTGTGTGTGGGGGGAGGCGCGTGTGTGTTTGGGGGTGCGGATAAGGGAGAGGCGACGCTTGCGCTGGTCTGGCGACGAAACCGGCTCGCGCGGCTTTACCCGTTAGCTTTGTGCCCCCCTCCCGCACCGAGCCGCCGTCCGCCACGCCCACACGCCCCCCACTGCAACGTCAGCATGCCCAATCCCCCTAACGGGGGCGACAGCGGGAGCGCAGAGGGTCAGCGCGAGCCCTGGTGCCGCCCCCCAGGGTGTGGAGGATCAGGGCGTGGAGGGTGTGTGTTGGCGTCCGAATCGTGCCGTGCTCGAAAAAGAAAAAGAAAAAAAAACAACGCCGCCCGCCGGGAACACAAAGCCGCGCGTCTGTCCCCCACTCCATCAGCACCGACGTGCCACAGACCACAGCCTCACGTGTGGCAAAGAAACAGGCGCGCAGCCGCCCCCTCCTCCATCCAACTCACCACTCGCGCAGCGGCAGCCGCGCCGTCACCGCCAACCAGTTCCGGTGCACCTCAAAGTCGGTGCACCGGTAGGCGGGCACCAGGGCCAGCTTGAGGCCGGTGGCGGCGAGGGCGAGGCGGGCGGCGGTGGACGCCATTTGGGACGTGCGAAAACGAACGTTGGTTTTTGGTCGGACCAAAACCCAACGTTCTTGCAATCCAACACAAACTCGTTTTCCTTTTTTCACCACCCTCCCCTCGCCTCCACCTTCCAACACAACAACCCGTTCGGTGAGTCCCCCCTTTCATTGCACCACGTTCAGCTGCTGCATCCACATGCATCCAGGGGGCGGGCGCCGGCGCCTGTGGCGCGCCAGCGGGTGTGCCCTCCTGCCCCCAAGCTGCGCCCGGTCTGCCCCCCCGACGAACCGCGGCATGCCGCCCCTTTTTGGCCCATATCCAGCGCATCCGCCTCCCCCGCCCCTCCCCACCCCCCCACGCGGCCGTCCAGTCAGCCACCGCGTGTGGTCAGGGGGGTAGCGGGGAGGGCGGGGGGCGGGCAGGTGGTCTTCCGGGCGTCCGAATTCGGAAGGGCGGGCACTGCCCCCCCATCTCCCCCATCCCTCCGACCGTCTCCTTTTCTCACAGCCATGGCGTTTGCCCTCAAGACCACCACCCCCGTCCGCGCTGTGCGCTCGCGCCGTGTCGTGTGAGTGGAGTGTGGGGGGGTGGAAGGTGGCGGGAAGGAGGAGACGAGGGTGGGAGGGCGACTGCTTTTCCGAGCGTGTGGCGGCGGCGGCCACAAGCGGGGCGCGGGGGCTGGCCCCGCGCGACCGCCCCCCTCCGCCGCGCCACCACCCCCACCCGACGACCGCATTGTGGCCACAGGCCGCGGTGGGGGAGGTGGCGAGGGAGGGGGCCATAATGGGGAGGCGCGGGAGGCGGCCAGGGGGAAGGCTGGGCTGGCGGAAGAAGCGAGTGCCGCGGCATGGCAAGCCGAGCGAGTTGGGCGCGGCGGCCGCAGTCGGTTTGCTCTCTCCCTCTCCTCTTCCCCGCTCACCCACCCCACCCACCCCCACCTCCAGCCCCACCATCCGCGCCCAGGCCGCCGGCCGCTCCCACATCGAGGCCGGCCCCACCGCCACGCCCTACGACGACTACACTTTCGCTCCGATCAAGGAGGCGACTGTCTCCCGCGCCATGACGTCGCGCTACTTCAAAGACCTGCACGACTACGCCGAGTGCGACATCATCGTGGTGGGCGCCGGCTCCGCCGGCCTGGCCTGCGCCTACGAGCTGTCCAAGCACCCCGAGCTCAAGATCGCCATCATTGAGCAGGGTGTCGCGCCCGGCGGCGGCGCGTGGCTCGGTGGCCAACTCTTCTCCGCCATGGTCATCCGCAAGCCCGCCCACGAGTTCCTGGACGAGCTGGCCATCCCCTACGATGACGAGGGCGACCACGTCGTCGTCAAGCACGCCGCCCTGGTGACCTCCACCCTGCTCTCCAAGGTGCTGGCCGCCCCCAACATCAAGCTCTTCAACGCCACCGCCGCGGAGGACCTCATCGTGCGCGACGACCCCATCGTCGGGCGCAAGGTGGCGGGCGCCGTCACCAACTGGACGCTCGTGTCCCTGAACCACGACACCCAGATGTGCATGGACCCCAACGTCCTCGAGTGCAAGGTCATGGTCTCGTCCACCGGGCACGACGGCCCCATGGGCGCCTCGGGTGTCAAGCGCCTGCAGAAGCTGGGCATGGTGACGGGCGTGCCCGGGATGGCGGCCCTGGACATGAACGCGGCTGAGGGCGCGGTCGTGTCCCACACGCGCGAGGTGGTGCCCGGCATGGTCATCTGCGGCATGGAGGTGGCGGAGGTGGATGGCTGCCCCCGCATGGGGCCCACGTTTGGCGCCATGTTCATCTCGGGCCGCAAGGCCGCCCACTGCGCCCTCAACTCGCTGCGCCGCCAGGCGGCCGCGGCCGGCGCGCCGGCCACGCCCAAGAAGGCGGCCGCCAAGAAGGCGGTGGCGGCGTGAATGTGAGTGTTGAGTTGAGTGGATTGGCTGTGTGTGTGTGTGTGGCGGGGGTGACGGCTCCGTTCCCAACAGGGCGGCCCTGCCTCGCCCCCCGCACTTTGTCCCTGCCTCTTTTTTTTTCACCCACCGACGACACGTGTTGGCGCGCACCCCCTTTTCTGTGCCCTTCCCCACCTCCTCCCTTGTCTGGGGAGAGCGAGTGAGAGCGAGAGAGTGTGGATCCCCATCCCGACACCACCAACAAAAAGTGCGATCGGCAGGCGGCTGCCTTGCCGCCTCGGGGAGACGGGAGAGCGGGTGGTTCGGAGCAGCAGCCTCTTGTGCGCAGCCTCCCTTCTTCCCCCCCTTCCTTCCCTCCAACCTGTAAAACACACACACGGGGCGCTTGGACTCGGGTCGCTTTGTCCGCACACAAAAAAAGAGAAGGGGGCGGTGAGGTGTGTCGAAGTGTCGTGCTCTCTCGTGTTTTTTTTTTTTTATCTTACCACACACCCCCGCAGAAAACCCAAACCTCTCGCTCTCTCCCCCAGCCCCACTTTTTTGTCTCTCAACACACAGCACACACACACACACACCCCTTCCATTCACTTGC
This sequence comes from Choricystis sp. odSpoLacu1, assembly GCA_958009055.1. NCBI lineage: Eukaryota > Viridiplantae > Chlorophyta > Trebouxiophyceae > Choricystis > Choricystis sp. odSpoLacu1. The sequence continues at coordinate 77,991 of OY253649.1, forward strand.
GCTGGTCCAGCACGTAGCCCGCCGCCGCCAGCCAGCCCGCGACTTGGAGCACGCGCGGCATGAAGAGGCCGAGGACGGGCGCGTGGGAGGCAGCCTCCAGGATCAACGACCCCACCCCCACCACGATCAACACCGAGTTGAGGGGCAGCTTGGGCAGGCCGTCGGGGCCGGGCTTCCACCCCGCGCCCGAGGAGCCAGAGTTGGTCCAGTCCACCACGTTGAGCGCGGTCGGCACGATGCGCGTGAAAGGGACGCGCACCGCCCCCCTCGCGTCCGCCGCTTTCTCGGCGTTGAGCACGGTGCCCTTGGGGGCGAGAGTCGAGGGGTCGACGGCGGGGGAGGAGAGGATCAGGGACATCATGTATGCGACGCCCGCGGCCGCGCCCGCGGGTTCGGCGGCGAGGGAGAAGAGGACGTTGAGGCCTGAAGTGAGGTGTGGTGGTGTGTGTGAGTGTTGTGTGTGTCGTGTGTTGTGTGTGGGGGGAGGCGCCGTGTGTGTTTGGGGGTGCGGATAAGGGAGAGGCGACGCTTGCGCTGGTCTGGCGACGAAACCGGCTCGCGCGGCTTTACCCGTTAGCTTTGTGCCCCCCTCCCGCACCGAGCCGCCGTCCGCCACGCCCACACGCCCCCCACTGCAACGTCAGCATGCCCAATCCCCCTAACGGGGGCGACAGCGGGAGCGCAGAGGGTCAGCGCGAGCCCTGGTGCCGCCCCCCAGGGTGTGGAGGATCAGGGCGTGGAGGGTGCGTGTTGGCGTCCGAATCGTGCCGTGCTCGAAAAAGAAAAAGAAAAAAAAACAACGCCGCCCGCCGGGAACACAAAGCCGCGCGTCTGTCCCCCACTCCATCAGCACCGACGTGCCACAGACCACAGCCTCACGTGTGGCAAAGAAACAGGCGCGCAGCCGCCCCCTCCTCCATCCAACTCACCACTCGCGCAGCGGCAGCCGCGCCGTCACCGCCAACCAGTTCCGGTGCACCTCAAAGTCGGTGCACCGGTAGGCGGGCACCAGGGCCAGCTTGAGGCCGGTGGCGGCGAGGGCGAGGCGGGCGGCGGTGGACGCCATTTGGGACGTGCGAAAACGAACGTTGGTTTTTGGTCGGACCAAAACCCAACGTTCTTGCAATCCAACACAAACTCGTTTTCCTTTTTTCACCACCCTCCCCTCGCCTCCACCTTCCAACACAACAACCCGTTCGGTGAGTCCCCCCTTTCATTGCACCACGTTCAGCTGCTGCATCCACATGCATCCAGGGGGCGGGCGCCGGCGCCTGTGGCGCGCCAGCGGGTGTGCCCTCCTGCCCCCAAGCTGCGCCCGGTCTGCCCCCCCGACGAACCGCGGCATGCCGCCCCTTTTTGGCCCATATCCAGCGCATCCGCCTCCCCCGCCCCTCCCCACCCCCCCACGCGGCCGTCCAGTCAGCCACCGCGTGTGGTCAGGGGGGTAGCGGGAGGGCGGGGGGCGGGCAGGTGGTCTTCCGGGCGTCCGAATTCGGAAGGGCGGCACTGCCCCCCCCATCTCCCCCATCCCTCCGACCGTCTCCTTTTCTCACAGCCATGGCGTTTGCCCTCAAGACCACCACCCCCGTCCGCGCTGTGCGCTCGCGCCGTGTCGTGTGAGTGGAGTGTGGGGGGGTGGAAGGTGGCGGGGAAGGAGGAGACGAGGGTGGGAGGGCGACTGCTTTTCCGAGCGTGTGGCGGCGGCGGCCACAAGCGGGGCGCGGGGGCTGGCCCCGCGCGACCGCCCCCCTCCGCCGCGCCACCACCCCCACCCGACGACCGCATTGTGGCCACAGGCCGCGGTGGGGGAGGTGGCGAGGGAGGGGGCCATAATGGGGGAGGCGCGGGAGGCGGCCAGGGGGAAGGCTGGGCTGGCGGAAGAAGCGAGTGCCGCGGCATGGCAAGCCGAGCGAGTTGGGCGCGGCGGCCGCAGTCGGTTTGCTCTCTCCCTCTCCTCTTCCCCGCTCACCCCCCCACCCACCCCCACCTCCAGCCCCACCATCCGCGCCCAGGCCGCCGGCCGCTCCCACATCGAGGCCGGCCCCACCGCCACGCCCTACGACGACTACACTTTCGCTCCGATCAAGGAGGCGACTGTCTCCCGCGCCATGACGTCGCGCTACTTCAAAGACCTGCACGACTACGCCGAGTGCGACATCATCGTGGTGGGCGCCGGCTCCGCCGGCCTGGCCTGCGCCTACGAGCTGTCCAAGCACCCCGAGCTCAAGATCGCCATCATTGAGCAGGGTGTCGCGCCCGGCGGCGGCGCGTGGCTCGGTGGCCAACTCTTCTCCGCCATGGTCATCCGCAAGCCCGCCCACGAGTTCCTGGACGAGCTGGCCATCCCCTACGATGACGAGGGCGACCACGTCGTCGTCAAGCACGCCGCCCTGGTGACCTCCACCCTGCTCTCCAAGGTGCTGGCCGCCCCCAACATCAAGCTCTTCAACGCCACCCGCCGCGGAGGACCTCATCGTGCGCGACGACCCCATCGTCGGGCGCAAGGTGGCGGGGCGCCGTCACCAACTGGACGCTCGTGTCCCTGAACCACGACACCCAGATGTGCATGGACCCCAACGTCCTCGAGTGCAAGGTCATGGTCTCGTCCACCGGGCACGACGGCCCCATGGGCGCCTCGGGTGTCAAGCGCCTGCAGAAGCTGGGCATGGTGACGGGCGTGCCCGGGATGGCGGCCCTGGACATGAACGCGGCTGAGGGCGCGGTCGTGTCCCACACGCGCGAGGTGGTGCCCGGCATGGTCATCTGCGGCATGGAGGTGGCGGAGGTGGATGGCTGCCCCCGCATGGGGCCCACGTTTGGCGCCATGTTCATCTCGGGCCGCAAGGCCGCCCACTGCGCCCTCAACTCGCTGCGCCGCCAGGCGGCCGCGGCCGGCGCGCCGGCCACGCCCAAGAAGGCGGCCGCCAAGAAGGCGGTGGCGGCGTGAATGTGAGTGTTGAGTTGAGTGGATTGGCTGTGTGTGTGTGTGTGGCGGGGGTGACGGCTCCGTTCCCAACAGGGCGGCCCTGCCTCGCCCCCCGCACTTTGTCCCTGCCTCTTTTTTTTTCACCCACCGACGACACGTGTTGGCGCGCACCCCCTTTTCTGTGCCCTTCCCCACCTCCTCCCTTGTCTGGGGAGAGCGAGTGAGAGCGAGAGAGTGTGGATCCCCATCCCGACACCACCAACAAAAAGTGCGATCGGCAGGCGGCTGCCTTGCCGCCTCGGGGAGACGGGAGAGCGGGTGGTTCGGAGCAGCAGCCTCTTGTGCGCAGCCTCCCTTCTTCCCCCCCTTCCTTCCCTCCAACCTGTAAAACACACACACGGGGCGCTTGGACTCGGGTCGCTTTGTCCGCACACAAAAAAAGAGAAGGGGGCGGTGAGGTGTGTCGAAGTGTCGTGCTCTCTCGTGTTTTTTTTTTTTTATCTTACCACACACCCCCGCAGAAAACCCAAACCTCTCGCTCTCCCCCCCAGCCCCACTTTTTTGTCTCTCAACACACAGCACACACACACACACACCCCTTCCATTCACTTGCGCTGGTCCAGCACGTAGCCCGCCGCCGCCAGCCAGCCCGCGACTTGGAGCACGCGCGGCATGAAGAGGCCGAGGAC
>OY253649.1:1350266-1515297 GCA_958009055.1 Choricystis sp. odSpoLacu1
CGACCGCGAATCGCGGAGGCAGGGCGGTCGGCAACGACGGCGGCACGTACTGGCGGCCGATGGCGGGGGCAAAGACGGTGGCCGCAAACGCGGCGTCGCGGGCGGCAGGGTCTGTGTTGGTGTGTGGGGGAGGGGTGGGAGGTGGGAGGGTGTTTTTGTTTCGATCGGCTAGCGCCACCCTGCCCTCATTCTCTCACACCTTCCGCCGACGCCACAGCTGGCACGTCGGCCCACACTGCAGCATCCAGGGCGGCTGCAGCGTCGGGCGGGGGGGCGGGCCCCAGCTTGGGCACGCGCAGGACGCGGTGGCGCTGTGTGTGTGGGGGGGGTCGGGGAGAAGGAATAACGCGGGTCGACGCAATTGCTCCTCTCCACACGCCCGCGGCGCCCTCATTCCTTGCCCTCCCTCCCACGCCTCCCACACGCTTCTCACCAGCTCTGCCTCCTCTCCACAGTACGCAAACACGATGGCGGCGCCGCCCCGCCCCAGCAGGCGCCAGGACGAGGCGTCCGCGTCAAGCATTGGGGAGGAGAGAGTGTGTGTGTGTGTGTGTGTGTGTTGCACCCACCAACGGGCGCCCACTGGTGGGCGTGGCACTAGTGAGTGCTGCTCATGAGGGCGAACTGTTTGTCGGGGAGAGGAGAGAGAAATAGAAGATGCTTTTTTTTTTTTTTCGATCAAAAGTGTTTTTACTGCGTTCTCACACACCCTCCCCACCACCCCACTCAAAGAAAACACACACACGGCGGGTAAAGGATCGAAGCCAAAGAATTGCGTGCGTGTGGGGAGCCCCTCTACACACACTCGTCTCTCAAAAGAAATCGTTCAACCACTTTTTGTGAACCCATCACTCGGCCGCCCGCTTGCGCAGCGCGTCCAGCTCTGCGTCGATGGCCGCATCCACCGCCCTCCCCTCCGGCAGCGCGCCCGCGGGGCCGGTCCGGCCGGTCCCCAGGGCCAGCCCCGCCTTCATGCGGGCCAGGTCGTCATCGATGCCGCCGCCTTCGAGGAGGGCAAACTTTTTATCAACATCATCCGGCGCGGCCAGCGCGGCCGTCGCCTCCGCCTCCCCCTCCAACGCCAACACTTTCTCCTCCATGCGTTCAAAGGCCACCGCCGCGTTGGACGTGTTGAGGCCGGATACCATGTCGGACACCGCCTTGGACGCGGCCGCCGACTTGGCGCGCGCTTTCAACGTGTCCTTCTTGGATTTAGCCTCCACCAGCTTGGCCTCCAGTGCCCGCGTGTTGGTGATCAGCGTGTCCGCGGCTTTTGCCTGCGCCCCCAGCTGGGTCTCCATGGAGGCGGCCTGGGCCGCGTACGCTTTGCGCCGCGTCAGCGCTTCGCGCGCCAGCTCGTCGTCCCCCTTCTGCAGGGCCAGCTCGGCACGGCGGTACCATTCGTCGGAGGTTGTCTGATGGAGGGTGGGTGGGTGGTGGTGGGGAGGGTGGGTGTCAGTGTGTGTGTGTGTGCAGGGAGCGAGCGCGCTGCTGTTCCTCCCGGTTCCCCTCCTCCTCCTCCTCTTCACCTGGGCCGCCTTGTACTTGGCCTCCAACTGCTTCTGGGATGCCAGCACCTGGGCCGACGCCTGCCGCATCTTGATGAGGTCGCCCTGCATCTCGTTGACGGTTTGTTCGAGCATTTTCTCGGGGTCCTCCGCGGCGGAGACTGAAGAGGAGGGGGAGGAGTTGTGTGCGTATTTTACTTCGTTTGGCGACCGTTTCCGCGCCTGGAGGCGCTCAGCCAGCGTGGAGAGCGGGGCGGCGGGACCGCCGTCCCCCACCCAGTCCGAGGAGAGGAGGCGAAGACGTGTTTTCTTCCCGACACGCCGAATTGCCTCCCCGCCACGCCCTCTCTCCCCTCTCTCTCACTCCCCAAACTCACCGATGGCATTGGCGTACGACTTGAACACGCGCACAGCGCGCGCAAACAGGTTGGCTTCAGCCGCAGCCGCGACCGCGCGCGGCGCGCGGCGGGCGGGTGCGGACAGCAGCAGCGTGCCTGTGGAATGGAGGTGGTGCGTGTGAGGTGTCGCCTGCTCTGCGCCCCCAATGCCGCCCAGCGTTGTCAAGCAGGCAACGCCCAGCACTCGTGCTGGCAGGCGCGGCGCGCCGAGCGCCCGCAACACGCAGGCAAGCGGCCCCGCGTCTTTTTTCTCCCCACACACGAACTCACCGCGCACCGCCGCCCGCGACGTCAGCCGCCGGGCGGTGGGGGAGGCGCCAGTGCGAGCCAGGCTGGGGGCGCGCAGGGCCATGGTCGGAGGGAAAAAGGCGCGTGAAGAGGGGGGAGCGGCGAGAAGAGAGAAGAACACGACGCGGGAAGTTGTGTTTTGACGAGCGAAGAGACCAATTGTTTCTTTGCGTCTCTCTCTCTGCCCCCGCGCGCGACCACACACGCGCCTCGGGGCTCGTGGCAGGGGGAGGAGGGAGCCCCCCTACGAGCTCCCCTCCCCCTCTCTCCAATGTCCGACCACCGCCGCGCCGCCGGCCCTCCCCCCGTCTCGCTGCGCGGGCACGCGACCCTCCAGTCCCTGCTGGGCCGGGCCACCGGCCGCCGCCCCGTCGTCGTGTTCGAGAGTCCGCCGCGCGTGACGCCGACGGATGCAGCCCCCCCTGCCGGCGACGCAGCCTGCCCTCTCTGTCGGCGCGCGGTGTCCCCTGCCTCCGCGCTCCGCACGCACGTCGCCGCCTGCGCCGACGCGGACGACGTGCGGCGCGCGTGTCGGGCGGGGGTTCAGCTCACGCTGAGCTCGGCGCTGGGGCGCAAGCGCGACCGGGCGCCGTCGCCGGTGGACGCGCCGCCGCCTGTGGCGCCGCCTCCCCTCGGTCCGCGCACTTTCGACACCGCCTGCGTCGCTCGCCGCCTGGCCCACGCCGTGGACGCGCCCCCCGGCACCGACGCCGCGTAAACGAGGGACCGAGGCAACGCGGCGGACGGGAATGCGGTGGTTGTGCTCGCAGCCCCTGGAGCCTCCCTCGGCTACCTGCCCCGCCCCGTGGCAACCGTGCTAGCCCCCGTGCTGGATGGTGACGGTGTGGTGGGCGTGGCCACCCTGCTGGCCGAGGCGCGGGGGGCGGGGGCGGTGCGTGTGCGCGTGACGCTGACTGGAGCGGGCGCGGCCGACGCGGCGGCTGCAGTGCGCGCGGTGGCCGCTGCCACCGACACCGCGCCCGGCGTTTCAGCACGGTCAGCATTGACCGACGTCATCGAGGCCGCGTTGACACACGATGGACACTTGTGGCGGAGCGATGAAACGACTGCCCTCCACTCGCTGCGGGCGCTGCCACCCACGGCAGCCGCTTTCTATCTTTCGCTCTACCGGTCGGCCGACACCGCACGCTGGCACAGGCCGGCCAAGTGGGACGGGGCCGCTGGCGTCGCTGCCGCGGCTGCGCTCGTGGGGGCGGGGCTGGCGTGGCCGGCGCGCGGCGACGACGTTGGCGCGGCAGCGTCCGCACTCGCAGCCCCCGAGCTGCGAGCAGCGCTGGTGGCGGCAGGAATACCACCCCCACCCTCCACCGTCCGCAAAGCCGAGCTGGTGGTGGCGGCGGTGACCGCGGCAGCGTCCAGGCCGCGCGCGCGCGCGCCGCGCTGGCTTGTGCCCTGGCCTGCGCCCCGCCACACTCCACCCCGCCTGCTTACGCCGTGGCTGTGAGACTAGCAGCTGCCCCCGCAACCACCCTGCGCCGCGCTGAACGCGTGTTCTGGGGCGACGAACACGGCAGCGTGGCCGACGCGGGCGGTGTGGCTGCTGTCGCGGCCGCAGCCGACTGCCTGCCACCCCCCTACACCCCCTCCCGCCCGCCCCCGCTCTTCCCCGACCGCGCCTCCCTGGATGATTATGAAGCCGCTTTAGTGCAAGCGGGCGCGCTGGACGACGCCCTGGCTGCGAGTGAGGGCAGGGAGGAGGCCGCAGAGGCTGGTGTGCCATCAGCACTCGCCCCTCTCTCCACCTTCCTCCTCCACGGCGCCGCGCGCGACGCCCCCCCACCCCCCCACCTGCCCCCTTTTCTCTCCCACGTCAACGCCGCCGCCCTGCTCACCGCGGCCGCGTCCGTGGGGGCGGCCTGGCTGGAGCGTGGGCGCGGGTGGCGGGAGGCCAGCGCGCTGCTGCGTGCGTTGTTGGGCACTCGCCACTGGCCGCGCCGCCGCGGCGACTGGTGGACCCGCCTCGCCGTCAACGCGGAGCACGAGGGCGCCCCCTCCACCGCGCTGGACATTGTGACGGCGGCCTTGGCCGACGGCGCCGTGGATGGAGGCGACAGGCTGGGGCTGCAGCGTCGGTTTGTGAGGCTTGCCAAGCCGCCCCGCAGGTGGGGGGCGCCCCCGCCCTTTGCGGCGGCTTCAGCGCGTGAACCCCGGGTCTTCACCATTGAAGCCGCCCCCACGGCGCGCGTGGTGGGGGTGAAGAGCCGGTTTGTGTTGGGGGCGGTGAATGGTGATGGGGAGGGAGGTGGTGACGCCGCGGCGTGCCCTCCTCCTTTTCCCACCACCACGTCCGTCGAAACCCTAGCCTTACACCACTACGCCACCACCGGCGGCTGGAGTGGCACCCACGGCGAGGGTGGCCCCTGGGCCCGCCTGTTCAGCCTGCTGCTGGGGGGGGCGGTGTGGGGGGGCGCGCCGCCGGGCGCGCTGCCGCGACGCGGGCTGCCTGCGCCGCTGGATGTGGGGATGCCCTCATTTTATGATGTGCAGCGTGAGATGGTGGACGCGGTGCTGGGCGAGCTGGAGGGGCTGCATCCCGAGGCTCTCGCGGGGCGTGTGCTGGCTGCGTGGCGCGAGCGCTGCGGCGGAGGGGTTGCAGGGAGTGACGCCTCCACGACCACCGCCATCATCACCCGCACCGCTCCCACCGACCTGGCCGACGTGGCCGCCTGCGCTGGCCCCGCCCGCCTCACCACCATTCTGCGCCTGATCGCGCGCGGGGGGGGCGTCGCGTCGTCGTTCCCCGACCTGACGCTGTGGCGCGTGGAAACGCGCAACGCCGCGGCCCTCGCCACCCGCGGCTACCTGCGCCTCATAGAAGTCAAAGGCCCCCGCGACCGCCTGAGCGATGGCCAGAGGTGCGTGCTGGCCGCCCTGGAGGATGGCGGCGTGGAGTGCGAAGTGTTGAAAGTGATTGAACCGAAGCTGAGGCAGAAAGCGTGAAAATGGAGAGAGACAGCTTTGTTTTACTGTCTAGATGCAGCCGCACTGTAATGACCCCGCATGAACCATTCTTTGTTCACGATGGAGCATTGGAAAACACACACAGACCGTTTGCAAAACCAAAACACACAAAACGCAGAAACCACACACTTCTCACGCCTCCACCCGCCGCTTCTTCTTCTTGTCCTTCTTCTTGTCCTTCTTCTTGTCCTTTTTGTCCCGCTTGCGCTTCTCCACCTTGACCACAGGCCGCGGCCCCAACCGCACCAGCGTCGCGCGCCGAGTCACGCGCTCCGGCGCCCCCCCACCCCCCACCCACGCCCACGCGCCCGTCACCGCGGACTCGTGGTCCGCGATGAGGGCGATCGGGGCGCCGTCGGGGGCGACGCCGCGGCCGAGCTCGGAGGGCGGCGCACCGGGGGGGGGCGGGGCGAGCGTCAACGGCACTGACGTGTCCCACCCGGGCGGCAGCTGCAGCAGCCACAGCGGGTCGGTTTTGGAGGATGATGTGGAGGGCAGGGGCGTCGTGCCGCCGGGGGAGGCGAGCAGCGTTGAGCCAGGGGGCGGGCGGTAGCTGAGTGAATGAGGGGGCGGAAAAAAGGTGGGCCTGGGGGCGCTCCACGCCACCCAGCCCGCTCCCATGCGCGAGTGTGTTGACTCTGTGTGTCGAGCCGCTGCGCGGGCTCGCGCACTGCGCCCTTGTCTTTCCACACAACTCACCGGTCGCCGACCGGCAGCCGCCGTCCGTCGCCGCCGGGCGTCGGCAGCGCGGGCGCGCCGGGCGAGGCGGCGGCTGGTTGTTTGTGGGAGGAGGCTGCTGCGGTTGACATGGGGCAGGAGGAGAGGAGGGAGAGTGGAAGGCGCGGCGCGTTCCCCGCGCGAAGAAACACGTCGTATGAGGTGGGGCGTCGGCGCAGTCTCCGACTTGGTTTTTCGTCGCCTCTCCCTTCACCGCCCGCCCAACTCACCATGCTGTGCCCCTCCCGCCCCTCCTGCCTCCCGCATCGTCCGCGTACCCGGCTGGCGCGCCCACTTCGGGCCCTGGGTGGCGGCAGCGACAGGCGGCCCCTGCCGCACCTGGTGTCGCGCATTGGTGAGATGGAGAGAGGGTTTGGGTGAATTGCAGCGCCCGTGCCCGCGTGGCATGCTCTGTTGACTCCCGCAGAGCACGGCGCAGGGCACGTCCTAGTCAACCGCGCGGAAAGCGAGCCGTGAAAGAGGCGCCGTGCCTCCTAACGACGCCGCATCGTGTCGTGTTGGCGTTTCGAATTGGGCGTGTCTGCGGCGCGCTGTCCTCCCACACACCTCCTCCCTCCCTTCCTCTCCCCACCCACCAGTCTCCGACGATGGATCGATCACGTTTGTGTTTGGCGAGGAAGCGCCGGCTGTCGACGCCCCCGCGCCCGCGCCCGTCGAGCCCCCGGTCTCGCACCGCGCCGCGGCCGCGCTGGCGGCCGACCGCGCCGACGACGCTGCCGCCCCCGTCACCGCGGACGCTCCCGTCACCGCGCCGGGCATCGAGGCGGCTGCGGTGGCGGAGGAGGCACCGCTGGGGGGGGACGTCCCCGCGCGCCACCCGTCGCTGCCCGCGCTGCAAGCGATGAAGGTGGCCGAGCTGCGGGAGCTGGCGGCCGCGGCGTCGGTCAAGGGGGTCAGCAAGCTGAAGAAGGCGGACCTGATTGACGCGCTGCTGGCGGTGGGCGAGTGATGAGGTGTGTGTGGAAGGGGGGGGCGACTGCCCCATTTTTGTGTGCTTGATTTTTACTCCTTTTTTTTCCTCTGACTATGTGTGTGACTCTAGTGACAAAATGACCGCAACTAACAACCGCTCCTGCCATCCGGCGCCCGTCTTGATCAAAAAAAGGGGGGGGAGGGGGAACATCGTCTTTGTTGGTTACATGGAGTTGCAAACGCGAAACGGGGGGAAGTCCAGAAGGCCAAAAGCTCTGGCCTGCGCCTGTGACATTTTTTAACATACCATCGAAGTGTGTTTCGAGTTGGTAAAAAAGTTCACGGCCATCGGAAGCGACGCATGTCACCTTGGTGGGGAGAAAGCAGGAAGCACGGTGTGTGCGTGGCGGAAGATCGAGTGTCAGGGGGGGGGGGGGGGGGGAGCAAAAAGAAAGAAACCAGCTCGCGTGGACCCACCCGACGGCTGGCGAAAAGAGGCCCTTTTTGTGTGAATGTATTCGGGAAAAATGGAGGAAAAGAAAGGAACCCGCATAAGCTCCGCCCAGAAGCGTGGTGCGAAAGGACCTGCACTCTGGTCTGGTTGGATGCTTGTTGGGACCCACGTCGAGAGAGAGAAAGACGACGACGTAGAGGGGGGGGGGGGGGGGGGCGTCTGCGAGGGGGAAAAGATCGAACCACGAACGGGGGGAAAGGGAAAAGAAACTCGAGGGAGGGAAACGTCAAACCAACAATCGTTTTGAGGGTTAGGGTGGTTTTTTTTTTGAGGTGCATCGTGGGTGGGGGAGATAGGGAAAAAGGGGGGGGGGGGGGGGGGGGGGGGGGAAGGGGAGGGGGGATGATCACAGACGAAGAAAAGAGGCCCACAGATCAGCAGGAGCCAGGCGCGCTCTGCGCGACTCCGTGCGTGTCGGGGACGTTGGAATTGCGCGGTGTTTGACACAGCGTCGGCCGCGGCATGTGCATCGGCCGCGGCAGCCACAGGTGCAAACTTGCTCAGTCTCCAGGCGCGTTGGAAATGGTTGGTCGCTTGCTCGCTCACGCACCGCAACAATTGCACGTCAGGCCTGTCGTTGCCCGCGCGGTGCTCGGCAAACGCGGCCGCCAGAGCCGCCATAAAATCTTTCACGTGTTTGCGCGACAGGGACGCGTCGCCGACGCGGTCGGCGGTTTCTTTCCAGCACCCCCACTTGAGAGGTTGGCGGCTGCCATAGAATGCCTCCAGAATGGCGACCTTTTGGTCAAAGCTGCGGCCTCGCGCTGGCGCGTAGCGCGCCTGCGCACGGGCGCGCAGGCGTGGCGCGGGTCGAGCAGCCAGCCCGTTCATTGATACATCCGACGACAGCGACACGCCGCGTGGAGCCGCGTGGACGCGAGTGAGCGACGCCGTGGACGCGGATGCGGTCGCGCGACAGGGCGGCGCCACTGATGTCGGTGTCGGCGGCGACAACCCTGTGGAAGGGGGCGAGCCCCCGCACGACATCCCTGCATGCGGCGACGCTGGCGACGGCAGAACCGCGTCACAACCCGACAGGGACGGAGCAAGGGGCAGGGGTGGAGGCGACTCGGCGAGGGGCAGGAGTGGAGGCGACGAAGTGATGGCCGGCGGGGGCGGCGTGGTTTCGAGCGGGAGGCGCGGTACGCCGCTCACCGCAGGCAGCGAGTCCGTCTCGTCAAACTCGCCCAGAAACAGGTCGTCACCGTCATCGTCGCCGTCCAGCAGCAGCGGGTCGAAATCGTCCAACACCATGTCGGACGGCTTGGGGAGGGTGCCAGCCGGCACAGTGTCGAGCGGCTGCGCTCACGGCACCAGCCTCGCTGCGGCCGCCGCCGCGACGACAACATCCACGTCACATACCGACCGCAGCGTGCGCGCGTCGCCACCCAGCAAGCGGGTGAGGCCCGCTGTCGGCAGCCACGCATCGAGGGTCAGCGCCGCTGCCAGTGGCGGCCGCGCAGTGGCGCCACACCCCAGCGCACACAGCACGCTCTCATAGTCGGCCGTGCGTGCCACGTCGGCGCCGACCAGGCCGCCCGCGGCGGGGCGTTTGGCCGCGGCCGCGGCGGCGTAGGCGCAGTCGATGCACACGATGTCGCCACGCTGCCACCGTTTCTTGGACCAGCACCCGTCGGCGGGCGCGAGCGCGGGCACAGCGCCCGCCAGCCGCACCCACGCGCAGCGCGGCGGCGACCCGCACTGCGCGCACGCGCCCACGCAGTCGGCGACGGGGCCGGCGACCGCGCCATGCACGCGCGTCAAGTGGTCAACCTGCCACTCGACGCGCGCGGCTGCCGCGTTCCAGGCGACGGCCGCCGCTTTGGCGCAGGCGGGCGGCAGGCCGCCGTGTGCTGCGTGCTCCACCAACGCACGCGCGCGCGCCAGCACCATGCCGGCCACGTCGACCAGGGCCGGCGTGTGCAGCGCGCGGTGGCGGTCGGCCGCGTCCAGCGCGTGCAGCAGCCGGACGGGGGGCGCAAAGTTGACGGCTTCCCCGACGTGGACGCCCGCGCAGAAGCCAGCGTGGTAGGCGCGCGGAAACGTGACGACGAACGTGCCGGCCGTCTGGATGGCGCGGCGCACGCGCACGCCGGCGCGGGCCAGCTGGTCAGGCGGCACCAGCGTCGTCTTGGCGGTCAGCGTTGCCGTCGTCGCCGCCCGGTCGGCATCGGTGAGCGGCGCCGTCGGCGGCAGAGCTGACCGCGCGCGCCGCCGCGACGGCAGGCCGGGCGCGTACGTGCCGCGCGCGATCGCGCCCTCCAGCGCGTCCGCGTCGCGCGCGCCGACGCCGTACCACACTTTGGCGTCGCCCGCGTGCGCGTAGCTGATGGAGAACAGGGCCGCATCCTCCACGTGCCACGCAAAGTGGGCAAACAGCTCGCCGATGTAGAGCATGGGCGTCGACACGCCGCGCACCGCGGCGGGGCCCGCCAGGCTGGCCAGCAGCGACCACGCCTCCAGCGGCAGACGGCGCAGGTTCCAGGGCGACGACGCCAGCGGGCACCCGGTGGCGGTCGCGGCAAACAGGGACCCCTCCACGTCGTTGGCATAGTGCGAGGCGAGCGCGCCATTGCCGCGCGCGGCGCCCGCCGCCCACTCGTGCCAAAAGTCGGCCTCCACCGCGCGCGGCGGGGGAGCGACGCCGCCGCTCTGGTCGTAGCGACGCGCCAGGCTGGCGCGCGCAGCGTCCACAAACGCGCCCACGGTGGTGGGGGTGCCAGTCTCTTCATACCGCGGAAACGCACGCACGTCGGTCCACGTGTGCGGCGCGACCAGCTGCTTGCGCACCCCCATCTCAAAAGATGCGAGCGGCACGCCGTCGCCGTCGGCACCGTCGGCACCGGTGTAGACCTAGTTGAGGGGGTGGGGAGTGGGGTGGTGGTGGAGGTGAACGTGGGTTGGGGAGGGGGAGGCAGGACGGCCGCACATGCACACAACCGACTCAGGACAACTCCCAACTCACCACGCCAGCGTTGAGCGTGGCAGCAGCGACGGGAGGCACGATTTTGACGATGCCTGGGGGTGGCGGTGGGGGGAGGTAGGTGGTGAATTTGGATGCCGCTCTCGGCCCAAACACCCCACTCCTCTCTCCGCCCGTCTGTTTCTCCCCCACTTCCCCACTCACTCACCAAAGTCTTCATAGCGCTCCTGCAAACTGAGCACATACTCCAGCGGGCGGGCCCACTCGTCCAGCGAGGGCGTCACTTCGGGCGCGTCGACGATGGCGTCGCTGGCGGGGGCCAGCGCAGCGCTGTCGAGCGAGGGAGCGCGAGCACTCATCTGCAGCAGATATTGACCGCTGGTTAGGACGCAGGAATCGCTGGAGCAGTCGCAGTGGGCGTGCGCAGATTGCGCTCAGCGGGCACAGCCCGCTGGTGTCTGTGGAGGTTTTGGGGGTCTACTGGGTCGGCTCGCCGTCCAGCCTCCCCCCCCCCCCCCCCCCCGGCCACTGGCGGCCAATTTTGCAGCCGTCCACTGGGAACAACGCCAAGCGCAACTCATTGTGTGCGTTTAGGGTGGCGACGGACGACGAAGCCGCACGTGCGCGCCGGGAAGCGCCCGCGGCATGCGTGTTAGGGCAAACACAATTTGGGGGCCCGACCCCTGTCACGGGGGGCGTCGCAGGGGCATAGCCTCCTCCCCACGCGACCACGCCGCCATGGCGCGACCGTGGGCAAACTCATGCAACCTACCTCGCCCGTCGCCGCGGCCAGGTTGGCCTTTGGAGTGGCAGACACGCCGGCCCCGTTCTTGGAAAACAGTGCGCCTTGTGTGACTTGGAGCGCTGACTACGGACGAGGCAGGACGTGCACACAGGAAGCGCCCCCCACCGCGCCCCCGCGCCCTCCGCGCGCCCTGCGCAGTCCACTCAAGGCTGTTGTGGTTTGCCAATGCGCACGCCGGCAAGCGTGGGCAGTGCGAGAGAAAGGCAGCGGGGGCATTTACGTCTCGGCTCCAGTCGACGGAGGCTTCGACGTGCTGGCGTCTTCCCTTAGACACCACCTTCTACCCTTGCAACCCACACCCAACCCCAACCCGTCGTAGCACGGCCGTGCTACGACGGACCCCAGCACGCCTGTCCTAAGTCTGTCGAATGCCTGTGTTGATCATTTGCGAATAACGATCCAAACTTACACAACAGCAATACTTGTGTACCACTTGTGCGACACTCGGCTGATGCCCCAACCCAATACTGCTGCACCCAACCTCGCTCTGGTTTGTAACACAAGCAACAGAGATACTTGACGTTGCGTGGTTACATGCGAGGAAACAATAAGCACCTAGATTGCGTCCTCACGTGGAACAAATACTCAGCACCAGCAGCAATGATTCATCACTGCCCCAAAGAAGGCAGCACGTCCGGGCAATACCCATACTTGGGTGGGCCGCCCGAGCACTGCGTGCAAACCTCGGTGGTGCGCGACGCCAGCCCCAAACCATCTTTGCAGATGAGTTCCAGCGAGACTTGGCCTTTGCCGATGCATGCTTTCGCGTTGAGCGTGCCGCAGTCGGCCGGGTTGGTTTTGCAGACACCAGCCCCCCCCGTGCAGTAGTCGTTGGGCCCTGAGCACTGGTCTCTGGGCAGCGGCTTGTCGGTGGGGTTGTGGTAGGTCCCGGGGCAGCACTTTTGGCCCGTGCCGCCGCATTCAGTCAGCGGGTATGGTTGGCACGTCTTCTCGTACGAGGGGCCAAGGTTCATCAAGCAGATCAGTTTGCCGCCCTTGCACCACGACACCTTGTTGCCCCCCTGGTCTATGGGCAGGTTGGGCGGCACTCCGGGCGCGCTCGCGGGGCAGCAGGCCCCGCCCACGGTGTCGCATTTGGCCGACGCGGGCGCTGGTGCAGGCGCTTGTGCGTTTGACAGCGGCGCAGTGCAGGCGACCACAAAGAGAATGGCTAGGCCACACAGGCGCATGTCGATGATTCGAGGGAAAAGACGGCGGGGGAGGGTGCGGTGGCAAAGCGTTGACGGTAATGACATCAGTAAAAATAGAAAAATGAAAGACAAAAAACGGTCATAGCCCTCTCCACACCAGCCACTCCTCCACACAGCATGGTGTTCCCCCCGTCGCCCGACGCACCAAACTCACACAGTCTAAAAAAACGTAGTTCCTTTTGTTTCTGGGAGTACGCGCTCGCCACTGAAACAGCGCCGTGTCACGACACGACGTTATGGCCGCGTCGCAACAAAGTCTCACCGTCAAACTGTGGCGCCCAATGAGCATACAACGACACGATCGAGCTCACGAATGCGCGCAGCAGTATTGACTGAGTATCAGCACGTAGTATTTGGACCGGTTGACGCCAGAACATTGACGGAAACGTCGTACAGCCGCCAGCCGGCTAGCCACGCGATGCACCTGCGCGGACGTCAGTTGCGGTTAGAAGCCGCAGGCGCCGGCTGACACAGCGCGCTGCCCCCCCAGACGGTTGCTTGTGTCAAGTCGCGTTGCGATCCGGACGGGGAAAGGTGGCATGGCGGCCAGACGGCGTCGTGCAGTTGCCAGTCGTCCAGCAGCGCGACGCACCTGCACGGACGTGCGTTGCTGTGACAAGCTGTAGGCGCCGGCTGACGCAGCGCGCTGCCCCCTCACACGGTCGCTTGTATCACATTCGCGTTGCGTTCCGGACGGGGAAAGGTGGCACAGCGGCCAGACGGCGTCGAGCAGCCGCCAATCGGCCAGCGGTGCGAAGCACCTGCGCGGACGTGAGTTGCGGTGACAAGCTGTAGGCGCCGGCTGACGCAGCTCGTCGCCCCCCCAGACGGCCACTGGTGTCTAGTTCGCGCCGCTTTTCGGGCGGGGGATGGTGGCATGGCGGCCAGACGGCGTCGTGCAGCCGCCAGTCGGCCAGCAGCGCGACGCACCCGCACTGACGTCGACTGCGGTGACAAGCTGTGGGCGCCGGCCGACACGGTAGGCTGCCCCCCCAGACAGCCGCTTGTATCACAATCGCGCTATATCCTGGACGAGGAAAGACGACGTCGTGGCCGGACGGAAGGACGACGTCGTGGCCAGACGGTGTTGGCGCTGGGACGTCGCTACGCAAGTCATGCGCCGCATCGATAGTCCGCGAGATTCATCCCGCAAACGCTTAGGGCCGAGCAGTCAAATAAATTAGAAGAGATGTTGTGTTTGGTTGCCAAGTTGTCAAGATGTGATTTTGGGCTTAACTGGCGGGGGAGAGTCTGCGGGGAAAAGGGCTGACACTTGCGAGTTTGGACTTGTCTTCCCCCCCCCCCCGCCCCAAGGAAAAAACACGAGCGCGTCTGTTTGCAGTCGTTTACACATCAAACAATGCTGCAAGACGTCACGCCAGCGACGTCAGCCGCGTTGGCGGTCAACGTGTATGACGTTTTGCTGCTGGTCGCGCCTTGGCACGTAATGGTCCTTTGGTTGCACACGATGGAGCCACTGGCGCCCGTCGCCACGCAGCTGTCGTCAAAGCCGGTGCCGCCCCGCGTGCCGCCAGCCGGGACGGTGACGAGCTTGCCCCCTGTGAAGCACATGACAGGGGTGGCTGACACACCCATCATTGCTGTGCAGGGGGACGAGTTTTGGAGGGACAGAGACGCGGCATGCGTGGACACGATGCGGGCCAGGACACGATGCGGGCCTGCTGAGGATGACGGCAAGAGCAGCGCGAGTGGTGCGAGACACGGGGCCCCCCGATATTTCGAGCAATTGTTTCGTTTGTCCGACAAATGGGCTCATAAGTGCTGCGCGTGGTTTCTCCACGCACACAGGCTCTGGGATTCTTGGGGGCTTGTTTGGAACTTATTTACATGATGCAAAAGCCCCAACTCTCACGCCGGAGAGGCGCTGCACGACTTCACACCGTTCGACACGGTCATAGTGAATTGGTAGTTCGCAGGGTTTTTGTTTACGCCATAGCTCCTGCAGGGGATCGCCGCGTCGTTGCCACACTTCATCTCTCCGCCAATCTGCGTGACGTCGCAGCTGCCAATCCCGTTGGTGAAGCTGTTACCAGGCGTAATGGAGATGCCGCTGTCGTTGGAGCAAGCGAAAGAATAGTAATTGGCATACGCATTTTGGATTTGGCAGGGCGTGTTGTTCTTGATGGAAATTTGAGCAGCCTGGGCAAAGGACGCGAAGCCCATCAGGCCAAGGAGGACGATAGCAAGAGCACGAGACATGGCGATGGAGGAGAGAGGTGAGTGGGCTGGAGGACAAGAAAGTGGAAAAAGTGGAAGAAGTGTGACATGTTTTCTTGTGTTCTATTTTATAAAAGACGAAAGTCTGCAAAATTCTCACGTATTTATACACACGTCTCATCGTCCGCTGTCCGTGCAAGACGACCCCGATGACATCTTTTCAAATCCTGCCCAGATTATGTATGATTTATTGTTATCTGTTACCAGCTACATAACCGTGAGATCTTGCGGCCTGTCTTGCAGCTACAGCACTGGGCAACGACTATCGCGCCAAGTCCCGCGCCACAGTAGCAGCGTCATCCCAGCGCAATCGGGTTCTCCCAGGACTGATCCAACCCCTTAATTCATTTGATATATGAATTGTACAGCTACCAGGAGCAATTTTGGGGGACCATTGGCTGGCAAGTGCTGGGACGCGTCTGTTGCAACCAGCCGAAAAAGGCGCGAGTGCGAACAAAAAACGCTCACGTTTGCGTCGACGTGCCTTTGAACCCTGTCCCCCCCCATAAATCACATATTCAACACTACGTTAATGCAAGTCAGGGGGAACAAGGACGGGAACGGTTTGTGGAGCGCGTCGCAAGGAGCAGAAAACTGGCACGGGGGCAGGGTGCCGCGGCCGCCAATTGAGTTGGCCGCTAGCATCCGTCAATTTGAGCATGCGCAACCCCGCAAGTAGGCGACTTGAAGATAATGTTCAAAATATGGTGGACGGACAAGGAGCGTCTTTGCCCGTCAAGCTCGCGACAGACAGTCCGTGTTCACGGCCAACATGCGCACAAGCGCGGTTGTGCACGGGATGCGGGCCTCGCCCGACGTCACACCACCCATATTGGCCTCCACGTACGAGTCAAAGAATGCGTTTGGCATCGTTGTAGAGGGATAGTTCTCTGTTTGTACAGCTGCTAGGCACGGGGAAAGGACTCCTCGTCCAGACCGTTACGCACGGCAGTCGGCCGCCGATGAACCGACTTGCGTCTGCGCGGACAACCTCGCGCCCCCCGACCACCGTGGACATAAAGCATAAATTTTAAAAGCGTTGCGTGAGGTAAATGAAACGAAATATTGAGCGGCTGCATGAGAAATGTGTGGCGACGCCCCTGTTTGTTGTGACTGCGTTACGGCGGGGAATACATCTTTGGTCGCGTTCGCCCCTTCCAGCTCACTTTGTCTCGACATACATGGTTTATTTGCAATTGTATTTTTGTCTGAGCTGAGAAAATTCAGCGGGAAACGCATGCTTCTGCTATGGTTTAGGGTGGACAGTTTGTGTGGCGTTTCACCAAACAGACAGTGGCACACAACAGAAACACAACTAGGTTACTTTTTTCTATATCTCAACTCCTCCTCGTCTTGAGCTCCTCTCACAGGTGCGTTCACTATTGTCATTCCCAGTTTATAGCAAAGTGAGTTCACCTTTGTTTAGTCAGTGCCAAGTCAGCGTCTGCTGGTGTTCACGCCTCTCACCAATTGGTGAGTTTGTTTCTTCCTCAGCCCTTCTTGTCATAATGGCCCGCATCGCCTCCGTGATTTTGCTTGGTTTGCTGGCTGTAGCATTCGGTCAAGGCGAAGTGGCCATTGGCAACCTGACGCCGTGCGTCGCTACCGTTTCGTTCACGTACACGCCCCCAATCTTGTGCTCTAGCGACCTCGACAAAGTCGTCCAACCGGCCAGCACTTGGAAGAACTCTGTCGGCGCGTGTACTGTGAAGCAAGCGTCAGGCTCGGTTAACTGCAACGGCAAAGTCATCCAGTGCACGAGTACGAAAGACGCCAAATTCATTTACGACGTCAAGGTTGACAGCGTGCTCTCGCCAACGAGCTGCTCAATCAATGGTGTTTATTGAAGCATCATGATTTGTTTTCCCATGCGCCTTCCAACGAGCTTTTAATTGCAGCCAGACGCCTTTGAAGACGTTAAGACAATCACTCCTTTGGAGATGTTTTCTTTTCCTGTATTGTTCCTGTTTTTTTTTTTTGTAATTAACTTGGAGCGGACGCAATTAAAGCAACTAGGATGTAACTAAGGCATCGAAATGGGAACGCAGACGTCGGCTCAAGCTAACCAGGCGATGGAAAATTGTGTATTCTTGACTCAAAACAAATTTTGTTTCGAGTTTTAAACTGAAACAACTTTGTTAGTCTGTTTTGAAAAAAGTTTGCTGCGGGCAACGCTTTCTCCCCTTCTTTCCTCTTCTCCACATACATTAACGGTAAGGCATGCGCTGGCGTTTAGCACGTAGCAGAGGAACCATGGAGGCCAAATGCTTAGTGTGACGTGCACAGTTTTAATTTCTAGCCCCGATTGAACCCCAATTCTTAGCAACACACTAAATGTCACGCTGTCGCTGCGCTCTTGTTGTCGCACTGGCTATCGTAGCCCGTGCAACCGCCTTAACATCGCCACCGTACGTCATGTTCGCCCATGCTTCCAACTCGTTGGAAGCTGTGCGTTGGGCCATGTCTCAAGGCGCCAACGGCGTTGAGATGGACATTCGGTTTGGTCAAGCCCAAGACCGCCTTCAAAAGGCGTCACCCAACGCGATCGGCCCCAACGACGTGCTTGAGTTTCGTCACTCGCCCTATTCCGCGAGCGAACCGCTGACGGCTGCCTTACCTTGCGACTGTGTTGGTGGTAACACGTGTGCCGGTGACAGCAACGCCAGTGTGTGCAACCACATGATGGGCGCTGGCACAAACTGCAGTGCGCTTGCTGCCCCGCAGGGCTCGTTACCGTGTTTGCAGTGCATCATGCGCACCCCTGCCAAAGACATGATGGAGCTGTTGGCGAGCTACAAAGACAAACTGACAGTGGTGTGTACCTTGACTCTAAGGTCGATGCAGCCGACGCGCCACCCGACCTGACCCAAGCTGGCACCAACATCATCGCTTACGTCGACAAACACCTGTTTTGCAGCGGCTTCAAAGGCCAGGTTGTGGTGTCGTGCCCTTCTACGGCGTACCTGCAGGCTGCTGTTGCGGCAGCCAAGTCGTCTCCCAACGCGGACAAATACTACTTCACCATCGATGGTCAGTCGGCGACGGCCAATTGCTTAGTTACCGGAGTGCAAGCGGAAGAAAAGGTGAGTAACAGGTGGATGCGGGAGAGAAAGGTTAACTCTAAAAATGCGTCATCATGATTTTCCATGCCCAAAAAACCGATCCTCAGTATTTTTACGACATCGCCAACGCTCTCGTTTCCATGACGTCTCAACGCATATTCTCCACCGGCATCTCCACCCTCATTCCGTGCGACTTTAAAAACCAAATGGCGCTGGCCGGGTGGAACACCGACGAAGGTTCGCTGTCGTCAGCCGGCATCTGGACGCTGGACAAAGAACAGTCCATGCGCGACTACCTGTACCTGGGGACCCGCTCTATCATGTCTAACTGCGCGCCGATTGCGCTGGGAGTGATGCGTGGCCAAAACTTGCCGTTTGCCAGCCCTGGCAACGCATACAAGCCCGCCACAAGCAACTCGATTACCAAGGCCGGTTATCTGGCGCCGTGTTGGTCCAACGACAACTGCGACAATAATGCGTGCGGGCGTCTGGAAAAAGGCAACACAAACGCGCCCCTGCAGTGCTGCCCTAAAGGCTCGCATATCGAACACGATTATCTGCATTTCATCGACTTTTGCTCGTCGCCACAGACGTCTATGACAGCTGCCGCCCCTGTCAAATCTGTTGCGCAGTCGCCACAGACGTCTGTGGCAGCTGCCGCCCCTGCCAAATCTGTTGCGCAGTCGCCAAAATGACGTGAAGTGCGGGTGTTTTTTTTTGTGCGTGATTCTGTTTACTACAATCATTTTTTGAACGGAGTGCGCACGGAGTTGCTTGTCGAGATACCCATGGTATAGGCGCCTTTTTAGCCCTTGGGTCGAGCGATGGTGTGAAAAAAATGCTGTTGGTTTCATCTCACATAATTAGGTTTCACTCTTTTGGTTTTTCTTGACACATTTGCCCTCCTCTCTCCCTCTCCTTTGCACTCACTCGCGCCCTCACCACGCGCCTCCAAGGCAAGCATCATCTTAACGAGAGAGCTCGTATCAATTTTTGTTTACTTCCCGAGACCGACGGCGCGCGGGTGGTTGCGCCTTTTCAGCTTGCACACTCAAATTGAAACACAAAACTTCCTTTCACTCAGACAAATGTTCAAGCACGCCTTCCTCGTTCTGTTCGCCGTGACGGTCGCCCTCGTCCCCACCGTCTCCGCCGGCTGTCGTTACCTGCCTCCAACAAGTTGCTGCGGGAAAACTTCGTGCAACTACATCTGTGGTGGCTGCGAGTGCGACCCTATCTGTGAGGCATCGACTTGCGGCTACGACGACTGGCTGCAGTGCGCCGTAGTTGTTAGCACTTGCTATGCTGAGTGTGACACGCTGAGCCCTGCCTGCATCACTTGCCTGGGCCCTCTTCAGAGCTCGTGCCAAAAGTGCGTTCCCCAACTCAATGGCCGCCGCCGCCTTCAGTCCCTGGACGAAAACCACGAAGAATTCTTTACCTTTGTGATGAATGCGCACGATGTTGAGCCCGAGAAGCCGGGCCACATTTCTTTTGATGCGTTCCACGCGTTTGTGCACCGCAAAGCAGCCAACGAGCGCTACACCAACTCGTCTGGTCACGTCATTTCGCCCTTGGACACGACCCGAGACACTGTCGCTGCGTTCTTTAAATCGCTGGACAAGAATGGCGACGGTTTTATCAACCTGAACGAGTTTAAAGATGGCGGCCTGTGAACGGAAAGGTCGACTGGCTTCCGCTCCAAAGTGTGCTGCAAACTGCTCACACGCGCAGGGACCTGCAAAAGCGTGAAAAGTGGGAGGCGAGTTATGAAACCATAAAGGCTTTCTGTACATGTAACTATGCAAAGCACAACTATGCTAAGCAGCCCCAAAAAGTTCTTTTGTGAAGCGATTCAGTCAACTTGAATTGACTGTTTCCTCTCACAACTTAAATTGTTTTTTGAAACAAACCTCCCCCTCTTTCGTCTCTTTCAACACCAAACCACAGTAAGGTGAGCTCCGCAATGATTTGTCAAATTTCAGTGCATCCGTTTGACGCTGTCTGCCGTCGCGCGGTCGGTTGCCCTGCCACAAAGTGCTGGCCAGATCGAAGAGAGAGGGGGGTAGAGCGCATTGGACCAAATGCTAACAATTTTGTATTTCCTCACACAGTCATGAAGACCGCCGCCCTCATCGTCATGCTGGCCCTTATCGGCTACGCTCACGCCGAGTCCGCCAACGTAGTGTTTAAGAATGGCTTGGATGTCGCCATCTCGAACATCAAAGTCAGCGATGGCACACGCACCTTGACCTTTGCCGGCCCCCTTGCAGCCGGCAAAAGCACGCCCTCCTCCAACGGCCTTGGGACAGTTTCGTGGACGCAGGCCACGGCTGGTATTACATGGACTGTGTCCGCCCGTGGGAGCGACGGCGTAGTTCGGTCGTTCAACAGAAAGTAGAACCAGCCGCTTTGGCGGCTGGTGACAACGGCAGCACGCTCGTCTTCCAGCTTGGAGGGAGAGCCGCCAGCGGTAATGGTGCAGGCCTTGTTCTGAACAAGCCCAAGACGGGTACGTGCAGGCTGGCTTGAATATTCTTGAAACGTCATGTTGTGGGTGGGCATTGTGAAGACGTGTGTAATAACTCTCTCAACGCGTCCACGCATAAACAACAAAATGCTGCCGTTTTGTCTCATTGCTGCACACTCAATCGGACTCAACGGTTGGTTTAACTGTAGACGGTTTAACCGACACCGGTTTGAACGGGAAAAAAGGCTGAAAGCTGCACCGGTGCGTGCACCTGTCATCTGTTCTGCTGCATGACTCCTACAGATCCTTCATGGTTAACACAGTCATCTGATTCTCTCTCAGAAGGGGGGGCAGTCGTTGTGCTGCTGCTTAGATCAGTGCCCTTACATCGTGAAACGCCCTCGCCAAAGCAGTACGGACTCTGTGGGAAGGTCGGCTGTGGGTCCGTTCCAGCCGTTTAATTCGACGCGCCTCACGTCTTGCGTACTTCGTTGTGATAGGTATGAAAGCAATGGGGCAAAGCGGCGCAAATGGGTGCCCTGTCGCCGCCTGCAGCCGTCACCGTCTGCTGTGGCCGCGCTGCACCGGCGGCGCAGGCTGCGTGGCGGGGGCGGTGCTGCCACCACGGTCGTCTCCGCCCCCCTCGACTGGGCCGCGCAAGCGTTGCGTGCACTTTGGTGGGGCAGAGCGGCGCGAGCGCGTGCTCGGTCGCCGCTTGCAGCCGCCACCGTCTGCTGTAGCCGCGCTGCACCGGCGGCGCAGGCTGCGTGGCGGGGGCGGCGCTGCCACCACGGTCGTCTCCGCCCCCCTCGACTGGGCCGCGCAAGCGTTGCGTGCACTTTGGTGGGGCAGAGCGGCGCGAGCGCGTGCTCGGTCGCCGCCTGCAGCCGCCACCGTCTGCTGTCGCCGCGCTGCACCGGCGGCGCAGGCTGCGTGGCGGGGGCGGCGCTGCCACCACGGTCGTCTCCGCCCCCCTCGACTGGGCCGCGCAAGCGTTGGGTGCGTTTCGGTGTGGCAGAGCGGCGCAAGCGGGTGCTCGGTCGCCGCCAAGTGCCGCGTACACTGAAGTGGGGAGAGAGACGCAAGCGGACATCAGCGCGCCGCCTGCAGTCGCAACCTGTCCGAGCCTCCACCGCGCTGCACTGGCCAGCGCAGCGCTGGCACGGCTGCTTGCTTCCAGTGATGTTTTTTATGGTTTACAACCCTCAAGAATAATCATAATGACCACCGCTCTCACCTGCCTCAACGTCACGTGTAGCGTGCTGCGGCAACGGTAGAGACGATCGCTGGGTGAGCTGAATCGAGTTTATTACCATCGGCGCCAGAGGGGCAGCCATGGTGCGCCGTGAGGCCAATTTTGTGACACTGGATGGCGTGCCGAGCTGCGACCCGCCAGCATCGACTTCGCCGTCTTCCTCCAGCACTGCCGTCACCAGGGTAGGCGCCCGCCGCATGTCCCGCTCCGCCTTGGACAGTAATGCGTCCAGCGGCAGCATGAGGAATGGGTGCTCAAGCTGCGAGGCGACTTCATCGGTGCCGAGCAACAACAGATTGAGGGCCGCGTATTGCACCACCCACATAACGCACGTGACAATGATGGTGGTATGAGCTTTCTTGTGGGACCCGTTGTCTGTGCGCAGGTAGTCCAGCGCTGATTCAGAGGGCGACGCGATGGTGGGCGCAAACGCGTACAGAATGAGGAAGAACTCGCAATACCCCGTCGACAGAATGGACACCGCGTGCGGCAAGCACTGCGTGCTCAACATGACCAGCGTGTCCATCCCTTGGCACGCTTTGGAGGCCAGCCCCGACGCGTCGGGCGTGTCGTGCAGCAGGCGCGCCATCTTGATCTGGGCCAGCTGGTGCGGCGCCGGTGTGCCGCGCATGGCCGCTGCTTGTGATGGAGTCAGAAGTTCCAGCGTGTCGTGGGGAGTGGGTTCTCCGGGTAGCACCATTGCGCGCAAACATCTCAGCCAGGTGATGGACCACGTCAGCAAAGCGTCCAGCGTGGCAGCCGGTGCACCATTGGCGGCGGCCAGCTGAACGCCGCGCAGGGCGCACTGGGTCGTTGTTTGCAGGGCTTTGCGTGCTTCCCACCAGCGCTCCGTGGATTTACCCAGATGCCATGTAATCATGAAGGAAACAGAGGCGAGCAGCATGGAGTAGGTTGATCTGAAAGGACGGAACAAAAAGGTTAGTACCAACCTAAGGCTCTAGAGCCTGCAACCCCGTTTCTCTCCACCGTTCATCCTGGCTTTCATGCCACAAATCAAAACCACACTCACAAAATGGCAGCATTGCTGTTGGAAATGGTGGGCAGCAGGCGACGCCACAAGTACTCGTGGGGAACGGGTTCACCCGTCTTGTTCTGGATTTCTTTGTGGTAATCGTAATTAATGCCCAAGCCGTGGTCAACAACAACAAAAATGGCCAAAGCTACGTTCAGAAGCAAAAGAGGGCCGATTCTGCGCAGAATGTAGACTGGTTTTCCGACGAAGAAAAAAAACGCGTGGAGGTAGCGCCACCGGCTCTTAAGGTGTTTCCACGTGTCTTCTTCGGTCTGAAGCATGGAGAAGTGGTCCTCACGTTAAACAAAGGAGACAAGTAGACGGTAAGTGGCTTTGACGCCGCCCCCAACACCCCCTTCAAGCGCACCTCCTTGGTCACCGCGTCCGGGCGCTGAAAGTGCGTTATCCAGTTGCCGCTCATCGAATGGCACGCTTTTAAGCTGTTTGCCAGGAGATGCTTGCGCTGCGAGTCGTCCATGGCGGTATGAGGGAAGGGCGGGACGCTTTTGACGTTTTGGAAAGGCCAATTGTGCACCTCTGTTTTTTTCTGAGTTTTTCTCAACGACTTACACGACTTGCTCCCCTTTCTGCGCCACCATGTCTCGCCTCCTCCTCCGCGCCGCCCTCGTCGCCAGCCTACTGGCCTGCATCGTCTCGTCCACGAGCGCCGCGTCTCTGTCCCTCCAAAACTCGTCCCCCTGCACAGCAATGATGGGTGTGTCAGCCACCCCTTTCATGTGCTTCATAGGGGGCAAGCTCGTCACCGTCTCCGCTGGCGGCACGTGGGGCGGCACCGGCTTTGACGACAGCTGCGTGGCGACGGGTGTCAGTGGCTCCATCGTGTGCAACCAAAAGACGATTACGTGCCAAGGCGCGACCAGCAGCAAAACGTCTACACGCTGACCGCCAACGCGGCTGACGTCGCTGGCGTGACGTCTTGCAGCATTCTTTGATGTGCAAACGTTTTTTTGCGCGATCAAGCACGAAATTAGTTTAGTTGGAGGGGAAGGAAGGCTTATTTACACAAGTCGGCCCGTTTCCAATAAAAAACCCTCCCCCCGCCAAAAATCAACTCACTACATCACGCCTTGACCACCTGGCAGCCCGACGCCGCGTTGCCATTGATCTGGAACTTCCAACCATCCAGCGGGGGCGGCACACCTCCAGACGCAAACTGGGCGCACTTGGCAGTTCCCTGGCTGCCACAGTCCACGCCCGCCAGCACGGCCGCCACAGAGCAGCCGGCGTTGCCGTGCGGATAGAGTTTGCCGCGCGACCACGGCCCATACTCAAACTGATCCCCCCCAGGCGGGCACCCAGTGTACCCAATGGAGCCCGTGACGGTGCACGGCGTGTTGTTGACAATGGCGACGGGGCTGTCGCCGCGAGCCAGCGCCACGTACGGCAGTGGACAGAGGAGCGCAAAAAGCGCAAGGAGGCGGGCCATGATGCAGGTGCACAGTTACGTACTGTGTGAGTCGTGGGAATTGAGAGTTGAAAATGAAACACATTCAAGCACTCACTCCACATTCCTGCCTATTTTGTCGGTAACAAACTGTTGTCGCCATGCCGTCCCGCGCAACCGCCTTCATTGTTAGCGCACTGCTTGTGTCTCTTGCGCACTCAACGTCAGCTGCAGACTGTGACGCCGTCGACGAGCCCTGCTGTGCCGCAGACGCACCCGACCGCCCGTCTTCGTCCAACCCCAACCTTCCGTTTTGCAAAACGGACGACCTCATCTGTTTCAAAGACGCGTGCGTTGGCAACGGCTGCACGCCGACGTGCCGGCCGTTCCCCAAAGACTGCGGAGCTACGGGTTCTCAGTGTTGCCCCAGTGGGTATCACGCCCAACCTGATAAGAAGCTGCCCCCGATGTGCGCCGACAAGGACGCCATCTGCCTCGACTACGCCGGCGACGGCACCACTGTGAGCGGCAAGTGCGTTGTCAACGACCCAGACTGTGGCGCCGACGGCAAGCCGTGCTGCTGGAAGAGCTCTGGGTTTGCGTACAAGTGCGAGTGCAAGAAGGGCCTCATGATTGTTGGCGGCGGCGTTTGTGGCAACTTGAAAGGGTGAGACGTGATGTTTGCTGGCATTTTATGTTGCTGGCAGTTTATGGCGGAGCGTCGCCCGCCAGGATTGTTGTGAACGGCACCCCATTTGGGTGTGGCATCGTGTTGGGGTGGGGGGTGAAAAAAACGATGACGCCACCTGCTGCATGCAGCTGCAAAGGCCACGCCTTTGCTTTTTTCTTTGACTCTTGTCGACGCGCAATGGTGCCGCCGCCTGTGGCGGTCATTTTTTTGCAATGAAGTCGTTTCACACGTTTTTTATCGTCTGCAATGAAAGCGAAGCACCAAACGTTGCCAACCTCTCACGATTCACTCCTTCAAGTGTTACCACGGTGAAAGGCATGCACGGCACGGTCGGTGGTGGCGTCTTGATGTGGCACGTCAGCAGGAGCAGGGTGGCGAACCTTCTCTTTGGTGTGTCGGTGCTGTTAAAGAAGAAAAGACTCATCCGCCCTCCACCACCAACTAACTTGCTCTCGCCAGCGTCGACTCCAGCGGCGTGCCGGTCGACCGCGCTGCCACCACTGGGTTGCCGTCGTCGTCCACCGCTTCCAGCGCGGCCACCACTGCTGCCACGGTGGGGCGGGCTGTCGGGTCGGGGGACAGTCACGCCTCAATCAGCGCACGCACGGGGGGCGGCGCCTCGCCATCAGCAACCGGCCGCAGCGGTCGGCGGGGTCTCTCCCCCGTCGACAATTTCGTGCAAAAAAAAGCGTTTCGACAACCCTGCTTCGTGCGGGGTTGCGGCGACACACACACACACACACACACACACACACACACACGCGCGCGCGCGCGCGCGCTTTTAACGAAACATTTGTTATCGGCAGTATGCACGCACGCACGCACGCGCGCAGAATGAGCATCTTGCACCATTCTATGATCTTATGGCGCCGCACCTTTGTAACACAATCTGTTTTCGAATCATTCCACTGAGTCGGTGTAAAAAAAACACATTTTTTTACTTACGTTTACGAAATAATGCACGACGTGACTTTTGTTGGGTCGGTAGAGTCGGCGGTGATGGTGTACGACGTTTTCGATGCAGTCGATCCTTGGCAGGCGATGATGCCGCCGTTGCCTTTGGGCCCGGGTGGTTCGGGGCAGACTATGGTGCCGCCGACGGCGGTGGCGGAGCACGCATCATTACCGCCCGAGGTCCCGGTTTCACCGGCCCGGATGAAGAGTGGCCTGCCTTTGGTGTAGCAGTCAAACGGCTGGACGCCCACATTCACGGGGCACGGCGTAGAGTTTTGGATGGTCACGGGTGTAGCGCTGACGGCAGACGCGCAAGCCAGCAGCACACCGACAATGATCAACAATGACGAAAAGAGACGAGACGACGAGGACGACATTGTTTTGGTTTGTATGGTGGCGGGGAGACGTGTTGTTTGAATTGTGTTTTGTGAATTGCCAAACAAATTGGAAGAAAACCACCGACTGCGAAAGTCTTTTTACACTCCCTCTTCAACCAAACGCGTTGAGACGCGAGATTGTTTGCGTTAACTCGCCTGATTCAACCGTAATCTGTTACATTCTGCCTCAACATGTTACTCTGTTGCTTCATCGATGATGGATTCAGCTCGTTACACAAACAGAAACGGCTAAACGTCCTCATTGCTTTCTTCCAACTTCCCTTCCCTCCCCTCGCCCCCCTTTTGTGCATTTTGTGAACCGAAACTCGACCTCCTATACAATTTTTTGTTTTGAGGTCACATGGCATTGACAGGCGATGATGAAACAGACTGTCAAGCTTGTTACACACAATAGAAACGAATCAACATCCTCATAAGCGCCTCCTAGTTGTTGAGCCTTCCACGTAGCTTACTAACAGCTAGCCTGGCGCAGGGTTCCCCCCGTTGCAGTACGACGAATTCTTTTCTCTCCCGTTTGGGCAAAGAATGCATACATCGGTGCGCAGCGACTCCATGCCCAAGTCGTTACCTTTGCAGTTGAGAATCATCATGTTGGCTTGAGGGGTACCAATGCAGGCTTTGTGGTTGAGCGCGCCACAGTCTGGCGCGATCGTCTTGCAGACGTCACCATAGCAGTAGTCGTTGGCGCCCACGCACTGCGGCCCCAGAGATTTGTTGGGGGGCATCGGGTTGTGGTAGGAAGCAGTGCAACAGGCTTGCCCCGTCTGGCCACAGCCCACCAGCGGGTAAGGCTGGCACGTGGACGGGTCTTGCCAGGTTTTGCCGGGCAAGCAGATCAGTTTGTCCCCTCTGCACCACTTGATTTTGTTGCCCCCCTGGTCAAATGGTAGGTCGGCCGGCGCGTCGGTCGCGTTGCCAGGGCAGCAGGCTGCGCCCACAGCATTGCAAGTGGCCGGCGACGGCATGACAGTTTCTTCCAGAACGGCAGGCGCAGGAGCAGGCGCCTGTGCTTTGACCAACGACGCAGTGCAAGCAACGGCAAGGACGAGGCCGAGGCACCGAATCCGCAAGTCGGATCGGTCGTGAGGGCTGTCCAGAAACAAGGGTAACCGCTCGGGCTGTTGGAAGGATGCGCACTGCGAGGCTGTTTGGTGGCTGGGTGCAAAGAAGAAAGACAAGGTGTGCGGGTGAGAAGCAGGTGACCCAAAAGCAAAACAAAAAATGCGGGCGGGGGGGCCCACGTTGCGACAAGTGTCACACTGTTTTGTGGAGCATCGCACCCCCCAAGCCACACCTTCTCCACCCTTTTCTTCCAACACACAAACTATATTGCCACACACCATGAAGTACGCCAACAGCATCCTGTCCGCCCTGGCCGCGCTGGCCGTGCTCAGCCTCATCGGCTCCACTCTCGCCGCGCCCTCCCCCTCGCCCGCCCCCGCCACTGCCGACGCCGCCCCCTCCGGAGGCGACGGCCAACTTTTTCTGAGCTTTCAAAACAGGCTGTACTGCCGCGGGCGCGTCAACATCTCGTTCTCCGACCGGGAGCAGGCCACTTTTGACCTCGACCAGGCCACCTTTGTCAGCGACCCCGAGCCAGCCTTCACACCCAGTGAGTTCGAGCTTACAGTGGACGGGTGGCGTGCCGAATCCAACGTGACGGGCATCGCCGTCGACACGTCTGACTGCAATGGCTCGGTGCGTCGGGCCAGGTGTGCTCGCCACTCGGCATCAACCACTGGTCCAGCAGTGTCAAACGCCACGCCTTGTTTGAGGTGAAAAAAACCTACCACCACAGCAGGTGCTTCGTGGCGTTGAACAAGGAGTGGTGAATGCTGGGGGAAAGGAGAGAGGCGTAGTGTTTGCAGTTGGGAGAGAAACGCGAGCTCCATTGCCCGTCTGTCAACAGTGCCGGAGTCACCTCCTTTCCATATACAAAGGCGCGACACACACACACGCTGCTGTTTCACCACTGGCATTTTTTTGACGCCAATGAAAATCATCACGCGCATACTTTTACGCGGGCAATTAAAGCATGCTTTAATTGCGCCGGGTCGGCATTGCACGCGTCACCCGCAAGCCTTTCGGCATACTTGTTGGACTGGGAGCCCAGAACTGTATTTTTTTGGGGGAAATTGGGGGCGGAGTGGGGGCAACACTCAACACACACTGCGTCACTGCACACGCGCTCCTCTCACTTGCAGTACGGCTGGTATTCGTTGGCCCGCCCATTGGGGCAGGGTGTGCAGATTTTCGCCTGCAGCGTCAGCAAGCCCAGGCCGTCCTTGCAGTTGCACTCGGACACGACTTCGCTCTTGCCACCGCAACACTCCTTGTTGAGCGTGCCACAGTCGGGTTCGTTCGTTTTGCAGATGCCGCCAGAGCAGTAGTCGTTGTCGTCCACACACTGAGGACCGAGTGGTTTGTTCGAAGGAGTCGGGTTGTGGTACGAACCAGTGCAGCAGGCTTGCCCCGTCGCGCCGCACCCCACCAGCGGGTAAGGCTGACACGTGGACGGGTCTAGCCAGTTTTTGCCGGGCAGGCAAATCAAGTCTTCTCCCCTGCACCACTTGATTTTGTTGCCCCCCTGGTCGATGGGAAGGTCGGCGGCGCGTCGGTCGCGTTGCCAGGGCAGCAGGCTGCGCCCACGGCACTGCAGTCGCCGGGCGCCTGCGCGTTGGCGAGCGCAGCACACGAGGCCACAAGGAGAAGGGCGAGGCAGCGAGGTTGCATGCTTTGTGCCGTGTCGAGAGGAAGGGATGGAGTCGCCGTGTGGTGGCTTGCGAGAGGGGGAACGGGTGGAAGGAAAAAGCAGGAGGTGTGATGGGGGCAGGAATTGGCTGCGAAGCTAAGAAAACCGAAACCTTCCCCGACGACGCGAAAGGTACCTGCGCGTTCTCCCACACGACGTCCCCCGCGACTCCTTGTCCATGTGAAACGGAGATCACCGATTTTTTTTGTATTCATTGCCGAGGGTGGGCCGGCGGTGGCGTGGCGGACTGTGGTAGTTGTCGACGGGGGGAGAGACCCCGCCGACCGCTGCGTCCACAGTCTGGAAAAGGGGCGCTTTGCAAGGAAGCGCGCGTGCCACGTTTGGCATGATATATTTCATGCGCGTTGCGTGTCGGTTAAAGGGGGGCAGGCGGTGGCGTGTCGGTTGGTGCGTGGAGACGCGAGAGACGAGGAAGCTGCAGCAGCGCGGCTTCCTCGGTACGGAAGCAGCGTCGGCTGAAGAGTTTTTTGTCGGACCCGCTGGGTCGACCCACTCAGAACATCTCTCGATTTGCATCCCACTCCCAATTGTCCATCCAAACCGGTGCGTCTGTCCCCCAACCTCAACCGGGCTCGGCACTCGCGCACGTGCGCTAGTTGCTGCAAGGGCGGCGCGCCCGCTCCCTCGCCCGCCAACGCGCCCGCTCCCTCGCCCGCCAAAGGAGGCGCGCCTGCCCCCGCTCCTGCTGGGGCCGCCCCCGCCCCCTCCCCCGGCAACGGTCGCGACTTTCCGGCCCCGCCGCCGGGCAAGCCGCCGGGCCCGTCCCCCAAAGAAATCGACAAGGCGCCCATTGGCAAGATCGCCGACGATGGCAAAGGCAGCGACGTCATGCCTTCTGACGCGGCGGCTGCGTCTGACACGCGTGGCGCCAAAGCCGTTCAGCCGACGGCGGTGGGCATCAAAGCTGCGGGCGAGTTTTTTTTTGGCGCCGTGGAGTTGACTCAAAAAGCACTCTCGGCCACCCCAGATGCTCACCCCCCTCCCCAAACCCTTTTCATTCACGCAGGCGACACCCAAAAAGACGTCAGTGGCAAAAATCTTCTTGTTGGCACGCCAATTGACGTCCCTAGCGCCAAGAGCCAGAGCGGCGCCAAAACCACGTCGGCCGTCACGTTCACCAGCGACCTCAACTCGGCGGCCAACGGCCTGCCCAAGCCTGAACTGACCAACGCGCCCGCGTATGGCGGCCGCGTCGGTTCGTCTGGCGGGACCTACGGCATCACCTGGCTCAACGCAAACGTGTACACGATTTCGGAGAGCGGGGGCTGGCTAGACAGCCGCGCCACCATCGTGCTCGACCACTGGGAAGCGCGCGTCAACAGCTGGTCAGGCTTCGACCCCATCTTCCGTGCGCCTGCAGTTGGCTACACATTCACCTGGACGGCTTGGGAGTATTTGTGGGTGCGTGGTGAACGCGGTGTGGAAGCGGTGTGGAAGCGGTGTGGCGGAACGATGGCGGCGCGCGCAGACTGAGGGACCAAACAAGCTCATCCCCTCTTCCCTTTGCCTTCACAGTATGGCTTCAACAGTATGTGCTTCGGGTAACCAGATATGCACCGGAATCATCGGAACTTTTACGGCAAAACTTGCGAAAAACGCAAACCATAAAATTAATTGACGTGACTCACTCCATGGTGTTGCATATAAAATTTGTAAATCCGTAGATCCAGCTTCGCTATACATCAATAGAACAGCTAATAACATAAATAAGGACCCTACTAATGTGTATAGAAAGAATTGAAATGCTGCACGAATTTTTCGTTCACTGGCTGTCTTGGGGCTGGAAGACGCCTCCCATGGGCCTGTCCATGTATGACAGGTGGGGCAACACGCTTCAAGTTTCTGTCCAAGTTGGCCTCAACCTGCGCAATTTTGACGTGGTCTCAGTTCGCGTGCTCGACTACTATTTTGCGGGCAACAACTGGGGGTGAGTCGGCCTGGCCGCGATGCGATTACGTTACATGCGCCGCCCAGGGTGCTAAAAAGTAAAACACACCACATTCTTCATTGCTTTTTCTTTTTTTGTGTCGAGTGTGTGTAAATAAGGACCATTACTCATGGTGGATGATGCTTTGACAACTCGCGCGCGCGGCTCATCATGTATCCATCCGCGGCGGACACCGAGAAACACTACTTGCAAAGCATGCCTAGAGCGAGGTTTTGGCTGCAGCACACTCACTTCCTCTTGACGAAAAAACGGCAGCCTTTCTAGAGGCCAATGCACTCAAATTTGATTTACAAGTCCCTTTTTCACGAAACAATGCACGATGTCACATTTGCAGGGTCGTTCGAGTTGGCGGTGATGGTATACGACGTTTTGGAGGCAGGGGAGCCTGTGCACGAGAAGCTGCCTGAGTTTTGCGGATGGCACGACAGGGAGGCACCGGCACTGTTGACGGTGCAGCCGTCAATGTTGCCGGAGCTCCAAGCTTGGCCAGGGGAAATCGTGACAGACCTACCGTCGGTGTAGCACATAAACGGGGTGGGGTTCACACCCGCATTGGCGGTGCACGGCGTCGAGTTTTGGATGGTGACCGCCATGGCGTTGGCGACAGACGCGCACGCCAGGAGGGCGCCAACAACGCACGACGAAAAGGTGCGTGCCATAATTTTGGTTGGGCTGCGAGTGTGGGGAGGAGAGCAAAACGTTTCGTGAGAAGGAGGTGTTGTGCGAAGAGCGAAAGAGGCAAATTAATTGGTCATCAAACTAGCGAAAATCAAAAAACCCTTTCCTGAAACACGTCCACCTGTGGACGAACCTTCCCCCAACTTTTTAATTTCAACACCGTCAGCCAGTCACATCGTTTTCGATGGAGATGGTGCGCAAACTGCCGTTGTTGGCCGCGGTCGGCGGCAGCGCTGGTTCCCAGCCAGCCTGGGCAGCGAAAGAGGGCGGTTGACACGGCCCGCCGACCACGTGCTGCCCCCTTGGAGTGCAGGAAACACACACGACGTGCGTCCCAAGGGGCGGTGAGGGTGCAACCATGTGCATGTGAGCCGTTCTGGCCGCTTCCGTTCGTGCCGCGGTTTGTTTCCCCTCCAGCCCACGCGTGGTGTGCGGGGCAGTCGAGACGGATCCCCAAACGATGCATCCCTGGGCCATAGTAAACCCAGCCCTTTTGCCCGATGTCAGAGGCTGGCCGTTTGCCAAACGGGGCTTCTCTCCGGGTGGGCCAAAAAGAAAAGCAAAGAAAAAAAACTCGCTCTCGCAAAAACTCCAATTCTCCGAGCATTTGGGAGGCCAGTCTCACAACGCGCCCCGAGTTTTTTGTCGTCCTCCTCCCTCTAAAAAAACATGTCTCGCTACGCAGCCCTGTTTGCGTGGCTGCTGGTCTTCCTGGCGACGGCCCAGGTGGACGCCATCAAGGTGTGCCCGTGCACCCTCCCCAAACCGACCGGAAATTGCCACAACACGTGGACGTGCTGCAAACACGGCAGCAACGAGACCTTCGCCTGGACCTGCTATCAAAAAGATGACGGCATTGCCTACACTTGCGACAGTGACTGTCCTTAGGGGATGTACGGTTGAGCGGGTCTGCGCACACGTTGAGGCAAAGAACAGTGTTTTATAGGGGGTTGGACGCGAAGGTGAGCACCGGCTCGAAGCGTCGCCCCTCTGCTGTCCAAGCACACGATGGAGTGAGGGTGACAATGCCTTTCGCCGCCTCCAACGCGTCACTGCAACGCCATAGACCTCAAAGCCGGGATTGGATCGAGCGGGAAGAAGCGGCGTGCGAGTCCGCCCTGATGCACCCCCGCTCTCCCCGCCTTTTGGCGCGTCCCCCCCTTTTTTTCAAGCCCGCCTCCTCCCCATTAAAGCACACAGTTTGTTTGGCGATCATACCGAGTTTTTCGACATTCGAATAGGGTGGGTCTGCGATTTTACACAATGACATTGTTAAAAATGCGCCGGCAGAAATAAAATCAATGCGTTGCGTTCTCTCCCTCTCTATCTCTCTCATTAGCCCTTGGCAAACGTTTGCTGGTTGGCGGGGGTGTTGCACATGCACATCTGCTTCTCCGCGTTCCACCAGCAGTCGACGCCGGCGGGACCGCAGTGCCATTGGCCATTCTCCCCCTGCCACGGGGCCGAGGTGAGTCAGGAGGAATGTATGGAGACTGGAGACAAGAGAGTGAGAAAGAGAGCGAGCTTGCCTCACTTTCCGCTCTCCCCTCTCCCAACCCCCCCCCTTCTCTACATCAGATCGAGCTCGGCAACGGCGCCAGCGGCCGCGTCATCAAGGGCCGTTACCGCGTCACCGGCCAGGACGTCGCCATCAAAATCCTACGCGCCGAGCGCTGCGCCGACGCGGGCAACGAACGCGCGCTGGAGGAGCTGGCCAAAGAGATCCTCATGCTGCGCGCCGCGCGCCACCCCAACATTGTGTCGTTCGTGGGCGCCTCCATCCGGGACGGGGCGCCCCCCATCCTGGTGCTCGAGTACATGCCGCGCGGCGACCTGCACCACGCGCTCGACACCCCGCGCTACGCCCCCGTCTTCAAGTGGGCGCGCTCCATCGGCCCCAACGGCAGGCCGCTCCTCTTCTCGGGCTGCAACCGGCGCATCGCGCTGGGCGTGGCGCGCGGCCTGGCCTACCTGCACGCGCGCGGCATCGTCCACCTGGACGTCAAGTCGCTCAACGTGCTGCTGGCACACGACCTGACCGCCAAGCTGGCCGACTGCGGGGCCGCCAAAGCGTTGGGAGACAGGGACGGGGCGACCCTGACCTCGCCGGCGGGGACGCTGGCGTGGATGGCGCCCGAAGTGTTGACGGGTGGCCGCGCGACCGACAAGGCGGACGCCTACTCGTTTGGCGTGCTGCTGTGGGAGCTGTCCACGGGGGAGCGCCCCAGGCGCGGCCTGCGCCCCGAGACCGAGGATGAGGCCCCTGCCGTGGTGCGAGACCTGATCGCGGCGTGCCTGGCGTCCGACCCGGAGCAGCGGCCGAGCGCGGACGACATCGTGAGGGTGCTGGAGTCGCTGGACGATGACGGCAACGAGTTGGCGCCGGTGAGCAGGCTCACAACATCGCTCAGCGCAGTACGCAAGGCGATGGGTTTTGGAAGATAGCTGGCCTCCTTTCATTGCCTTGGCATGCATGCGCGCCCGCGGCGGCCCCTCCCTCTGTCTATTTGGTTATGCGTGCTCAAGATTCGGCGGTTCCTTGTCGACGAGAGTCGGGGGAACCGAGTTTTATTTTTTTATTTTGACAAGGAAATCGGCGTGTTTCCTTTTTACCTCCCGAGGTAAATGACTCCTCTTTTGACGTTCGCCCAACGAAAGCCCCCCCCCATTTTTGATGTGCGCACTGTTATGTAATGCAACCGACGCGACATCGACTCTCTGGGCTTCGTGCTTTGGGACGGCAGCAGTGGTGGCCGCGCTGGAAGCGGTGGACGATGACGACAACCCGGTGGTTGGCGGCGCGGGCGACACTCGTCAAAACCCACACACCCTGCAGACTTGCGCGCGCAGCCCCCCCCCCCCCCCCCCCCAGCTCTGAGCCTCTCAGCCTCGACAAAGTTCTGCAGGCGCCTTATTCCCCGCCCCCCTCCACCACTCGTCGATGTCAGCCTACTGAAGGTGAGCAGGCGCGTGCGGGGCGCGGCTTGGGCCTGCGAGAAAGACGGGGACACACGGGGGGGGGGGGGGGGGGGGGCGCGACCGGGGGCATGCGAAATGTGACGTTCCCCAAACCCTGGGCGCCGCGGTTGCGGCGGCGCTCGCCGGGCAGCTCGCCGGGCCGCGTGTTGGCGGGGCTGCACGCCTCTCTGCCCAGGCGTATGCGCGCCGGGGCCACGGCCACCAGCACTCGACCTCTCTTCCCGTCGCGCCTCTACTCCTCAGACTTGTCTGTACCCAGCTAGCGCATTGACGCCCGCCCGCCACCCACACACGCGGGGGCACCACACCAAACCACTCTCCCAACATGCCTTCACCCCTGGTCACGGCGGTTACAGCCGCCGTGGCCCTGGCCGCGGCCGCCGCCGCGTCCACTCCGGGGGACCCATTTTCGACGGTCCCCGCGCTGGGGAACACGCTCCAAACGTCGTTGTCCCGGCTGCTGGCCAACAAAACGGGCAACGCGATAAAGGCCGAGCTGGCTGGTGAGCCGGAGACGTTGGGGGAACATGGGGGTGGGCGCAACATGGGGGTGGGCCCTGCTGCTCTCGCACTCCTCTGTCCACCACCACCACCACCACCACTCTCCCCTGTCTTCAGCCGCGCTCTCCACCTCAAAGCTCCACCAGTCCAAGCAAGCCTTTGCGTCCGCGCCGCTCGTGCTGGCCGCCAAGCTGACGTCCGCGCCCGGCGACATCAAGCCCCTGACCGCCAAGGCGGCCGCCTGGGCGACCGGCAAGCGCGCGATCGTCGTGTTCCAGGGCGGGGACGGCACCCACGCATTCACGGGGCCGACTGCCGACCCCGCGTGCCAGTGCGCCCAGCCGCGCCCCCCGTTTGTGGAGGCACTGCTGGCTGCCGGCTTCCCCGTGTTCACGGCGCCCGCGTTCGTCACCGCGTCCCTGACCCAGGGCGGCGTCAGCGCAGTACAGACGTCGTCCACGGCGGGGGAGACGGGGTGCCCGCCCCAGCCGCCACTCGACGCGCAGTGGGACGCCAACGGGTGGCCGACCGCTGTAGGCCACGCCGGCCTCAACTTCCTGGGCTGGCTCGCCGCGTCATATGGATACCGTCACTTTGACATTGTGGGCTACTCGTACGGCGGCATCGTGGGCCGGGCCACGATTTCAGCGCTCAAGGCCGCCAGCGCGGGCGACGCGGGCGCGGGCGCCGGCGCGGCCGCGGCGCCAGGGTTTTCGTACGCCGCCTACGCGGCCGCGGTGGGCGTCACCATTCCATCGTTGATCACCATGAACACGCCCAAGTTGAGTGTTTTTTGTCTGGGAAGAGAGGGAGAGGGAGAGAGCGGGCTGACACCAGACGCTGACACCAGAGGATTGCACCCGCGCGCTGCTCACCGCCCCCGCCCCCACCCTGCCAACACACACAGCTTCGGCTCCCCCTCGTACGACATTGCCGCCGTCCCCACCACCTACCCCGACATCGTGTCCACGTGGGGCCCGCAGTACGCCGAACTGTCGAAGGGGCTCATCCTGGCGGGGCTCGCCAACGCGGGGGCCCTCCAGTTCCTCACCACGCTGAGCCACACCGACACCTCCGCCCAAAACGGGTACGACTGGGACGTGACCCAGGTGGGCGCCCTGGACGGCGTCGCCGTCACCCTGCTGTGGGGCGACTACTGCGGGTTCACCGGGTGCGGCGCCACGCCGCCGACTGGACCCCTAACGGACGGCACGGTCGGCCTCTACTCCCAGCTGATGCTGGCGTGTGGGGAGGTGGAGTGTGGGTCGCCACCCTACTCGCTGTACGTGCCCCCCGGGCTCGTGCCGCCCGGCACCGTGCGCAAAGTGTTCCCCACGGTGCACTCGTCGTTTGTGACCAAGGCGCTCGCAGACTTGACGGGGCAGCAGTATCCCGCGACTCTGTCGGTGGACAAAAACCCGGACGCGATTGCGTTCATTGTGGACACGGTGGCGGCGGCGTGGAGGGCGGCTGGGGTGCCGGTGCTGGGGTGATACATGAAACAAAACACAGCAACGGGTGCCCCTTTCTGAAAACGATGCAATCAGCTTTTTTCTTCTGCTGTGTACAATCTGGCAGTGTTTCAGAAAAAAACACGCCAAGAGGGGTGCAGTCGGCGAGCGCAAGTGGCTCTCTCCACACCTCTGTGCGTCACTTTTGGCACCCCCCGCACACGTCCCTCCCCCTCTCCCCACCGCCGCCATGAATGTGCCCCGTGCTCTGGACGTGGGCCGTCTGGCGGCAGCCCGCGAGGACGAGGCGAGTTGTTTTTTTTTGGGGGGGGGGGGGGGCGGCCTGTGGCGCGTCGACATGCGCGGCCCCGCCCGTCCCCACCCCTCACCTGCCCTCCCTCCCCCACCCTTACCCACAGATTCGTGCCCTCATAGCCTGTCTCCAACCCGGCGCCGGCACCCGCCTGCCCTGGGGCGCGCCCGCCCTGCGCCGCGTGGCGCGCCGCCGCGCGACCAGCCACGCGCGCCGCGGCCGGCGGCCGGTGCGGCCCAACGCCAAGCTGGCAGTGCGTGACGGTGGCGTGGAGGGTGAGGCAGCTCGCCCCACCAACCGAGCGATGCGGCGGCGAGTGGCTGGCGGCGTGCCGCTGCCGCCTCCGTTGTCAACCCTTGCCGATGACGCCGCCTCCTCCCCCTCCCACCACCGCCTCCCCACCCACGCCTGGCACGCCAAGCGCATGGCCATGGTGGATGATGCTGTCGTGGCGGGCTGGCGGCTGCCAGCGTCGGCCCCTGGCGCGGCGCGCGGCGACCGGGCGGTGGCCAGGCGCGTGCTTGGTGATGGCGCTGTGGCGGTGGACGCATCATACTGGCGACCGGTGGTGGTAGAAAGCGACACAACCGACCACCTGGATGCGGCCCTGGACGCTATCGCTCCCGAGTGGCGAGCTGCGGGCGGCGCGACCGCCGCTGCGCGCGCGGGCAGGCGCCAAGTCACGGCCTGCGTGCCGGCTGCGGGGGCACCCGTGCACATGATGTGGGACGGTTGCAAACGCATTGTCGTGTGGGCGCACGCGGGGGCGGTGGTTGACGTTTTGGCGACACTGGAAAATGTGTCTGCCACCACCACCACCACTCATGTCGCCCCCGTCGCCCGGCTGGACGTGACGGGTGCTGGCGCCGACCGCATTATTGGGGCTGCCCTGGCGGCGTGCGGCGTGGCAGGGCGAGACGCGGTCAAGTTCAAGGCGGCGTGCGGTGGTGGCGGCACCTCGCCTGCCAACGGCATCGCCTTCTCACTCACCATTGGAGACGCCCGCCAACTGGCCCCACTGCGCGAGAGTGAGTATGCGGTGGTGGTGGCTGGAGTGGAGGCTGGCGCTGCCGTCCCCCTCGCCTCTGTCTCTCCTCTGTTTGGGCGCGCGCCCCACCGCCCACCACCCTCCACCGCCGCCATCTCCGCCGACCGCCAAGCCCGCCGTCGGGCGGCACTGGGGCTGCCGACTGCAGGGACGGAGGCTTCCTCCTCCCCGCGCGCTCCGCTGACCGCCATCCGCACGCGCCCCCCCGCGCGCAGTCGCCGCGGTGCCGCCATTCTGCCACACTGGGCCCTCCTGCTACCCTGGTCCTGGGCGCCCGTCCTGTGGCGCGAGCTGGTGGCCCCCGGCCGCGCCGCCGGCGGCGGCGGCGCCGAAGCACGGTGGGCGGCAACAACCGCGGGTGTGCCCTTCTTTCCGCACGACTGGCCGAGTGCCACCGCTGC
The DNA here is from genome assembly GCA_958009055.1 of Choricystis sp. odSpoLacu1. Lineage (NCBI taxonomy): Eukaryota > Viridiplantae > Chlorophyta > Trebouxiophyceae > Choricystis > Choricystis sp. odSpoLacu1. Next base: position 1,388,144 of record OY253649.1, read on the forward strand.
CGCTCAGGTGGCGGGTGTGGTGCGGGGGGCGGCGGCTGCCGCTGCTGCCGCCCGGCCGCCCGGCAAGCGGCGGCGGGTGGCTGACGCCGTGCCGTGGCGAGAGGCGGGGGAAGGTGCAGACGGTGGCGGCGATGGTGCCACCGGCCTGCTGCCGCCCATGTTTCACATCGCCACCCAACCCCTGTCCCCGTGGCCACCGCACGCGTGCGTGCACGTCTCAGTGACGGCGCGCGGTGGCGACGTGGGCGTGAGTGAAGCCACACGGGTGCGCCACGCTGCGCCGCCGCCACCGCCTGGCACCCGCATCACATCCGCCAAAGACACTCTACTCGGCTTTGTCACGTCTGCGCCGTCGCGCGGTGTGCCGCCCCGAGTCGGCAGCATGGGCGTCGTGTGCGCGACGGCGTTGTGGGCCACGCCGCGCATGCGCGGCGGGCGGGCGGCGGACGTGGTGCTGACGCTGCCGTGTGGGCGCGTGTTGCGGGGTGGGGCTGAGGTCGTGGGCGCGTGTGGGGCGGCTTGGTGAGTGTTAGTGTAGACAGCTAGAGACACGAAGACGAAAGAGAAAAACACTCACCCGTCGCCCGTCGTCGGGGAAAGAGGCGAGCGCTCCCGCCTCTCTTGCACACCACAATGGCGCACACACACGGCGGCGTCGTCAAGCTGGTCGACGTCAGCGACTTCATTGCGCCCGCGCAGGCGTGCGTGGTGGAGCTGGGCGGCGCGCCGAAGGGCGCGCCCACGGTGAGTTGAGGGAGCGCATTGGTTGATTGCCGCAGCCCCCCCGCGCCGCCATCCCTCTCCCACCCTCCTCCCACACACACACACACAGCGTGCCGCCAACACAGTCACCCCCGCGCCCCGGCCGTCGGCGGTGGCGCCGTCCGCCGCCCCCCCCCCCCCCGCCATCCACCACCCTGACCCCCGTCAAAGTCACGCTGCACGACTGCCTCGCCTGCTCCGGCTGCGTCACGTCGGCGGAGGCCGTCATGCTGGAGTCTCAGTCGGTGGGCGAGCTGGCGGCCGCTCTGGCCGACCCGGGGCGGCGGGTGGTGGTGACGCTGGCGCAACAGTCGGCCGCCGCGCTGGGCGCGGCAGCTGGGACTGCGGCGGCCGTCGCAGCCGCCACCACGGTGGCCGAGCTCAGGGCGGCGGGCGCAGACGTCGTGCTGGATGAAGGCGAGGCGCGAGCCCTGGCGGCGGAGGCGGCGGTGGCAGAGTTTTGCGAGCGCTTCGCGGCGAGCGCGGTCGGCGCGGCGACGCTGGCCAAGCACGGCGTGCCTGGGGCGGCAGCAGCCACGGCTGCAGCAGCAGCAGCCTGGGGCGTGGCACCGACGGACGATCATGACTCCTTGCCCGTCCTAGCGGGCGCCTGCCCCGGCTGGGTGTGCTTTGCGGAAAAGACGGCCCCCCCCGCCGCCGCGCGCGCGGCGGCGGCCGCCCCTCCACCTGCCGCCGTCGCAGGCGCAGCCGCCAAGAGCTGGATCGCGGCGGCCCGTGGCTGGCGTCCCGAAGATGTGTGGCACGTGGCGGTCGCCCCCTGCCCCGACAAAAAGCTGGAGGCGGTGCGTGACGAGTTTCGCACACCATCCAACACTCCCCTCATCGACTGCGTGCTGACGACCGCCGAACTGGCGTCCTGGCTGGCGTCACGGGTGGATGATCCTGGGGCGGCCCCCCCGCGCGGCGGGTTTGACTCGCTGCCGTCTGCGGCCGCGGGGGCGCCTCCCTCCTCCTCCTCCGCGCCCTACGCTCCAGGCGGCAGCGGTGGCTGGGCGGAGACCGTATTCAGGGGGGCGGCGGCGAGACTGTTTGGGGTGGAGGTGCCGGTGGGGCCGCTGGCGTGGGTGCAAGGGCGCAACCCCGACACGCGCACGGTTTCACTCACCCTCGCCGGCGACACCGTCCTCACCGTCGGCATTGACCACGGCCTGCGCAACGTGCAGACGGTGGTGCGCAAGCTGGGGAGTGCGGCCGCGCTGCCTCACTACATCGAAGTCATGGCGTGCCCGCGCGGCTGCGCGAATGGTGGAGGCCAGGGCGTGCGCGGGTCCAACGACCGGGGCGGTCTGGAAGCCACGGCCGCCGCTCTAGAAGCAGCGGCACCGACCGACTGGTGGGCCCAGGCGGGCGCGCTGGCGGCGCGGGACGCGGGCGCGTGGGCGGGCGGCGTGGTGGGGGTGCGGGCGGCGGTCGTGTCGCGGCGCGGGGGGGAGGCGCCGGCGACGGCGGTGCCGGTGAGCGCGGTGGCGGACTGGTGACATGGTTTAGAGAGTGCGTGTAGATTGTTTTGAGGAGCCTGTGTGTGTGTCCCGGAGGGCGAGAGGAGGGAAACGGAAACAGCGCCCTCACTCCGTACGAGCGTTTTATGTCGTCCCCCGCGCCGCGCTGGCGCGAGGGGGGCGCACGCGCGCGCGTGCGGCGGTCGCGTCCCCCGCCTCGCCTCCCCTCCCTCCTCACCGGCTGCAGGTGTGTCTGCGCGCGTGTGTGCGCGGGTGCGGCTTGGGCGGGTTCGTGGGCACGCTTGCCCGGTGCGGGGGCACCGGGCGGCGGGGGCGCCGCGCGCTGCATTTTCGCGGCCTCGCCCGCGCCCGCCGTTCCTCCCTCCGCCCCCTCCTCCCCCTCTCTTTCCACGCGCAAAGGCCACGGCTGGTGCCCCCCCCTGTGTTTCTGGGGAGGTGGCCACCACACCGCGCCGACGCGCTGGCCGCTTTTTTAGGACACGCACACTCACCTTCCATTTCCTTTCCCTCCCAGAGCCCCGGAGCCCCCTTGGCCCCGCGCACGCCCCTCCTCCGACCCCGCATGGGACGGGAGAGTTGTGGAGCCTCTGCGCGGGTGGGACGCGAGCGCGGGGTGTTCGCCGTGGTCGGCTTGCGCGGGGGCGCGTGAGGAGACCTCGGCCCCCTTCGCGCCCTCTCTGCCGCCGCGAAAAAACCCTGGCCTCCAGCGTTTCACACCCAGCGGCAGTCCAAGCAGCGCGTGCTCACCTGGCTGGCCCTCACTCGCGATCACACACCTCACCGCGGCTGTCCCTCCATTCGCGCGCGCGCGCGCACCCCCTTCCCCCCCCCCCCGGGCCTGTCCGCCACCCCCTCCCGTCCCTCGCTGCCGCGGGCTCGGTTTTGGTTTTTCCTGCCGACGTGTTTTCTTTTCCATGTGCACCTTCCTTTGTTTCCCACAGCGGGCCAGCTTGGATTTCCGTGCTGCCCGGGCTCTTCGCCGCCGCCTGTTTTGTGAGGGTGGGGGGGGAGTGAGGGGGGGGGGGGGGCGCGACGCGCTCGCGCGCCGCCGCCTTCCCTCCTTCCCCCTCCCCCCCCCATAAACAGGCGGACCACGGCCGCCCGGTGCGCCGGGCCGACCCGCGCGCGGACGGGAGGGGCGTCGTGGCGGACGTGTCTGGCGGCCGGGGTGGGGTGGGTGGGGCGGCGGCGCGCGCGCGCGGGTGGTCGAGGGCGCCGCGCGCGCGCGCGCTCCCTTTTTCACCCGGCTCACCCGACCTCACCCCCACTCTCACTTGACTGTGTGTTGTGTTGGATGTGTGTGCAGAGGGGCGTTTCAGTGGATTTGTGTACAACTCGGGGCTTTTGGCTGGTGTTTCGTTTTTGCGCGTGCGTTTTTCGGTTTCCCTTCCTCGCTCCCTCCCCCTGTGCCTGGTCACTTCCTTTTCCAGTATGCCGCCTCCTGCGCGCCCGCTCTATTGGCTCCATGCTCGAAACTGTTTCTTGGCGACCCCACATGGTGCGGCTTTCTTTTTGTTGTTGTTGTGTTGGGTATTCAGGGTTGTCTTTCTTTCTAGGTTCGTTTGCGTGTGTTCTGGCCCCCCTTCCCCGCCGCCCTCTCGGCGCGGGAACTGGGCATGTCTTGTCGGGGTGCGTTGGCTCCAGGGGTCGGGGCGGGTTCTTGCCAGCGTTTCTTTCCTTTTATTTTCGGGTCTTTCGTGTCCTTTTTCCTTCCTTTCATCCACACACCTTCCATCAGACCTTCCTAACTTCCAGACTAACGGTGCACGGGCTCACTCGCATCCCCTCTGCTACCCCGCCCCACCGGCGAAAAAGTCGGCACCTCGGCACCACCACGTTTGGGCACTCCGGGGGGGACGCGCGCGGCGGCGGCGTTTTTGTTTCCTGAATTCGACCTCCCACCCCACCCCCCGCCGAAAAACACGCCCCCGTGGTTCTCTTCTTCTTGGATCTTTTCCTTTATATTTTTTCGCTACGTGGCTTGCGGGCTTGCGGGCTTGCGGCTTCCTCCCCTGCCCCCCGCCGTACGTCCGGTCGTTTTTCGAGCGTCGTTTCCATCGGTTGTGTCTTTGGGGTTCCCCGCCTCTTACCCCCTCTTCATTCCTCCACTTACCAGCTCCTCTGTGCTGTGCGATCGGCCGCCTTCCCGCTACACCAGCAAAACAGCTTGCCAGCGTGCAGCTTTTCTGTGGGAGTGTTTTCAGGGCTCGTCGCTTTTCAGGTGTGGTGTGGGCTGGCGCTGGGCGGCGGCGGCGGCGGGCACCTGGCACCCCCTCCCCCCCCTTTTTTTCCAATAGACACTTCGGCCGTTTCGACTCGACACCTCGACTTCACACGGTGATCATAACCCTTCGCAAGAGAGATTTGTGCGTGCTTTCGCCTCAACCCCCCTCGGCTCTTTGCCGCACGACCCATTTCCCTTGACCTTCCACCTCTTCTTCCGTTTTCTTTGCGTCTGGGTCGCGCACCGCGCGCTTCCCTAGTCGGCACGGGGCGAGAGAGGCGCTGATGCCACAAGCACGGCGCCCTCGAGTCCAGAGTGGGGGCCCTCTGCACCCCGCGGGGCGGAAACGCGAGAGCGCAACGGGGTAACAGTGTGCGTCATATCATGGGACACCCCCCCCCCCTTGGTTTCCGCGGCACGTTCCCCTTCGACCCCCCCCCCCACACTCCAGCTGTGCAGCTGTGTTTGTGTGTGCTTCCCACGCGCCAGAAAGAGAGAGAGAGACATGGGTTCGGTTTTTACTTTTCCCACACCAGGGCGGTCGTCCGTCAATGTTCTCGGTTTTTACTTTTCCCACACCAGGGCGGTCGTCCGTCAATGTTCAGAGGCAGGGCAACAACTCAAGGTCGAGCTCGTGTTTTCTATTTTGCGTTGGTGGTTTGGTGCGGGCGCGCGAAAAACACTTTCCCGCCCCCCTCCCCCTTCCCCTTCAGTCGTGGACCTCTTTTTTGCGCGCCCGGCGCCAAAAAAAGTCGACGCACCCCCCATTTTTTTGAAGAGCTTCTCGCTGGCCGCCTTCCCGTGGCGCTCTTTGTGAGTAGGGCCATTCGACCTGAAACTAAGGGCCAGCACTTTTGAATGTAAAAGGGCGGTGGGGGGTGGGAGGACAGAGAGAGCGCGCCGCCGCCGTGTTTGTGAACGAGCGATAAATGCACCCACCCCACCTCCCTCCCACGCGCCCCTTCTCTCGAAACAAAAAACATCACACACACCTCACACACTCTCTTCTCCCTCTCGTCGTCGCCTCTTCTTTCTCACGCTCCCCACCCTGCGCTCCCGCCGCCTTCGTCCCCGCGCGGCGGCACGCCCGCCAGCGCATGCCGCACCCCCCACCACATGACGTCCACGCTGGGTGGAGGGAGTGGCAGCACAGCTCCACCCGCCTGCACCCCCACCACCCAGTCCAGCGGCCCCACAACCACCACCACGCGGCGCGCGCGGCCGAGGGCGGGCGCGAGCGCGCGCGCGGGGGCCAGCCCCGCCCCGCGCGCCGCCTCGGACGCCGCCTCGGCGGCTATGTGGACGTGCACCTTTGGGTTAGGTCGCGCGCTTAGGGGTCGCGGTCCACCCAACCCAAACACAAAAAACCACAGTCACACCCTTCGCGGTTCGTCAAAAACAACGTTGTGCTCCCCCCCCTGATGGCCGCCTGAACCCCCACACCCGGGCGCAGTGTTTTCTGCCCCCTCTCTCCCCGCCTCCGCAGCCTGCGGAGGGTCGGGGCGCAACAGAGAGAGACACGTCCACACGCGCCGGTTTTTCGCTCGCCCTCCATTTTCCGACTCTCGATGCCGCCCGCCTCCCGCTCCGCCAGCGCCGACTCGGCCGACGGCGGAGACGACGTGTGCTTGCGCGTGTCGTGGAACGGGTCGTTTGCGCTGGTGAGTGTAGTGAAAAGGGGAGGAGAGGTGCCCGCATTTGCCGAGGGCGGGCCGACGGCCGTCGTTTGTTCGGCGACGCGCCGACAGCGGCGCGCGTGTGTGTGTGCCGCATCGGTGCCTCCCTCACGCCAGTGCCTTGGGTGGTGGCCCACGCCGTCGGCATTGGGAGCATGGGGGCGTGGGGGCGTGCGGGGAGAGAGGAGAGCACGAGATGGCGGAAAAACACGCGTTCAAAACAAAACAGCGCGCGCTCACCCCACCCACCCACACCCGCACACCACCAGGGCTCCGACGGCACCTGGCGCTACACGGGCGGCGAATCCTTCCTGGACACCCTGGCCCCGGCGGGAGGCTACGCATCGCTGGCGTGGCGGTTGAGTGAGAAGGCGGGGGGGCCTGTCTCGATTCGGTACGTGCTCCCCGGCGAACCCCTGGACCCGGACGCGCTCATCACGGTGGCGGACGACGACGACGTCGCCGAACTGGTGCGCGAGGCGCGGCGTGCGGCGCGCGCGGGCGGCGGGGCTGGCGCCCCCCCCGTGCGCGTGCGCGTGCTGCTTTCCCCCGCCGATGATGGCGGCTGGCCACACGGCGCCGCGTCCAGTGGCGACGCGTCCAGCGATGCCGCTGGCTCGGGGGGCGCCCCCCTCACAGAGGAAGAGCTGGCGGACGGCGCCTCCTTTTTTGCAGAGGCAGAGGCGGCGGCCGCCGCCGCGCGCGCGGCGGCCGCGGGCGCCGCGTCCGGCCGGGCCACGCCCGCGCCGTCGGGGCGGGCGACGCCCACCGTGATACTGTCCCCCCGGCGCCCCGCCAGCGGGCTGGCGGGGTCGTTGGCGGCGGTGTCGCTGACGGGCGGAGGGGGGGGCGAGGGCGGCCCCCCGTGTGACCCCACTGCGGCCGCCGCCGACCAAGCCGCCGCCGCCCAGGCCGCCGTGGAGGAGATGCACTGGGAGGACGGCCTGCGCGCCCGCCTGCTTCGCGCCGCATCGCGGCCGCTGTGGGCGGACGACGGCGTGTGGAGCGACAACAGCGCAGTGGCTGCGGCCGGGGGCGCCCCCGCCGCTGCCACCGCCGACACGCCCTGGTCGCGCGCCCCCACGCCGCCCCCGGGGGGTGGGATGGTGGCACCGCCGCCTCCACCTCCCGCTGGCTGGCCCGCGTCTGATGACGCGTGGGGCGCGGCGGGCGGCGACGCGGCGTGGTGGCCCGCCGCGGGCGGCGTCGGCGGCGCGCCCAGCGCCCCGGTCGCCATCCCCGGCGGCTCCCCCGCGGCCGCGACGTGGGGGACAGCCCCTGGCGCCATCGCCACCGTTGGCGCGCGTGGGTCGTGGGACGAAACCCTGGAACCACCATCCGCCGCTTTTGCCGCGGCGGCGGCCGCGCTCCCCTCATCCGCGGGGTCCACCCCCACCGGCGGCCGAGGCTCCATGCCGCGCTATGGGTTGGTGTCCCCGCCGGCAGCTGTGGCGGCGTCCACGCCGGGCGACCGCGCGTCGGCCACTGCCACCCCGGGTGCCCCCGCGCGCACACCTGCCGCCGACCGTGCGGCGGCAGCCGCCGCCGGCCTGCCCTCCCACATCTCCATATTTGGTGGAGGTGGGGACGACCTGGACGCCGCCCTGGCGGCCGCCGCGGTCGGCGGCGGGGGCGGCGTTGGCGCCCCCCCCGCCACGCCCCCGTTCGGGGGGGGCACCCCCGGCCCTCGCCCCGGCGCGCCGCGCGCCCCCTCCCGCCTGCGCTCCCACGCGCTGCCCGATGTGGCCGATTTGACGTCGCCCGCCCCCCACCAAGCGGGCCGGCGCAATGGAGGGGTGGAGGGCACACCACAGCCGCGGCAGGCGCCGCCGCCGCCCGACGTGCTCGCGCCGGCGGCCGCTGCGGCCGCCCACCGCGTCCCGCTGTCCGACGTCGTCGCCCTGCGGTCGGTCGGGGAGGGCGCGTTTGGGGAGGTGTCGCTGGCCAGCGTGCCGACGTTCGGCAAGGTGGGAGAGACTGAAAAGAGGGGGGGAGGGAACCAGCGGGGCGGGAGGGAGACGCGCCCAGTGTTTTCTCGCACACACTCAACACCCACCCACCCACCCACCACCCCACCCCCCACTAGGTCGCCGTCAAGTGGCTCAAACCCACCTCCTCCTCCGCTGCGGCCGCCTCTTTTTGGCGGGAGGCGGCGACGCTGGCCAGTCTTAACCACCCGCACGTGATTCGGTTTTATGGGGTCGTCGTGGCGGACGCGCCCGCGCCACCTCCCTCTCCCGCCGCAGACGCCGACGCCTCCGCCTCTGCCGGCGCCTCCCCACCCTCCACCACAACGCCGGGGCGGGGTGGGGGGGCGGTGGGGAGGGCGGCCGCGCGCGCGGCGCGCGCGGCCCCGGGGGACGTCGTCGGCATCATCACCGAGTACGCACGGGGAGGCTCCCTGGCCCAGTATTTACGATCGCCAGGCGCTCCCTTACTCCCCTTGCGCCTGCGCGCCGAACTGGCCCTGGGCGCGGCGCGCGGCATGGCGTACCTGCACGCCGCCCGCCTCGTCCACCTCGACCTGAAACCCGACAACCTGCTCCTCGACGGCCCCCCCCACCCCGACGCCGCCGCCCCCGTCGTCAAGGTGGCCGACTTTGGGCTGGCGCGGCACCGGTGGGCGTCGCCCTATGTTCCCGGGCTGGCCTCCATTTCTGGCACACTCGCGTTTGTCGCCCCCGAAGTGGTGGCCGACCCCGACCGCGTGTCCGAGAAAGCAGACGTGTGGTCGTTTGGGTGCGTGCTGTACGAGATGGCGGCGAGGCGGGTGCCGCACGCGGGCGTCAAACCGCAGGCGATTGTGCAGGGTTTGATGGTGGACGCGCTGACGCCAGACGTCCCTCCCGACGCGGAGCCGCCGTGGGCCGACCTCATGACGGCCTGCTGGGCGCCGAGGCCGAGGGACAGGCCCTCGTTCCGGGAGCTGGCGGATCGGTTGGCGGCGTTGGTGGACGCGTGCTCGGTGCTGCCTGCGGATGCTTAGTGGTTTTTAGTTTTGCTTTTTTTTTCTTCCTTTTCCTTCCCCCGACGACACTTGACACACTTTTTTGGACACACAGAGAAACGCAATGGCCATTCTTTTTTTCTTTTCGGCACCCGCCCCATCATTTGATCGCTTTTTTTTTTCCTTCACCCAAAAAAAAAACAAAAAAAAGGAGAGCCTGGGTTCCGCCTCTGCCCCCCCCCTTCCCCCCCTTCTTTGCCCTTGCCGGCCCTGGCCCCTCTGCACGCTTCGCCCGCGGCGAGGGGCACCACACACACACACACGCGCGCCGCGCGCCGCACGTGCCTGCCGCGCCCGACCGAAAACACAAGCGCCACGCGCGCGTCACTTGTTCCTTTTGCCTCCCCCCCACACACCCTTCCCTCCCTTTTTGTCGTTGTGTTGGGTGTGTGAGCGCACGCGTGCGGGCATCCCCGCGCGCTTGGGAAAACGAGTCCCCACGGTGTTTGTTTTTTTCTGTGCCAACGACGATGAGAAAAAAGTCCATGCCACACACACTCCTCGTCTCACTCACTATGCACCGCCGCCACCCGCCACCGCCACCCCCGCTCATCGCCATCCCGGTGCCCTGCCCCTGGACCCCGTCCGCCGCCGCCGCCGCCGCGGGCGCCGTGTTTTCTCATCTTGTGTACGCGCGTGGTCAAGCGCCCGCCCCGCTGGAGGCGCTGCCGCCAAGTGCCGCCACCGCGGCCGCCGCTGCACCCACTGCACCACCTTCCCGCCCCACGCCCGCGTCTCGGCGGGCGGCGGCCATCGGTCGCCTTGCCGCGGCCGCGCGCGGCGCGCTGGCCTCTTTCACACCCTCCCTCTTCACCTCCTCCTGGCCATGCCACCTGTTCATTGGGCTGGGGGCGGCTGCAGCCCGCCCCGTGGAAGCGTACGAGGTGGTGGTGGCCCCCGCCGAGGCGGGGAGCGGTGGTGGTGACGTCGACGCCGACGCGGTTCGCCGCGCGGTCGCGCGGAGGCTGCTGCTCGCCCCCCTGCCAACTCAGGACGTGCGCGCGGCCCACGGGCGGGCGGCCGCCCGCCCCAACGTGGATAAATAAAGAGGGAGTTCCTTTTCATCAGTTTTACACAATTTTCTCACGCCGTCACCGCGGGCCGCAAGGGCGACCCCTCCCCCTCCTCCCGCGGCGGCACGTCCACTCGCGCCCCGAGCGTCGCCAACACGCGCAGCACGTCCGCCGCCGATGACGGCGTGTCCCCCGCCCCCCAGAACGCGGCCCGCACGTCGGCGGCGGCAACGTAGGACGCGCCGGCTGCGACGGCGGCATCGAGCGCGGCGGCCGCGCCGCGGCCACAGGCGGCCGCGCCCGGGGCATCAACAAACGCGGTCGCGCCGCGGGCGGCCGCCCAGCGCGCGGCGGCGGCCAAAGAAGGAGCATGAGGAGGCGGTCCACCCCGCTTGGCCACACCGAGGACGATGAGGGGGGGGAGAGGGCCGCCAACAGGCGCGCGCGCCGCGACAGCCGACGCCCACCACTCGAGCGTCGACGCCACCTCCTCCGCCCCCTCCCCCGCCGACGCGTCCCACGCGATGACAAAGGCGGCCGCCCCCACCCAAAAGGCGCGCCCCAGCCGCAGGGCGGCGTCGCGGCCGCCACAGTCCCACAGGGTGGCCGCGACGCGGCGCGCGCCGCCGATCAGCAGTGTGCGCGGGTGTGGGTCCGCCCCGACGGTGGGCGGCGGCGGCGTGTCGGGGGCCGCGCCCGTGGCCCACGTGATCACAGCCGTTGTTTTGCCGACGCCAGAGTCGCCCAGCAGGACGACGGGGACGAGGGAGGCGACGTCGGCGGTGGGTGGTGGGGACTGGGGGGGGGGGGGGGGGGGGGGGGGGCGCTCGTTTTCGGGTGTGCCTCTGTCCCCCGCCCGCCACACGCACACACCCCCTCGTCCACCACCTTACCTCGGGCACAGGGTCAGGGCGCGACGCTTTGACCAGCTCCCGGATGACGCCCTCCACGACGCCGGACGCCTGTGTGTGGGTGAAAAGTGGGGGGGTCAGACGCGAGAGGCCGGCATGCACACGTACTCCACCCCACCGCGACTCCCCTGCCGCCTCGTCAAATGCACGCACCGCGCCCAGGGCCGAGCTCAGCATGTGAGCGATGGACTGGGGTAGAGAGCAGGTAGGAATGCGGCACGGTCTCGGGGGCGCTCCCACAAGCGCGCGCGCCGAAACAACAGCCAAAAAAAAAGAGAGTGGCCAGCGCAGCACTCTGATTTTGCTTTTTTCATTCACGCCACGCGCGCGCGCGGCTTTCTCCCACACACTCGGCCCACATAGGCGCGTGTGTCACCCCTGCCACCGCGGGAGGCGCGACACCAACCGCCACACGTTTCTGTGTGGGCACCTGTTTTTGCACCCCGCGCAGCGCACCAACAATTCCTTCGATGGCCACCATCAAGGGCCTCTTCCTGTCGGGCGCCAACCTGCCCTGGATCAACTATGGCGTGTGTGTGTGTGTGTGTGTGTGCGGTGACAGGGAGGATGTGGAGCGGCGTAGGGGAGGGTGCCGCCCGCGCGCTTTTTGGCGCCAGATTGGCTTTCCTTGCGGGTCGCTGCAAAAAAACCCACTCACCTCCCACCCACCCACGCCACACAGGCTGGGACTACGGTCCCTGCGAGTGGGGCCACGGTTACCGGCCAGACAAGTTCGAGGCCGCCTTCCAGGACATGGCCGCCCGCGGGGCCACGTGTGTCCGGCTGTGGGTGTTTGGCGACGGGCGCGCGCAACCGACGTGGGACGCCCGCAACCGCGACCTGGCCGTCGGCCTCGACCCCCAGTTCTACGCCGACTTTGACAACATGCTGTGGCGGGCGGGGCGGGCGGGATTCAAAGTGATGCCCGTGCTGTGGGACTTCATTGCGATGAACAAACCCGACGGCAAGGCGACGCGCGGCCAAGGCATGAAGGGCAAGCTCTTCACCGACCCCGACTTGGCCAACGCGTTCTGTGAGAATGTGTTGCGCCCCCTCGTGTCCCGGTATGCGGGCAACGAGACAATCATCGCGTGGGACATTTTCAATGAGCCTGAATGGTGTGTCACCGAAACTGGGGAAGCGACGACGACCCAAAAACTGCCCCTCAAAGCGCTGCAAACCTTCATCGGGCGGTGCGCCTCCATCATCCACACCGATGGAGGGGCCGTGCTGGCGACTGTGGGGTCGGCCTCTGTGAAATGGTGCTGGGAGCTTGGCCCCACGCGCCCCGACTGGTGCGCCGACTTTTGGGGGGACGCCCCCCTCGTCGCCTCCAACAACGGCGACCCCGCCGCCTTCCTCGACTTTTTGCAGACGCACTACTACCCCTGGATGAAGAAGGAGATCGACCCCTTCCAGAACCCGCCGTCGACGTACGCGGACGCACACCGCAAGCCAGTCGTCATCGGCGAGGCGCAAGCCAACCTGATCAAACAGTACTCTGCGCCGTCTCTGGCCGCCAACGCGAGGGCCCAGGGCTATGCGGGGCTGCTGTACTGGTCGTATGAAGGGGTGGACGCGAAGGGCGGGTGGGACGATTTTGCGGGGTGTGTGGGTGGGGAGTGTGCGGCGCCGAGCGGTGGTGGCGGTGGTGGCGACGGCGGCAAGTCCAAAGTGGAGCGCGTCATTAACCGCATCTTTGGGTTTTAGGCGCGTGCACAACGTTTTCTTTGTGAAACGGGGAATGCTTTGGTGTTACTCAACGGGGGCATCGTTTTTTTTTGCTGCGCAAAACTCATTCTCTCTCTCTCTCTCTCTCTCATCACCACGCCCCTCCGCCTCCCGCCAACGCTGCCCTCGCTGCAGCCACAGCTGCAACGTGGGCGGCCTCATAGTCGAGGCCGGAGACGGTGGGACGCTGCTGCTGCAGTGATGGTGACGGCGACGGCGGCGCGTCGCTGCCAGGCGCCACCGGCAGGCTGGCATTCATAAAATCGCGCTTCCGGGGACACTGGAACCGCACCGTCAAATCGGCGTGCTGGGACGCACTCAGCCTGAGCGTGGGCGGCGTCGGCAGGGGCAGCAGGGCGGGAGGGACGCGGGCGCCGTGCAGTGAGAGCGCCCTGGACGCTCCCTTCACATCCACAAACTTGATCAACGCGTGGGGGGCGCCTGTCCGTCCCTCAAACAGGGCCACCTTGTGCATGGGGGCGACCGGGGTGAAGAGGGCGTGTAGCGTTTCGATGGGGACGACGGTGCCGGGGGGCAGACCTTCGAATGAGGCCAGCAGGACGGGGGTGGGGGGTGGGGTAGCCATTGTGTGGTGTGTGTGTGTGTAGATGGTATCCACACACGCACACAGGCGCCCGGCACAGCGCCCTGCAAGTCAATGGGAGAGTGTTTTTTTATTCGTCGTCCCAACACTCTCCGAGCGCGGTTTTCCAATGTCGGCCCCCTCCCCCTCCCCCGCTGCGCCGTCCGTCGTCTACGCCTGCGTGACGCGCGGCGTCACCGTGCTGGCCGAGTATGCGTTCGCTGCAGGCAACGCCAACGTGGTGCGTTGGCGTGTGTGTGTGGAGGGGGGGGGGGGGGGGGGGGCGCGAGGGGGCACACCGCTCCGCTGGCGTTGACCGCGTGTTTTGCTCCAACCACACACACGCCGTTCCACCTCTTCCCTCTCACTCTTTTTGCCCACAACACACCCAACACACATCACACACACAGATCGCGCTGCAGTGCCTGGACAAGGTGGCAGCCCGCCCCGCCGCCCCGCCCAGCCCCAGCGGCGGCGCCGCATCGCCCCCCCCCCCAGCAGCGGTTCACGTACACGTGTGACGGCCACAACGTGTGCTTCCTGGTGGATGCCGCCGGTTTCAGTGAGTGGTGGCTGTGTGGTGGGGGTGTGAGAGCGGGAGACAACCGGTCAAAACAACAGAACACCAACAGACACACTCCCCTCCCTCCCTCTCCCCCAAGCCTACTGCGCCGTCACCCCCGCCGCCCTGGGCCGGGCCGCCCCCTTTGCCTACCTCACGGCCGTCGCCTCCGACTTTGTGGCCCGCCACGGTGGGGTGGGGGCGACCGCCCCCGCGCACGGGCTCGACCGCGCGTTCTCTCCCCGCCTCGCCGCCCTGGCCGCCTCGTCGACCGCCGCCTCCTCCTCCTCCCCCTCCCGCGTGGCTGCTGTGCAGGCGGCAGTCGAAGGCGTAAAAGCGGTGATGGTGGACAACATCGAGAAAGTGCTGGAGAGGGGGGAACGAATCGAACTGCTGGTGGACAAGACGGACGGCCTGCGCGACGCGGCGGGTCGGTTCCAGGCTGCGGGGCGGCAGCTGCGGCAGCGCATGTGGTGGAACGTGAGTTTGTGGGTTTGGAGGAGGAAAGGTTGGTGTTTGGTGTAGAGTGGCCGTTGTTTTTTTCACCACTCACCCTCCCTTCCCTCCCACACACCACCCAAACAACAACAGAACGTCAAAGTCAAGCTGATCATCGTGTTGCTCGTGGCGGCCCTGCTGCTCGTCATCTGGCTGGTGGCGTGCTCGGGCGGGTCGTGCGTGAAAAGGTAAAGGGGGTTTGTTTTTTAGCAAGTAGGGAGAGAGGGCGTGTTTTTTTCGATCGTTGTTTTTTTGCTTTATGACTGTGTGCATGCTGCGCGTTTTGTAAAAGACAGGGCGACACGGCCACTCGCGCGACACAGCTCCTGGTGGTGGGCGGAGAGCGAGAGGGCGTTTTTTGCGTCGCGAGAGAGAGTTGACAAACACAACTCGCGAGTGAATTCGCGCTGCTTGCTGCGCCCCGTGTGCCTCCCCGCGACACACCCGAAACACTCCCCCCACATCATGCGCCGCGCTTCGCGCCTGGCCCTGCTGGCCGGCCGCGCCCTGGCCGCGCGTGCCGGCGCCCAGGCGTCGTCCGCCATCGCGTCCGGCGCGTCCGCGCCCGCCCCCGCCGCCCGCGCCGCCCTGGCCCGCGCCGCCACCCGCTCGTTCGCGGCGGAGGCGGCGCCTGCTGCCGCGGCTGCGGCGTCGGGGCGCGTGACCCAGGTGAGAGAGGAGAGAGGGAGGAGGATGAAAGGAGGGGCCGCCGCGCAGGGGGGGAGAGGCGCGCGCACGCCGCGCACCCCCTTGCCCTGCACCGCCCACGCCTCTCTGCGCACTCTGCCCCCCCGCCACGCGGCTACCAGGCTCGTGTGAAGGGGGACGGTGGGGTGGCAGGCCGTGGCAGGGCGTGGGGGAGCTGCGCGCCGCGGC
Organism: Choricystis sp. odSpoLacu1; assembly: GCA_958009055.1. Taxonomy (NCBI): domain Eukaryota; kingdom Viridiplantae; phylum Chlorophyta; class Trebouxiophyceae; genus Choricystis; species Choricystis sp. odSpoLacu1. Next base: position 1,403,468 of record OY253649.1, read on the forward strand.
TCGATCGAAGGGGGAGAGGGCGGCACACGAGCGTGGCGCGGAGGCTGCGACCGAAAAACACGCTCCCTTCCCCTCGTCCCCTGGCGCACTGTGTGCTGGGCCACGCTGAGCGCGAATGGGGGCTGGCCCGAGGCGACGCGGCCACGCAGGCGCGTCGCGCGGGCGCCGCGTTTTCGGGAAGGGCGACCCAAAAAAAACGACGCGGGCGGCGCGCGTTTGTTCCTGTGGTCGCCTGGCCTGCCTCCTGCTGTCCCTCCTCTGCTGCTGCGCCCGAGCGCGTGCGTGCGCCGCCGCCCCCCGCGGGCAGGGGGAGGGAGATAATTGGAGGGAAGAGGGGCGCGAGCGCGCGCCGCGTTTGGCCGCGCCTCCCCTCATGCCCCTTCCGTTTGCACCTCCTGTGTTGCTCCCTCTCACCACTCCATACCCTCCCACCACTCCACACTCCACAGGTCATCGGCGCCGTCGTCGACGTCCAGTTCGAAGAGGGCGAGCTCCCCCCCATCCTGACCGCCCTCGAAGTCGTCGGCCACGACGTGCGCCTCGTCCTGGAGGTCGCCTCCCACATGGGGGAGAACACGGTGCGCACCATCGCCATGGAGACGACGGAGGGGCTGACCCGGGGCCAGGGCGTGGTGAACACGGGGTCTCCGATCAAGATCCCGGTCGGCCGCGAGACGCTCGGCCGCATCATGAACGTCATCGGCGAACCCGTCGACGAAGCCGGCCCCATCACCACCAAGCACACTCTGCCCATCCACCGGAAGGCGCCCCCCTTCACGGAGCAGTCGACGGAGCAAGAGATTCTGGTGACCGGCATCAAGGTCGTCGACCTGCTCGCCCCCTACCAAAAGGGCGGCAAAATCGGCCTCTTTGGCGGCGCCGGCGTCGGCAAGACAGTCCTCATCATGGAGCTGATCAACAATGTGGCCAAAGCGCACGGCGGCTTCTCCGTGTTTGCGGGCGTGGGCGAGCGCACGCGCGAAGGCAACGACCTGTACAAGGAAATGATCGAGTCTGGCGTCAACAAGATTGGGGACAAAGTGTCTGAATCCAAGTGCGCCCTGGTGTACGGCCAGATGAACGAGCCCCCGGGAGCGCGTGCGCGTGTCGCGCTGACGGGGCTGACGGTCGCTGAATACTTCCGCGACGCGGAAGGCCAGGACGTCCTGCTCTTCGTCGACAACATCTTCCGCTTCACCCAGGCCAACTCTGAGGTGTCCGCCCTGCTGGGCCGCATTCCCTCCGCCGTCGGCTACCAGCCCACCCTGGCGACCGACTTGGGCGGCCTGCAGGAACGCATCACGACGACAACCAAGGGCTCGATCACGTCGGTGCAAGCCATCTACGTGCCTGCCGACGACTTGACCGACCCCGCCCCCGCCACCACGTTTGCCCACCTGGATGCCACCACCGTGCTGTCCCGCTCCATCGCTGAGCTCGGCATCTACCCCGCGGTCGACCCCCTGGACTCCACGTCGCGCATGCTGTCCGCGCGCGTGCTCGGCGCCGAACACTACGACACCGCCCGCGCCGTGCAGCGCCTGCTGCAGGACTACAAGGGCCTGCAAGACATCATCGCCATCCTGGGCATGGACGAACTGTCGGAGGACGACAAGCTGACCGTGTCGCGCGCGCGCAAGGCGCAGCGCTTCTTTTCCCAACCCTTCCAAGTCGCGGAAGTGTTCACCGGCACCCCCGGCAAGTATGTCGACCTGAAGGACACCATCTCCGGGTTCAAAGGCATCCTGGCGGGCGAGTATGATGACGTTCCCGAGGCCGCCTTCTACATGGTGGGCGACATCAAGGAGGTCATGGAGAAGGCAGACCGCATGGCGAAAGAGATCGCGGGCAAGTGATTGAAAGGACAACAATGGTGTGTGGAGAGGGGTGGGAGGCTTTTCCTTTTTCTTTTCCCTTTTTTTCGCGCATAGGTGGGCTGGCGGTGTGGGGGGAAAGGGGGGTGTCGCGACGTGACAATGTCGTGCCCCCTCCCGTCCCCCGTTTTTTCCTGTTTTTTTCCTCGGGTTCCCCCCCTTTCCCTCGCCCCCTGCTGCCTCCCCCTCCATCGCATTCTCTACCGGGCACCTGGCGTGTCGACGGGCGATCGGTGGTGTGGAGGCCTGGGCAACAGGACGGAGGGGGGGGGGTGCGCGCGCGTGTGTGGTGTGTGTGGCGTGGTGCGAGCAAGACACCCAACCAAAACAACACGGAAAAAGAGAGGCGGGGATCGCGTCATCATTTTCTGTGACAAAGAAAAAAAATCAAGAGAGACCCCTCGAAACCACAACGGGAGAGAGAGAGAGAAGGGAGGGAACGTCTGCGCAGAGGCGAGACACAAAGACAAAACAAAAACTCGCGCCTGCACTCTCTTTGTGTGCCGCGCGCGCCTCCTCCCTCTGCGCCACATGACGTCGCGCCTGCTCTGCTGCCTCGTGGTGCCCGTGCTGCTGGGCTGGCTCGTTATGCAGGGCTCGACCGTCGCCGACGGTGAGAAGAGAGAAGAGTTGGGATGTTTTGGGTTTGGGTGGGGACCTCGACTCGCGCTCGCGCCGCGCCTCTCTGCCCCTTGTTTGGCGCTGCACGCGTGAGCCAGATTGAGTCAGGAGGGCTGGCGTGTGCGTGGGCGTGAGTTGGGGAGAGAGGGCGCGTGGACAACGCCGCGCGTGTTTTCAATGCCTCTCTTTTTCGCACGACGCCGCGCGGCCCCCGCCTCCCTCTCCCCAACCAGCCCTGCCGCCCCACCGACTCCACAACCACCCACACACAACCCCGCCCCCAGTCGTCAACGCCCCCCCCGCCGGAGCCACCCTGGTCCTGCTCGGCGCGTCCGCCACGTTGGACCGCGCGGCCGACTCGGCGTCCCGCGTACGCGTGACCCTCATAGGCGCCCCCCCCGGCCTGGCGTCTGTGCCCATCGCCGCCGCCCCCGACGGCTTGCGCGCGTCCCCGCCCCAGCTGCAGGCCACGGCGGCGGCCTTGGCCGCGTTGCCGGCGCGTGCGCCGATCGTGCTCGTGGGCGTTGGCCCCGACGGCGCCCAGAAAACGGTCGTCCTCTCCCTCGCCGACGCCCCCGAACGCGCCCAGTTCCTGGCCGCTGACGCCTCCTCCCCCGCCCGCGTCGCCCTGGATGGCGACGTCGTGGCTGGGCCGGCCGATGTCTCCCTGTCGCGCGGCGCAGCTGCCGCCTACGTGGCCGGCCCGGGGCGCCTCACCCGGTCCTCCATCCCCGCGCGCGCCACGTTTGGGGGGGGGGCGGCCGTGTACATTGACGTCAGGTGGTGAATTGAGGGAGGGTTGGGAGAGAGGTATTTTTTCGTTGGTTTTCGTTGTTCAGACACCCCCCCGTTGGTTGCTTTGCTTTTACCCTCTCCCCACCCACTGTGTGATCAAACGAAACGCGCGACGCCTTGCCCCACTATTCAACCCTAAGAAAGAAACAAAAAGAAAAAAAAAACTGGCGAAACGTAACTTTGTTGTGGATTGACACGAGCATGAAGAAAAAAAAAAACACCCACCCCACCCTCTCCCCACACGCACCCCCTACGCCGGCACCAGCCCCCGCTCCACCATCACCTTCTTCAGCGCGGCCCCCATCTGGGCGGGGCTCTTGACCACGGTCGCCCCCGCCCCCTCCAGCGCCGCGATTTTGGAGCCCGCCGTCCCCTTGCCCCCGCTCACGATCGCGCCCGCGTGCCCCATGCGCCTCCCCGGGGGCGCCGTCACGCCCGCGATGAAGGAGACGACGGGTTTGGTGGTCCCACACTCGCGCAGAAAGTCGGCGGCCTCCTCCTCGGCAGTGCCCCCGATCTCTCCGATCAGGATGATGGCCTCGGTTTGGGGGTCGTGCACGAACTTCTGCAGACAGTCCACAAAGTCGGTCCCGTTGAATGGGTCGCCCCCGATGCCGACCACCGTGGACTGGCCCAGCCCCGTGGCCGTGGTTTGAAAGACGGCCTCGTACGTCAGCGTGCCCGAGCGGGACACAATCCCGACGCGCCCCGCCGTGTGAATGTAGCCCGGCATGATGCCAATCTTGCACTCCCCCGGCTTGATGATGCCGGGACAGTTGGGGCCAATCAGGCGGGTCGCGCCCCCCCTGTCCGCCAGCTCGCGCTTGACCCTCACCATGTCGTGTTGGGGGATGCCTTCGGTGATCGCGACCACCAGTTCGATGCCCGCGTCCGCCGCCTCCAGGATGGCGGCCGCCGCAAGGGGGGGGGGCACGAAGATGGCGGACGCGTTGGCGCCGGTGGCGGCGCGCGCGTCCTGGAGTGTGTGGGGTGGGGGGGGGGGGACGGGTGGGTCGATGGTCTGCCTCCACACTCCTGCTCCATGTCAATCAACCTTCCCCCTCCCATCCCACTCACCTTGACCGTGTCAAACACGGGCACCCCCAGGTGCGTCGTCCCCCCTTTCTTGGGGGTCACCCCCCCCACCACATTGGTCCCATACTCGATCGCTTGCTGCGTGTGGAAGGACCCATTCTTGCCTGTGATGCCCTGAGTCAGGACGCGCGTGTTCTTGTCCACAAAGACGGCGGGCGGGGGGGCGGGCTGTGGGAGGGGTGAAGGTGGGGGTGGGAGGAGGTGAGCGTCTGCGGCTGGTGCGAGCCGTCCACACGTCTTCCCCCCCCCCCAAACCCTCTCCATCACCTGGGCCGTCGAGAAAGCGCGAGCCAGGGCGGTGACCGCGTCGGTCGCGGCCCGGCGCTGGGAGCTGTGTGAATGGTGTGGGGGGAAAAAGAAGGGCATGGACGGCGCGCGATGGGGGGCAGGGTTGTGTGCGCGGTCGAACGGTCCGCCCGCTCTCTGGCTGCGACCACTGTCCACACACACACACGCAAGCAGGCAAACGCACCTGGCGAGGGCGGCCAGCATGCTGGTTCGCGTCGATGGGGGCGGCGGGCGAGAGAAAAGGGGTCTCTCGCTTGTCGCACGACGAAAAAAAGCAAAAGCGCGAGTGTGTCTTCGAGCGAGCTAAGACACAGCGCTACCGAGCCGCTTTTCGTCGTGGATTTCCAACCACCGGCACAGCGTCACACACACACGCACACGCACACACACGCGCGCGCCTGCGCCACCAGTGTGCCCCCTCCTTTCCCCCATGCGGGCCGCGCTCCCAGCGCGCCCCGCCACCGCGCGACCGCTCCGCGCCGCGCGCACACCGCGCGCTCCTCCACCGCGCGCGGTGCGCAAAACGTACGGCTCATTTGACGAGATGATCAAGGAGGTGCGTTTGGATGTGTGTGCGTGTGGGAGGGTGGGAGCAGTCGAGTGAGAGGGAGGCCCCACCGCCAGCGCGCTTTTTTCTTTTTCACCGTCCAATCCCCTGACGTCGAAAAAAAACTTTTTTTCTCCTCTTCCCCACAGTCCGATGTCCCCGTCCTCGTCGACTTCTACGCCCCCTGGTGCGGCCCCTGCCAACTAATGCACATCACTGTGTCCGCCGTGGCGGCCGACCTGGGGGAGGACGTCATGTTTGTCAGAATCAACACCGACGCGTACAAAGACCTCGCGTCACGCTTCGCCGTGCGCGCGCTGCCGACCCTCATCCTGTTCCGGGATGGCGCCCCCGTGGATCGGTTGGAGGGGGCGGTGCCGGCGGCCACGCTGGCGGAGAGGTTGAGGTATTATTCACGTGGGCTGGACAAGAAGTTTGGGTCGAGGCAGTGAGAGAGACAACGAGAGTTTTGTACGTATTTTCATTTTTCGATTCTTAGGGGGGGTCTCTCCCCCAGTTTTGAACCTGTGTAGCTCAATATTGGGGCCCTAGAACGTTTTTGAGAGAGAGAGGGAGGTAGGGATGGAAGGGACATTGTTTTGGGGGTTAAAAACAGACTCGAAAAATCAGGAAAAAAGAAAAGAAAAGAAAAAATTAACACACTCTCTTCTCTCTCTCCTCTCACCCCCCCACACACTCTAGTCATTCATGGCGTCCTCGTCCCCGCCGTTGGCGCCGCCCTCGCCCCCGGCCTCTCCTTCGCCATCGTCCGCTGTCGTGGCGGGCGGCGGCGCGGCCGCGCGCGCGGCGGGCTGGGGCAGGGACGGGTCGGCGACAGGGGTCAGGTTGGGGAAGCGCGGGATGCCGGGCTCGTCCGCAGTCTCGTCTGTGGGGTGGTGTTGGGTGGAGAGGGGGTGAAGTGGAGGAGCGAAAACACAAAAAGACACCCACCCGTACCCACACCCACACCCCCCTACCTGTCGGCTCCCACCGCAGCACCCGCAGCGGCCGCCCCTTGGCCGCGTGCGGCGCCTCCCCCCAGCGCAGCGCCCACGCGCGCACGCGCTCGACGGCGGCGACGCCGGGGGCGGCCGCGCGCTCGGCCCGGCCGCGCGTCGACATGCGGTGGCTGGAGTGGGAGGGAGGGGGTGTGGAAGAGTGCCGCCCCGACCGGGTGGGCAGCAGGAACAGGGGGGCGCCGCGGGCGCAGGGGGACGGGCGGGGCGGGGGCGGCGGTGGCGACGGGGTGCGTTGGCTGGCCCCGGGCGACCGACTGCGGCTGCGGCGCGACACGAGAGGGGGTGGAGGGAGTGTGTGCGCGGCCCTTGTGTGGGTGGGTGGGGCGGGCAGGGGACACGCGCCGAGCACGAATCGGGAAAGAAGAGTGGCTAAACATTCTTCTCTCGGGCGCGTTTTCGCTGACGTCTCACTCAAAAAAAAAAACACAATTTTCACCCGCCTCCGCCGCCTCACACGCTCGCCCCCACCACCCTCGGCCTCGGCGCCCCCTCCCTCGGCGGTCCATGTCCGTGCACATGCAGCCTGTCCCGCTCAGCCGCCAACGAGGGCGGCAGGGTGACGGCGGAACACAAGAAACGCATGTCACGTGTCTCAAACTGGCCGTTGGCCACCGCGTGCGCCCAGGCCGCCCCGTCATCCAGGTGGGCGAGGTCGGGGTTGGCAGCTTTGTAGAACTGCGCATCAAAGCAGGCCGCCCCCCGGGCCCGCATGGCCGCGACGCGGGGCAGCTTGTGGGTGGCTGGGTCGTTAACAAAAGCATTGGACGAGGTGTCGGGACACCCCGTCAACAGCCGCCCATCCGCCCACTCGCCCAGCTTGACGGCGGCCAGGGTGGCGGGGTGGCGGGCGTCCAGGAGGCGGGCCTTGACCTTGACGAAGAGTGTGTCGGAGGGGGCCAGGGTGAGGCCGTCATAGTAGCCATCGCCAACCGGCGACACGCGCTGGTTGCAGGACGCGGCGGCCGGGTCCCTCCAGTCGACGCCCGCGTAGCGGGGGAGGAGGCAGCCCAGGTTGTGGCCGGCGGCGAGGAGGGCGGCAGAGGCGCCGAGCTCGCCGTGCCACACCGCGTCCCACCGGTCGCGCGCGCAGGCCAGGGGGGCGCCATCGTCGAGCAGAGTCGCCAACCCCACCGCATCCAGGGCCAGCAACCAGGACTGGATGTGGGGGTTGGCGCGCCAGGGGCCGTGCAGCGCGTCCCCCCGGCGCGGCGAGGGTTCGCACGACACGACGGGGCCCACCGCACGGACGCTTCCCCCCCCCCCCAGCCGCCGCGTCAGCAGGCGGTGCCAGGGCGTGTCCGCCGGCACCGAGTGCGGCAGGAAGGGGCCCCGCACCGACGAGTTGAGGAGGACGTAGTAGCGATAGACGGAGGGCGAGGCGGCGGGGGTGGCGTGTGTGCCGCCGCGCCGGCTTCTCCCGCCGCCCCGCCACGCGCGCCCAGGCGGCGGCGCCGCCTCGGGCTGGGCCAGGGCCCACCCAAACGCGCCCCAGTCGTAGCACGAATTGCGGCGCAGCAGGGTGACGCCCGGGGGGGCGTGCGCCAGGGCGGCCGCGACGCGTGGAGGGTCGGGGGCGCTGGCTGTCTCCGCCTGGATGACGACCACCAGCTTGGCGCCGTCGGCGGCGTGGGAGTCGACGCCGTGGCGCAGGAAGAAGGCCAGGTTGTTGGCGTATTCGGGGTCTGGGGTGGGGGGGGGGGTGGGGGGGGGGGTGGAGGGAGAGGGGAGGTTAAAAAGAGGGGCGGTTACTCAGCCGCGGCCACCGCCTGCCTCTCCCCATCCTCCAATCCACCTCGGACCCCCCTGCCCACGCCTCGTACCCGTGTCCGAAAACACGTACACGATCAGCGTGTCGATGTCGGGCAGGCGGCCGGGGCGCGTGGCCGCGTGAGCGCCGCCGCTGCCCGCAGTGGCTGTGCCGGCGCGCCACCCCACCACCAAGCCCGCGACAGCGACAGCGAGCAGGTAGACAAGAGTGGGGCATGCCGGCCGTGGCAGCGGGCGGCGGAGCGTCATGGCGGGGTGTGGGGGTCGGAAGCAAGAAGAAAACGACCCGAACAGTGAAGCGTTGTTTCACTCCCCGCGGCAGCGTTTTGTGTCGGCGAGTCCCTCTCCCCCCGCCTCGCCACCACCGCACGCCCGCGCGTGCCGTGCGTGTCGTGAGTGTGGAGGAGGAGCCAGCGCGCACACACACACGGGCGGGCAGAGACACGCTCCCCCTCCCCCCAATGCCCACCCCCATGCCGACCCCCGCCCGCGCTCCCCTCCCGCGCCTCGCCCGCGCGACCCACCGCGCGCTGCGCGTCGCCATCGTGGGCGATGTCCACGGTGCCTGGTCCCCCTCCGACGCCGCCGCCCTGGCCTTCCTGGCCCCCGACGCCGCGTTGTTTGTGGGCGACTTTGGCAACGAGGACGTGGAGACAGTGAAATCTGTCGCGGCCGTCGAAACCGCCTCCTCCATCCCCACCGCCGTCACGCTGGGCAACCATGACGCGTGGTACTGTTTGACCAGTCGGGGGGCTGTCCGGCGGGCTGCAGCGGGGCGGAGGGCAGACAGGGGCGCCCCGTCTGGCGCTGGGCGCGCCGCGACGCCCGCGGTCGACGCGCAGCTGGCTGCTCTTGGAGAGTCCCACGTCGGGTGGCGCTGGCGCGCCCTGCCTCCCGCCCGCCCGGACGCGCCCCCGCTGGCGGTGGCGGGGGCACGGCCTTTCTCGCCGGGCAGCCCCTCGTTTGACGCGGTGGCCGCGTTCTATGGAGCAGAGCACGGTGTGACAACATTCGATGGCGCCGCCTCCAAAACCGCGGCTGCGCTGGCCGATGCCTCCGCCTGGCTTGCCGCCCACCCGCGCGCCTCCGAGGGCGCCGTCATCCTGCTGGCCCATAATGGGCCGGCGGGGCTGGGGGGCGCGCCGAGTGCCCCCTGTGGCGCCGACTTTTTGCCGGGGGGCGGCGACTGGGGGGATCCTGACACCGCCGCTGCGCTCTGAACCGCGGCCGCAGCCGGCACCGCCCCCGCCGTGGTAGCCTTTGGCCACATGCACAGGTCGCTGCGCGGGTCGGCCCGCCCCCGCACCGCGGCCGCTATTGATGGAAAAACGGGAATTGCCTTTCTCAACGCGGCAGCCTGGCCGCGCCGCGCGTCGCTGCCTGAAACGCGGAAAGACGGCGTCGTCACGTCGCGCGCCGCCACCGCCCACCACGCCCTGCTGGTGGAGATGTTGGGCGGGGTGGCCACCCGAGCGGATGATGTGTGGGTGGAGGTGGAGAGTCGGAACGAAGACGACACACGCCCGCCCGGTGCGCGCGTGCGGTCGGTGGCCGGCCTTTTACGCACGGAAGCCGGCCGCGGCGCACACGGCGAGATTCTGAGGTCCGTGTTTGACGGGTGGGCCAACGAGTGGTCGGCCCCGGTGGCGAGCGCGGCGCCGCCCGGGTGGAGGGATGAGGAGGGGGAGTGATTTGTTTTTTTATTGTTCTTTTTACTGTTCTTTTTTTTGTTTTCGGTCGTTAACAGCCCTGCACCCACCACGAAAGAAGGTTGCGGTTTTCTCTCTCACACATATAAAAAACCTGCTTGTTCTCACTCTCACACCCGCCTCGACGGCGACGCCAGCGCCACCTTGACCCCGGGCGGCATGCCGCCGGCCTTGACGGCCGCGGCCGCCGCGTCGCGTGTCGCCACCGCCTCCAGCTTGGCCTGCAACGCCGCCGCCCCCGCCAAAAAGGCGGAGCACATGGCGAACATGCCCCACAGAGGGTAGGCGGACACATTGTACAGGATGGCGCACACGAAAAAGTTGAGCGGGATGCGGAAAAAGTTGATGATGGTCGCGCGCGCGTCTTCGGGAAGGTAGCGCGCACGCATCGCCATCACCGACGGCCAGAAGACGCCGACGCACGCCTCAAAGGCGCAGAAGGCGACAAGCTGGATGCGGCCACCCGCGCCGATGGGGGAGCCGGCGCGGGAGGTGGCGTCAGAGGCGGCAACCGACGGCGACAGCGCGTGAACAGCGGCCGGCACCGCCAGCGCGGCCGCGCCCGCCGCAAACACGGCCTGCATGTATTTTTCGGGTTTGGGGCCGGCACCCGAGGGCACAGCCGCCAGCAGGCGCCCCGCCAGGGCGGACCCAGCCATGGAGGAGACCATGAAGAGGGCAAAGACAAAGCCGTGGGGCACGCGCTCGCCGCGGGGGGCGAGGGCGGGCGTCCACAGGAAGACGAACGTGTACATGGCGGCTTCAAAGAGAGCTTGTTCCGCGCCCAGCAACGCGATCTTGGAGTCGGCCCCGATGGCGCGGGCGGCAGAGGCGAGGCGCGCGGTGAGCGGGCGGCGGTCGGTGGCGTCTCCGAAATTCTCGGTCCAAGTCATGGCCACGACAACGCCGCCCGCCATCAACACGGTGGCCGCCGCGTCAAAGGGGGCGACGGGGCCCAGGGCCAGGGTCTCCACCAGGAAGTGGGCGGCCAGGCCGGCCACGATGGCGACGAGGCCGTTGCCGACAAAGACGGCACGCGCGAAGGTGCCGCCAAGGAGGTCGGAGTCGTACCCGCGGCGCGAGTGTTCAGCGACGAGCCACGATTCAAACGCCGAATACAACAAACTGGTGGCCACACCGCACAGCAGGCGCCCCACCAGCAGCACGGCAAAGGCGGGGGAGTGCTTGGTGGCGCAGCCGGCGGCGTAGGCGGCGACGTAGGTCAGGGCCGCTTTTTTGCGCCCCGTCTTGTCGGCGAGCGAGCCGACGATTGTGCCGAAAAACATCGACGACCCAAACCCGGCAATGAACAGTTTGCCGATGGCGCCCCGGTCGAAGCCGTAGTGCTGGTAGAGGGCGTAGACGTAGGGGCCTTGCAGCCAGTCGCCGGCTGGTGTGGAGTGTGGGTGAGAGAGAGTGAGAGAGGCATTGTGTTGAATTGAAAAAAAGGCGCGAACCACCGGGGATGAAGGCAGCGCCGCCCCCTGAGCCCGCGTGCTGTGCGGCCGCCGCCTGGCACGCGCGAGGCGGCGTGTTGCCACTTCGCTCCAGGCAGGAGGGAGGAGAGAGAGCGCAGGGGGGGGAGGCAGGCACTGCGCGCCGGATTTATTTTCCCGACATCGACCCCCTCGCCGACGCGCGCGGCGGTTGGTCCTCGCCCTCCTCACGCCCCCCCCCACCACCACACCGACAACACTCACCCATCATCAGCGCGTACACCAGCACGTAGTTGTTGCGGAAGGCCACAAAGTCGCGCGTCAGCGCGCCGCCGCCCGCGCGCCCACGCCCCGTCTCCAGCAGGGCGGCCAACGCGGCCAGCGCGGCGAACAGGACGACGTAGAAGGCTTCCATGGTGGCGGGTAAAAGCGTGCGTGGATTGGAAGGCGCAGCGGTGCTGCTTTTTGGAGGGGGGTATTGGCGAGACGAAAAAATCAAATCGTCCGCAAAGGAGAGAGTGAAGCAAGAGAGAGCCACGCATTCAACACCTCTCTGTCGGCAAAACGGCGGCCCCTGCACCGCGTGCCGCACACCCACGCATGCGTGCGGCCTGGGCACTGGCCGCCGCTCGACGCATGTCCCGAGGCAGCCGCCCCCTAACGCGAGCCATGGCGGACACGCCCGCCACGTCACGCCCGCCGCCGCCGCGCCCGCGCGCTGGCGCCCCCCGCGTCGTCGTCCTCGCCGGCCCCACCGCCGTCGGCAAGACGGCGGTATCGGTGGCCCTGGCCAAGAAGCTGGGGGGCGAGATCGTGAATGCGGACTCGGTCGCTGTGTATCGAGGCCTCGACGTCGGGTCGGCCAAACCGACCCTCTCCGAACGTGGCGGCGTCCCCCACCACCTCCTCGACGTCCTGGACCCAGGGGAAGACTGTTCCGCCGGCTCCTTCTACAGCGCCGCCCGCACCGCCATCGAAGACATCCTGGCGCGGGGGGCGGTGCCCATTGTTGTCGGCGGGACGGGCCTCTACTTGCGTTGGCTCGTGCACGGCCGCCCCGCGACGCCCGCCTCCGATGCAGACACCACCGCCGCCGCCCGGGCGGCGGTGGATGCCGCCGTGGCGGCCGCTGAGGAAAAAGCGGGGCGCAAGTTGAACGATGCGGAGAGGTGGGCGGCTGCCAGCAGCGCGCTGGCGACAGCGGGCGACCCTGCCTCTGCCGCGCGCATCGGCGCTGAACCCAACAACGAGTACCGGCTGCTGCGCGCCCTCGAGGTGGTGCTGGCCACTGGAGCCCCCAGAGAAGCCGCGTTGGTGAGGCGTGTGGGTGGTGACGGCGGCGGCAGCGACACCCTGGACTACGATTTTCGCGCGTTTTTCTTGCACGCCGACCGCGTCGCCACGTACCGACGCATCGACGCGCGCGCAGAAGCCATGCTGGCGTCTGGTGGCTTGGTCAAGGAAACAGCCGCCATGCTGGCCTCCGGACTGCGCACCGATGCCTCGTGCGCGTTGCGCGCGATTGGGTACCGCCACGCGGCAGAGGCGATCGAAAACGCTGCCGCGCGCGCGGCGGCCCCGCGCGCGGGCGGTGCCCCACCCCCACCCCCCACCCCCGCCGACGGGGTCGCCTTGTGGAGCGGGGTGGCGGCTGCATCGCGGCGGTTGGCGCACTCGCAGTACATGTGGTTCCGGGGGGACGCGCTGTATCGGTGGGTGGACGTGAAGGGGGGGGCGCCCGACGCCATCGCGTCGACGCTCGCCACCCTCATCCAAGCCCCGTCCCACGACCCTGGGCCACCCGCTGCGGGGCGGTTGACGGCCGCCCAAGAGTCTGCCCTCAAGCGCTACATGCCTGAGCTGACGGTGTTGGCCGAGGATGACGCGTTGGCACGCGTGGCAGGCGATGTAGCTGCTGCCGCCGACGCGCTGCCGCCGACCGCACGCACGGCCGCCGTGGCGGCAGGCGCAGCAAGAGCCGCCAAGCTGGAGGAACAGCGCGTGATGACGGTGGCGGCGGAGGCGGTCAAACGGCAGGCGAGGCAGGCGCGGCGAGGGGATGGGCGGCGGGACTGGTGACGTGGGGGTGTTTTTTAAGTTGGGAAGAGGGTTAAAAGCACAGTTGCAAAAAAACAGCACACAAAACATGGAAACAAAAAACAAAAAGACGTCGCTCTTTGCCGTGCGGGGTAGAATGGATGGGGAAGGGAGGTCGCCAAACGCAGGCAAACACAAGGGAGCGGGTGTGAGCGCGCTCGCCCGTCTTGCGCTTGGCCGCCTCCCCCTGCTGGTTGTTTAGGGGGGTCACGGCACCTCTCTCTCTCTCTCGCTTAGTACACACACACAATATCTCTCTCTTTAATCACCCGCCCGTCGCCACCGCGTCCGGGCGGGTGGCTGAGGTCAAAGGGTCGGCCGCCGTCGCGTTGCCGCCCACCGCGACGGCGGTGGGAGGCACGTCCCGCATCGAAATCGTGCCCCCACTGTAGTAGATGGACCCCTTGGCCGGCAGTACGGTGGCGGTGACGCGGGGCTCGGCCAGGGGGACGATGGTGCCGTCCGTGCCAATTGGGAGGGCGGCTTTGACGGCAGCTGCAGTCCCCGCTGGCCACGTCTCCCTGCCGCCCGCGGCCACTGACGCCGCCGCCGGCTTGGCCGCCGACCGCGCCCGCCCAGCCAAGCTGGTGGCGGCTTGAGCTTCGTCGGCGGCCGCCAAGTCGGGCGAGGACGCGGGGAAGGCAGGGTTGTAGGCCCGGCGCTGTGGCGTGGACGCCGCGCCGACCGTCGCGGGTGGCGGCGCGGGGGCGGCCGCGGGCTTGGGCGCGATGGCAGCTGCGACGGCGACAGGTTTATGAGGCGTGGGGCCTGAGGCGACCGCTTTGGGGGGCGCGGGGGAGGGGGCGGGGGCGGCGGTGGCTGTGTTTTGGGGGGGGGGAGGTTAAAAAGAACGTTGGTCGACGTCGGGGGCCGTGGCAGAGTGGTCCGGGGCGCGGCCCACAGCCCACCAAGCTTCCTCTCAACAAACCGAGTGCACACACAGGCCGCTATGCTCACTGTGCTCACCTGCCACCACGAGCGCCGCGGCGAGGATCGCCCACAGGGCGGCGCACGGCCGCATGACAGTCGCTTGCGGGGGGTGCATTTTTTTTTGTCGGCGTGCCAGCGGTTGGCGGTCCGCTGCAACACGCGCTAGTGTGTGTGAGTCACCAGGGTGTGTGCACTTACGCACGCTGTGACACCGGCGCCGTGGGCCGGAGAGGAGTCGCGCGCGTTAGAAAAAAAGAGGCCCCGCCGTCGGAATGTGTGAAGAGTGCGCTAGCTGGCGCTGCCAAACAACCCTCCGTGACTCCCCTGTTTTTCTCTGCCGCCCACGAAAACATCTACACCAAACAAAGCAGCGTTAACCCGCCCAAACTACAACACATAAAAAAAACAGTCAAAACAACAAAATACCTTCTTTCTTCACAGCCTGGACCGCACCCCCGCGCGCTCATGCAACCAGGCCTTCACCGTCGTCGCCCCCACCGCCTCCTCCCCCACCAAGTCCGCGCCACACACGTCGGCCGCCAGGGCCAGCGCGTAGTGTGGCTTGTGCAGGCCTAGTAGGCGCAGTGTCGGCAGCATCACGGCCGTCAGCGCGGCCCGTGGCAGCGGCACAAAGCGCGGCACCACGCCGGCCGCGACGCCCGCGCACACCCACAACTGCCGCAGCGTGAGCACTTCAGGCCCCCCAATGCACAGGGTGGCGCCTTCATCTGTGGGCAGGGTGAGCCCACGCACGATGCGGGCAGCCAGGTCGGCGTCGGCTATGGGTTGCAGGCGGGAGGCGCCCCCAGCGACGAGCGGCGCGAGTGGTGACCTCCGCAGCGCCCCCACCAGGGGCTCCACATCCCGGCACCAGGCGGCAACTTGGACAATGGTGATTGCAGGGGTGGGCGCCTGCGCCTCTGCCGCGCGCAGGGCGGCGAACATTTGAGCCTTGGCGGAAAGATAGGGTGACTTGAACGTCTTCACGCCCGCCTTTTCAAACGCGGTCAGCGGTGGACACGCCGCCACCACGTACCGGTGCACACACCCGGACCGCCCGCACGCCTCGTGCAGGGCGAGGGGGGTGTCGACCTCTGCGGCGCGCAGGGAGGAGGGTGGTGCGGCTGCGTTGCGCCGCCCTGCGACGGACGACACCAGGGCGGCCACCCGCTCGCGAGCCAGAATGGAGGCGACAGCATCCACGTCTGTGAAGTCGGCCAGCGCGACCACCGTGGTGTGGGGCAGGGTGGCCAGCGCGCGCGCGGCGGGGGAGGGGAGGGACGCGGGCCGCACCAGGGCGACCACCCGAAACCCGGCGCCAGCCAACGCCCTGGCAAGGTGGAGGCCCAGCTGCCCTGTCGCCGCAGCCAGCGCCACTGTGGAGGGCGGGTTTATGGGCGGCATGCCGGGTTGCAGGGCGGGTGCCGCGAAAAGGTTGTGTCGAAAAAACACTCTATCGTTTCTCATTCCTCCCCTCTTGGCGCGCGCCTCACCAGCGGCCGGAAAGCACCGGCACCCCCCCACACACACACAACACACCATGACAGAGAAACAAGTCCTCCTCGTCATCGACATGCAGGCCGACTTCTGCGTGCCTGGCGGCCCGTTGTTTGTCGCTGGCGCCCCGGACGTGGTTGACAACGTACGCAACGCGGTCGACGCCGCCCGCGCCAAGGCCGTGCCCATCGTGTGGGTGGTGAGGGAGCACCACCCGAGCGGTGAGTGTGGGAGTGTGTTGGCGGGAGGGGGGCGAGAGACGGGGGCTAGCATCAATGCGCGCGCCAACCAATCCCTCCCCCCTCTCTGCCCCCAGGCCTCGACACCGAAATCACGCGCGCCGGCCTTTACCGCGACGGCGCTGGGCCCTTGACCGTGCTGACTGCCGGCTGCGAGCTGGTGGGTGGCCTCGTCCCGCGCGGCGGGGAACACGTCGTCTCCAAAAAACGGTTCTCCGCGTTTTGGGGGACCCACCTGGCGTCCTTGCTGCGCCGCCTGGGGACCACGCACGTCGTGCTGACGGGCGTTCAGACGCCAAATTGCATTCGCGCCACCGCCTTTGACGCGATCGCGGAGGATTTCGTGGATGTCAGCGTCGTTTCCGATGCGACAGCGTCCGCCACTCCCGCCGTCCAAGCCTCCAACCTACACGACCTGAGGGCGGTGGGCGTGCACACGCCCACGCTGGCGGAGTGGAAGGCGAGTCTGGGGGGGGGGGGCGGGTTGCTGGGGACACTGTTTGGGCGGTGAAAAGAGGGGAAGCGTTAAAAGAACTGTTTTTTCCCGCCGTTTTTCCCACAACAATTTCACTTGTTAGGCCCCCATTCTTATCGTTGAGTGCTCTGGCGGATGTGTCCAGGGCCGCTGTGTGTGTTCTCCAGTTACAGGATGGTTTGATTGATTTTGTTGTGACCCCCCCCGACGCCTCGACCCCGAAAGGTCTCTTCCTCTCTCTCCCTAATGGAAAAAAATGGCCCGATGGATGGTCTCGATGCTTCTCCTCTCTCCCTCTCTCTCTCGCCAACCCAGGCAAATTTCAGTTCGAACGGTGATGGTGGGGGGTAGGGGCGAGAATGCTGTTGTGGTGTTTTGGGGGCTCAACCGGCGCCAGCTAGCGGAGCTGTTTTTCTGTGGACCGACAATTGTGTGCGCCAGACGAGCAATGTGGTGTGGTGGGGGATTGGGGCAAGGCAACGGGGGTGGGGGGGACTCTCGTGCTCCCAAACACAATGATGAAAAAAGGGAAGTGAAAGAAAAAAAAAGCGGAGCGCACTTCACGACTGACTGGGGACGATCACTAGGCCTTCGCTGTGGTATGAGTGTGTGTTGTGTGTGCGCCTGTTTCAGAACAGAACCGGCGCCGCCGGCGCCCACACCGGCACAAACGGCGCCGCCTCCTCGCGCGACGGAGGCGCGGCGGCCGCGTCGGGGGACGGCCCCCGCGACGACGCCGCGCTGGACGACGCCGCCGACCCTTCCCGCCGCAGGGCGGACGCTTTGAGGGCGTGCTCGGGGCGGGGGCCGTCAGGGACGGGGGGCGAGGTGGAGCGGGCGGGGGCGGCGACGGTCGCGAGCGGCGGCGGCGGCGCGGCCGCCTTGCGCACAGAGGCCAGCAGTCCGTCCGCCCACGCGTGCAGCGCGTCGCCGGGGGCCGGAGCAGCAGAAGCCGGGACAGCCACAGGCGCGGGAGCTGACCCCGCGCGCTGGGCGGGAGGCGGCGGCGCCGACGGGGGCGCGCCGGCGCTCGCCGCGGCGCGCGGCAGCGGCGTCATGGCGGCGGGCGACGGCGCCGCCGCCGCCCCCAGGGCCAGCTCGGCGGCCAGCAGGCCGTCCAGTTCAGCATCCCGCGCATCCGCCGCGCGGGCGGGGGTGAGGGCTGGCGGGGCGGCGGCCGCCAGCGCGGCCGCCGCGCGAAGCGGCAGCGGCGTGGCCGCGCCGCCGCCGCCCGGGGTGGCCAGGCCACCGCCAGCGCCGGGCGTCACGGCCGCCCACGCGGACCCAGGCCCGGGCAGCAGGCCGCCGCCCGGGGTGGCGCCACCGTCGGGCAGGAGGCGGGGAAGGAGGCGTGCCGCGGTGGGGGTCGCGGACGCGGCCGCCGCGCCAGCGCTCCACCCCAGGGAGAGGGGCACGGCGCGCGCCTGGGCGGCGGGCGTGCCGCCAGCGGCTGCGGCCGGCGTGTCAAAGGCGGCGTGCAGGGCGCGGGCCGGGGTGGCGTGGGCGGGGGAGAGTGTGGCGGTGGTGGTGGGCAGAGCCAGCGCGCGGCGCGGGGTCGTCAACCCGCCGCCCGCCGCAGCCGCGGCCGGCTTGCGAGCGCCCGACCGGCGGCGCGGGGCGCCGGGCTTGCGGGCACCGGAGCGCGACTTTTTCTTGATGGCGCCCGAGGGAGGGGGCGGGCCGCCCGCGCCCGCCACGGTGGGGGCAGGGGTGGCGAGACGCGGCAGGGGCTGGGCAGCAGCCGCTGCGCCGCCACCGCCGCGCGCGCGCTTCACAGGCGCGACACCAGGCTTGCCGCCCTCCAGCGCGCCATCAAACGTGAGGCGCAGGGGGCGGGGGCCGCCCGCCGTGGGCGCGTCGGGGGCGGCGGCGCGCGCGGGCGTCGCGTCCCCCCCGGGAGGCAGCGGCAGG
This sequence comes from Choricystis sp. odSpoLacu1, assembly GCA_958009055.1. NCBI lineage: Eukaryota > Viridiplantae > Chlorophyta > Trebouxiophyceae > Choricystis > Choricystis sp. odSpoLacu1. The sequence continues at coordinate 1,421,768 of OY253649.1, forward strand.
ACGGCCGCGTCCGCGTCGCCAACGGCAGCAAGTGCATCAGCACCAGGCCCGCCCGCCGCCCAGATGGCGGCCCCCGCGTCCCGCCCCCGCACGCGCGCGCAGCGGCCGCGCCCGTGCACCGCGTCCGGAGGTTCGCACAGCTTGCGGCGCAGCCAGCCGCCGTTGTTGGAGGCGGTGTGGTGGCCAAAGGTGTGCAGAAAGAGGGCGCGCAGCTTGGGAACGCCCATGCCTTCGAGGTCCCTGGGAGAGGTGGGTGGGGAGGAAGTGGGGGGGGGGGGAAGGTGTGTGTGAGTTGTGTGTGTGGTTAGTGTCGCCAGCCCCGCCCTCCCCTCCTTCCCTCTCTCTCTCTCCCCTCTCTCTCTCGCTCACTCTGGCTTCATGCCGCCCCCACCAATCCAGGTGACGGGGCGGCCACACAGCACCGCCCCCTTGGCGCCGGCGCCGCCGCCGCCGCCCGCCGTCGCAGGGCGCGCGCGCGGCTTGCGCACCCCGGACCGCGCCCCCGACCGCGAGGCGGAGGGGGGGCGGGAGCCACCCGGGGGCGCGTCCACCGCGGTGGCGGTGGAGCGGGCGGACCCGGCGCGCGCGGAGCGGGCGGAGGAGGCGCGTTTGCCCGAGCGCGGGCGAGAAGCGGCCGCAACGGCAGCGGCGACGGCAGCCACCACGGCCGCGGCCGCGGAGGCGCCAGCGTCAGCCGGAGAGGGCAGGGGCCAGGGCGAGGTGGCCAGGGCGGCGGCCCAGTCGACGGGGTTGCTGAAGGTGTGTGGGTGGAGGTGGGTTTTCTTGGTTTCGTTCGCTCGAAGCGCGCCATCGCGCGCTGGAAGCTGCGCACGCACCGCCGCCCCAGCGCTGCCTGCCGCTTCACTCCCCACCCCGACACGCAGTCTGGCTCCCCCACGATCCGCTGGGGTGGGTGGCGGCGTGGCGGGCGGCCTGCCGCGGCGGCGGCGGGCTGGCATCGTGCGGGCTTGGAATCGAAATCGCGGCATGCCTCTTTTGTGCTTCGCCGCCGCCCCTCCTCCTCCCCCTCTTCCCCTCCTCCTCCCACCACTCACCCGACGTGACCAGACATGCCCACTCCGTCAAACGCGGCAGCGGGCGGCCACCCAGGGGTGGCCAGGGGGGGCAGGGGGGTGCGAGAAGGGACGCTCATCCTGGTGGGAGGGAAGGGGCAGAAACAGCAGCACAGAGACGCCGCCCGCCGGGCAGGAGGGGTTTTGCAGTGGCTTGTGACGGTCGGTGGGGGGCACGAGGCGCGAGGCGGGCTGAGGGACGCACGACGCTGACTTTGCCGCCCGAATAATCAAGTGTGGGGCGAAGCGCGCGCAATCGAAAAACCGCCTGTCGGGGCAAAATTTGATTTTTGCCTCGCTCGTCTCGAGTGTCCCGTTGTTTTACAAACCACGCCCTCCCTCTCTCCAACACCACTGCCATCACCTGAAGAACGCCATGTGCTTGGACGAAAACGTGGGCGCCACGGTCGGCGGCGGCGCGACACCGCCCCCCCCCCGCGCCGCGACGCCCGCTGCGCGCGCCGCGTCGCGCTCGCGCCGCAGCCAGCCATCGACGATGGGCAGCAGCTTGCCACCCGACGCGAGGGCGGGCACGTTGGTCGCATCCCCAAACGTGGCCAGGCGGCCGTTGGAGACGTGGGCGAGGTGGGTGGCCCACCCGGCGAGGCCATCGAAAATGTGAGTACTGTAAATGATAACCGCGCCCCGGCTCTCGCTCTCGGACTGCAGCCAGGCCAGCAGGTTGGCCCGCCCCAGGACGTCCATGTCGACGGTGACCTCGTCGAGCAGGAGGACGCGGAAGGGGTGGATGAGCCCCGCCGCGATTTGGACGCGCCGGCGCTGGCCGTCGCTCAACCTGTGCAGCCGCCACTCCCTGTCGATGCCCAGCAGGTCGATTAAAGCATCGCGACGAGCCGGGTCGGCGCCCGGGATGGCGTCCAACAGGGCGCCGGCGCCCAGGTCGGCGGTGAGGGGGGCGCCCGACCCACCGCACGACGCGTCGCGGCGCCACGCGGCGCCCAAATACGTCAACTCCCCGCTCGACGTCAACCCTGTGTCATGGAACGCGGGCCGCCCCAGGATGCGGACGGCGGAGGGGGGGACCATGTGGTGGCCCGCCATGACTTGGAGGAGCGTGGTTTTGCCTGTGCGGGTGGGTGGGAGGGGTGTGGTGGTCGGGGAGGGCGCCACGCGCGTGCGGTCGACTGGCAATCGACCGAAAGGCAGGGGCGTTCAAAACACTCCCTCTCCTCCCCCCCTCTCCCTCCCCACACAACCACACCACTCACCCGCTCCATTGGCCCCCACCAGCAGGCACCTCGCCCCAGCGGGCAGAGACACCGAGAAGCCGTCCAGCAGGGGGGCGGGCGCGCCCGGGTGGCCGAAGCGCAGGTCGACGACCGAGACAGGGGGCGTGCTGTCGTCGTCGGGGGTGGCGCTAGCGGCGGGCTGAGGCAGGGTGGTGGCGCACATGGTGTTTGGGGGGCGGTGTTCGCGTGCAAGAGAGAAAGAGCGGCCAATTGTGTTTTCTTTGTCGTCAAAACCTCGTTCTGTGCGGGCTGCCCTCGTTTCTGCGGGCCCCGCCCACAAGAAAATGGTCATGGAAAATGCTCACACGCACACATTACTCCTCCCCCCCCCTGCCCAACTCGGCCATCACCTCATCCACCGGGATCCGCAGCTTGTTCCTGCAAAACTCGCACGTCATCTCCAGGTCGCCCCCCGCCGCGTCTGCCGCCGCACGCACCTCCTCCTCCCCCAGCAACGCTGCCGCCCTGATCATGCGTTCGCGCAAGCCTTCTGTGTCGCATGGACCGTAACGCGGGGTCAGGCGGAAGCTGGAGGACGCGCCCAGGCCGGCCAGGAGGGTGGAGGCAAGGCCGTCTGCACCCGCGCCGTCCGCCAGGGCACCAGACACACTCTTGACAGAGCCAATGTTGTGTTCCAGCGTGGACAGCGTGGCTTCGGAACACAATGGCAGGGGTTGGACGAGGAAGCCGCCTGCAGAGACGACGACGCCGGCGCGGTCGAGGGTGACTCCCAGGCCCAGGGCGCAGTTCGTTTGTTCAGACGTCGAGAGATAGTGCGCGATGTCTTCGCCCACCTCCCCCGACACGATTTCAGTCAACCCCGTGTAGGGGTCGCCTCCGCCCTTTTTGGAGCGCACGACAGCCAGCACGCCGCCACCGACTGCGGCGCCGACGTCGAGTTTGCCGTCGGGGCGGAGCGGCGGGTCGGCAGCCGGGTTGTCGACGCGCCCTTTGACATAGCCAGTGGATTCAGCGACGACCATGAGCCCTCCCAACGGTCCCGTCCCCTGGAACGTGATCTGGGTGGCTTCACCCTCCCCCTTGAAGGCGGCCATGAGGAGACCAGCGAGGAGGGCGCGGCCGAGCGCGGCCGACGCGGTCGGCGCAGTGCCGTGCCTCTCACACGCGTCTCTCACGAGTTGGGTGCCGTCAATGCACAGGACTGAGACTTCGGTGTTCTCGGACAGGGTGCGCAGGACGACGTCAGTGGAGGGCGGGGCGGAGGGGGAGGGGGCGGAGGACGTCGACGGCTCGGCAGACGCCGCGCATTGGAGGCGGTTGGCGCGCCCACGGGAGACATTCGGGTGTGACGACGCGCCATTGGGCCCCAGGGGCGCGCTGCAGGCGGGCCTGCGCAGGGCGCGCGGCCCGCGCGGCGCGGCGCGGCAGGTCGCCGGCGCCGCGGCGGCACAGCGCATTGTGAGCAAGGGAGGGCGTGTGTGTGGGCTGGGAAGGCGTGTGGGACTGAGCACGCACTTCCTGCAGTCAGCAACACAGGGGAGGCGCTGAGAAACAGGGGCGGCTGTGTGCGAGGAAAAGAGAAAACGAAAACACACGCGTCGGCCCCAACGAAAGAACAAGCCGACCGCATGCGCCTGCGCCCTCCACACCCCGCCCCAGGCTGTCGGCCACGCCCCAGCATGGCCTGCTGTGCAACACCCGTCTCTCCCCCTACACGCGTCCTGCTCACCAACGACGACGGCCCCGCGTCCCCCTTTTTCGATGCCTTTGCAACCGCACTGGCCACCACCCTCGCCTGGCCCCTCTTCATCTGCCCCCCGGCCGACGGTCAATCCTTCACCAGCAAATCGTTGGGGCGGGGGCCGGTGACACTGGATCGCATACACGCCCACCGAGTCCACGTCAGCGGCACGCCAGCCACCGCCGTCAACCTGGCCCTGCACGCCCTGGCCCCCACCTGCGACTACGTCATCTCGGGGCCCAACATCGGCCACAATGCGGGGCGAGGGTCCATCCTGTCGTCCGGCACCGTGGGCGCCGCCCTGGAGGCGGCGGTCGCGGGGCGGCGCGCGGTCGCGCTCTCCTTTCCGTTTTGCAACGGCTACAACAACTGGACCCCCGCCGAGATGGAGCGCGCGGTGGAGGCGTCGGTGACGTTGGTGGCGTCCCTGTGGGCCGAGTGGGAGGTCGGGGTGGACGTGTACAACGTCAACGTGCCGCTGGACTTTGATCGAAAGGAGAGAGAGGGTGGTGGTGGCGACGCCACCACCGCCACTCTGCCGCCACTGCGCGTGGTGACGACGACGGTGGACCCCGGCGCCCAGTACACGTCCTTGTATCGTGAGTCAGTGTGGAGGGTGGGAGGCGGGTGTTTTGGGGGTCGGCGTGGGTGGAGGCTAGGTTTGTTGGTCGTTTTTTCAGTTGAGAGTCATGCTCACACTGCCACCTTCTTCTTCCCACTTCCCCTCTCCCCCAGGCCCTGCCGCCCCGTACGACCCCCACGATTACGAGTGAGGGCCGTCCGGCCTGCGCGTGTTCGAAGCCGCCAACCCAGCCCCCGGGGGCGACGTGGCCGCCGTGGCGGCAGGGTGGGTCAGCGTGTCGAAGCTGCGCGCCGCGCTGCAGTCGGTCGAGTGATGAGAAAAGGAAAGCCTTCTGCCCTTTTTACAGACACACATTGCTCATTCTTGTAACCACAGTCCTGCTTTTTGTCCTCATGCCAGCGACAGCGCCGCCTGCGCCGCCGCCGCTGCAACTGCGACCGCGGCCGCAGCTGTGCGCGCGTGTGCGCCACCGCGCCCCACCCCCTCGGCCGACACGCGCACGGCGTCGGCCACTTCCAGCAGGCTGCCTGCGCTGGTGTCGGCGTCACACGGGGTCAGATTCTCAAGCGTCAGCTCGTACGGGGTTGGCGTGCACCCGCCGCGGCATGCGATCCGCAGCCGCACCGCCCCCACCGCCAACCCCGCCACCGACACCCCCGTGACAGCGTGCAGTGGATGGAGAGTGGAGGGCGCCTGTGTGGTGTCGTCCGAGGGCGGAAGCAGGCGCACAGTGCACGCGCACGCCGGCGGCACGTCCGCGCGCAGCGCCAGGGCAGCGGTGCACGGGGGCGGCCCTGGCAGGGCGGGGGGCGGGTCGCAGGACGCGCCCGCCAGCAGGGCCAGGGTGATGAGGGTGGGAAGGAGGTGAGGCATGGTTTTTTCTTTTTGGAGTGAACGTTTGCGTCGAGCCGACTACGTTTTTTGCTCTCACACCGCCACCCACTTCTGACCGCCTCGGCCCCCCTCGGACACCCGCCTGTCACCCTCCCTCCACCACACACACACACATACACACTCCACATGCTCTGCTGGCTGGGCGGCAGCGCCCGCTCCCTGCGCGGCAAGCGGTCCCCCTCTGGCGCGAACCGCGGCCACCCCTCCACAGGCCGCGGCTGGAGCAAAAAATCGGCCGACGTGTGCGTGAGCGATGCGTTCAGCATGCTGGATGACGGGCTGAGCGGCTGGGGTGGTGGTGGTGGTGGTGGTGGCGGGGGCGTTGCCCCCGCCCCCCGCGCACCCGGCCTCGGTCTGGCTGCCGCGCTGGCCCCCCTGCCCCCCCACGCTGCAGCCGCCACGACGCTTGCTGTCGATGCGGCCGTTACGGTGACGGTGGTGGCCCCCACGCCTGTGCCGGTGCCCGCTGGCGTGGCGTCGCCGCCGCCGTCGCCGGCGGGGCGGCGCGCCACCAAGCGGGTGGCGTGGCTGCCGACGGGGCGCAACAAGGACGTGGCGCACAGTTTGGACTTGGACGCGGTGGTGTGATCAAAGAGTGAGGGAAGCATCAAGTTGGGGGTGAGAGAGAGGACGAGGCGCTGAAAACACACTCGCGCTCCCCTTTTTTCGTTTGCAAAAGAAGTTCCTCCCTATCCGTCGTGCCCCAAAGCAGCACACGCCTCTCTTTTCTCGGCCTCCACACCGTCACAAACACGGCCGCTGCGCCGCCAAGCGTGTGCCTCCCCCCCCCCCCCCCCCTCGCTTGCGCATCTCGACCAATCCACCCATCCAGGGATGTCCTCCCGCCTCGCCCTCACCCTCAACGACGGCTGGACCGTCACCTCGGAGTGTCACAAGCACTCCGTGCCCGCCACTCTGCCCGCCTACGCGCTGGAAGCGTTGGCCGACGCGGGCGTCGTGCCCGACCCGTTGCAGCGGTGAGAGTTTTGTTTTTGGGGGGAGGGGGACGGCGGTTGGCCCAATTGGGCAGGGATGCAGGCCTGGGCAGCAACGGGAAACCACACTACAACGCAGCCACGCATTAAGAGGGAGGGATGGTGGAGCGTGGCGCGCGCGGGAGTGCGGAAAGCGGCGCGAGAGATCGTGCGATGTCGTCAACCGCCGTCGACCGACCAACCTGGCCACCCCCCCCCCCCCCCCCCCACACACTCACCTCCCACCCCCTCCCACACCCACACACAACAGCTTTGGCGAGCGCGACCTGCGCTGGGTGGCTGACACGCGCTGGACGTTCACCCGCACCTTTGACGCGCCCCCCCTCCCCGCGGGCGCGGCCGCAGAGCTCGTGTTGGACGGCGTGGACGCGACATCGACCATCTCCCTCAACGGTGCCGTCGTCGCCACCTGCGAGTCTGCCTTCCTGCCGGTTATTGTTGATGTCACCGGCAAGCTGCAGCCCAGTGGCAACATGCTGGCCATCGCGTTTGACGCGGCGCCGGCGGCGGCGACCGCGCGAGCGAAGGCCTACCCCTACAAAGTGCCCTACGTCGCCCAGCTGGGCGCCCTGGCCGACTGGAACTTTGTGCGCAAAGCGGCCTCCGACTTTGGGTGGGACTGGGGGCCCGCGTTTGCGCCCGTCGGCATTGCGGGTGGCGTCACGCTGTGGGTGGGCTCGTCTGCGCGCCTGGTTGCGACCACCGTGCGTCAAACGCACGATGGTGACGGCATCACCGTCACGTTTGGCGCGCGTCTGCGCCGCGCGGGTGGGCGGGGGGAGAGCGGCACGCTGACCGTGACGCCGGTGGCGGGGGGGTTGGCACCGGCGGGCGCGACCGCATCGGTCGCCGTCGACCTGCCGCCCTCGACCACGCCGGGAGGCGGTGATTGGGACGACGTCGTCGCGGCCGACGTGGCCGTCACCATCGCCGCGGGTGAAGCTCCGTTGTGGTGGCCCCACGGCTACGGCGACCAACCGTTGCTGGAGTTTGAGGTGGTGTACACCCCCGACGCGCACCCGGACTCTCCATCCACGCTCACGCGCCACGTCGGCCTGCGCACCGTCGACCTGGTGCGCGACCCCGCCCCCTACGAGGGGGACGGCCCCGCCCCGGGCGAACCCTCCGCCTCCTTCTACTTCCGGGTCAACGGGGTGCCTGTGTTTGCGAAAGGCGGCAACTACATCCCGCCCTCGATCTTCCACTCGCGTGCGCCGGCGCTTGCCGCCTCCGTCATGGATGCTGCCGCCGCCGCTCACATGAACATGGTGCGCGTGTGGGGGGGGGGTGCGTACCCTCCTGACGAGTTTTTCGCGGCGGCTGACGAGCGTGGCATCCTGGTGTGGCAAGAGTTTATGGCGGCCTGTGCGCTGTATCCGCGCGACACCCCCTTCCTGGAGCTGTGCGCCAAGGAGACGCGCTACCAGGCCGCCCGCGCGGGCGCCCACACCTGCCTCGCCATCTGGGGGGGCAACAACGAGCTGGAGCCGTCGTTTGGATGGTTTCCGGAGGCGAAAGCCAACGCAAAGCTGTACGCGGTGGATTACGCGGCGCTCTTTGTCGACACGGTGCGTGTCGCCATCCACGCCGTCCACCCGGGCGTCGCCTTTATCGATTCCTCGCCCACCTCTGGTGCCCTCTCCGAATCCCCCTACGTCAAGTGGTGGGGCAACCCGGACTCGTGGTACGCCGGCGACGTCCACTTTTATGACTACGTGTCCGACCCGCTCGACCCGGCCATGTACCCGCGCGCGCGCTTTGTGTCCGAGTTTGGGTTTCAGAGCCACCCGTCGTTCGATGCGTTCAAGAAAGTCACGACCGCAGCCGACTGGGCGCGCGACTCGGAGGCGGTGCACTACCGCCAGCGGCACGAAGGCGGCAACGAAGAGATGGACGCCCAGATCGCGCGCACGTTTGTGTTGCCGCCTGTTTCGCCTCCGCCCGACTGGTGCGCCAACGACGCGCCCACCACGCTGTTCAGGCACTGGGTGTACTTGACCCAAGTCAACCAAGCCCTGGCGTATGAGACCGCCATCGGCCTGTGGCGCGGCCTGCGGTCCAACCCGCGCGTCGGCACGGCCGGCGTGCTCTACTGGCAGCTCAACGACATCTGGGCCGGCCAGTCCTGGTCCGGCCTCGACGCCGACGGCACCTGGCGCCTGCTGCACCACGCGGCCCGCCGCTTCTTTGCGCCGCTGGCGCTGTGGTGCGACACGCGGGGCGGCGTGCTGACGGTGCAGGCTGCGTCCGACGCGCGGTGGGGGTTGGACGGGGAAGTGTGTGTCGACGTCATCCCCTGGACCGCGACCGACGCGGCGTCCGTCATCACGCACACCGCCCGCCTCCAGCTGGACGGACAACAGTCTGCGGTTGTGTACAAAGAGGACTGGGCGACCGTGCTGGTCGGCAAAGCGCCTGAAGACGTGGTCGTGCGCGTGCGCGCGACCGCGAGCGGCGCCGCGCCCGACGCGCTCACCTTCCCCTCCGACCCCCACCGCGTCCTGTCCGCCCCCCGCGCGGCTGCAGGTGACGCCGTCACCCTCGCCGCTGAAGCGGTGGCGTTTGCGGCCAGGCCTCGGGAGGCGCGTGGGCTGCCGGTGTCGCCCAAGCTCTCTTTTGAGGTGACACACGTCGACGGCCCGACCGCCACCTTCACTGCCTCCTCCTCCGCCGTCGCTCTGTCCGTCGCCCTGTCCTCGGGCGACGTGGTGGGCACGTTCTCAGACAGCGGCTTCCTCCTGCTGCCGTGGGAGCCGCGCGTGGTGACGTTTGTGCGCGGGGACGGGGGCGACGTCGATGGCGGCGCGCTGGCCGCCGCGCTGGCCGCAGGCTCGCTCTCTGTGGGCGACACCCTGGTCTGGGGGGACGACCGGGCGCCCGGCCCCAAGGCGGGGCCGCCGCCCGGGCTGGAGCCGGTGTACGACTGGCAGGGGCTGGGGGTGACGACGCGCGGGGAGTGAGGGACGAGAGGAGAGAAAGAGCTCCTGTAAATCGCACACACTCGCGTGTTTCTTTTTTGAGGGCGCCCCGGCGTGCGCTTTCCCCCGCGTGCGCGCGCACACCACACACACACACACACACACACACACCGCACACACATCGGGGGACCGCACCGCGCGCTCCTTCTCGTCCCCCCCTTTTTTCACTCACTCATCGCGATGGCGGCCGACGCGCCCGCGTCGCCCGTCGAGCGCGACGCCCTGTTCCGCAAGATGCGGGCCAAGCCGGAGAACAAGGTGCGGTGGTTGTGGTGCGTGTGCCGGTGGGAGGAGAGGCGCGCACAGGCGTGGCCGCGCGCGATTGGCACGCCAGGGGCGCCTTACTGCCCCGGTCGCGTGTGGGCCTGTTTGCCTCCGCCCACTCTCCCCCTCAATCGCGCCCCCGGGAGCCACCACCGCTGCTTTGCACCGTGCTGTCGGTGGCAAAGGGGGGCGAGGCGAGGTGGGGAGGGAGGGCGGCGGCGGCGACACACAGTCGCGTCCAATCGAACGAGAGGAGAAGCGACGCGCCTCCGCGGTCTGCCGCCCTCTGGGGCGCCGTGCCAATCGCGTGCCTGGGCGGCTACCACTCTGTGCGCGTGTCCTGGCGGCGGGACAGGGGAGGCAGGGCGCCAGCCCTCGAAAACAGCCGCCCCCCCGCCGCCCGCCCAAACCGCCACTTTTCGCGAAAACGAAAAAAAAAACCGACCCACCCCACCACCCCACCCACAGGTCTGCTTCGACTGCCCCTCCAAAAACCCGACCTGGGCCTCCGTCCCCTACGGCGTCCTCGTCTGCCTGTCCTGCGCGGGCGCCCACCGCGCCCTGGGCGTGCACGTCTCGTTTGTGCGGTCCACCACGCTCGACGCGTGGACCCCCGCCCAACTCGCCCTCATGGCGGCGGGAGGCAACGCCAAGGCGCGCGCCTTCTTTAAGCAGCATGGGTGGGACGCGGGCGCGGGCGGGGCGGACAAGGTGGAGGCCAAGTACGCGTCCCGCGCGGCGGCGCTCTACAAGACGTCGCTTGCGCGCGACGCGGCGGGAGGGGGGTCCGCCGACCCCGCCTCCCCGCTGGGAGGGGCGGGGGGCGCGGCTGCGGCTGCCGCTGCGCTGGCCACGGCGGCCGCGGGAGGGAGTGGCGGTGGCGGCGCCCCCCCCGTCCCGTCCCCCGTCAAGCCGACCGGTCCGCCCGCCCCCAAGCCCCGCCTCGTCCTGGGCGGCGGCGCCCGCCGCCCCGCGGGGCGGGGGGGGCTGGGCGCGTCCCGCGTGGGCGCCGTGCGTACGTCCGCCGCGGTGGACGCCTCCGTGTTTGAGCAGGCGCCCGCGCCGCCGTCGCCGCTCGCGCCGTCGCCGCGCGCCGCCTCCGCGGCCGCCACGCCCCGCGCCTCCACTGGTGGCGGCGATGGTGGCGGCGGGTCTCGCTTCGCGTACGGTGGCGGCTTTGAAGATGATGAAGAGGAGGAGGAGGAGGCTGCCCCCACTGTGACGCGGGGTGCTGATGGCCACGTCTCCCTGGCCGGCCTGGGGTCTGACGACTTTTTCGAGTCGGGCGGCCGCCCCGCGGCCTCGCCCCGGGGCAGCGGCCTGACGCCTCGTGCGGGTGGTGCCGCCCCTCCCCGCCCCAAGCAGACGCTGGGCGGCGCCCGCGCGGCGCGGCACGCGGCGCGCGCACAAGGGCTGGCCGCGCCACGCGCCGCCAACGGCGCGTCGGCCGCGGCCGCCGCCGCCGCCGACGGCGACGCCGCGGTGCGCCGCTTCGGCAACGCCAAGTCCATCTCCTCCTCCCAATACTATGGCGACGGCGATGGTGGGGCGGCGGCGGCGGAGGCGTCGGCGCGGTTGTCGCGCTTCACGGGGGCGACCGCCATTTCGTCCGCTGATTTCTATGGTGGCGGCCCCGGCGCCTCCTCCGCGGGTGGCGGCGGCGGCGGCGGCGGCTACGGCGGCGGCGGCGGCGGCGGCTCCTCCTACAGCGGCGGCGGCGGCAGTGGCGGCTTTGACCTCGACGCGACCGCCTCTGAACTCGTCGGCCGCCTCGCCGTCTCTGCCGCCGCCGACCTGGAGCAAGTCAAACAGCTGGCGGGGGCGGCCTCCCGCAAGTTTGCGTCGGCGGCGCAATCGTTCCTGCGCGACTTGCAGGGCGGGTACTGAGTTTGTGTGGGTGTGTGGGGAGCGAAGAGGGGAGGGTGAGGCAACAGACGGGATGGAACACCACGGTTGATTGTAGCACTCTGTGACGCCCCCACGTTCCCCCTGGCTGACATGGCTTTGGCTCGTGATCCCCCTCTTTGTCTCTCTCCCGCCCTACAGAAAAAACAATGGAGCACGACACAGGAAGGGGGATGCCGCGCCGCGCGCGTGTTTGGTTTCTGTCTCTTCCCTCACCCCCCCTGCGAATCGAACCACCACCCCACCCCTGTTTCCCTGCACTCCCTACCCCCACCCCCTCCCTCTCTTCACACCCTCGAAATGTCGCGCCCAAACACGCGCGTGCGCAGCCAGTCAAGGGACACGAGCACCATGTTGCGCGGCGAGATCTGGGACACCGTCTCAAACGAGCGCCACGCCAGCCCCGCGGCCGCGCCAAACAACGGCCCCAGCACGGGGACGTCCATGACGGCCTTGGCTTGGCCCACGTAGGCGAGGGACCCCTTGTGGAAGTAGGTGAAGGCGGGGGGCGGGGTCGCGCCCTTGGCCGCGGCCAGCTGTTCCACGGGGGCCGCGCCCGTGACGTGGCCGGCGGCGACCAGCTTGGCCAGGTACTCGCCCTGAGAGAGAGAGAGAGAGATAGGTGTGGGAGTGTGTGTGTGTGTGTGTGTGTGTGTGTGTGAGCGGGGGAGTGGGGAATGCGTGTGGGGTTCGTTTGTGTGTGCACCCCTCCCTCCCTCCCCCCTCCCTCCATCCACCTCTCACCTGCTGCTTGGCCACCTGCGCGGTCGCGGGCAGCGCGCGCAGGCCGCGGTCGATGCTGCCCAACAGCTCCGCAAACTCTTCCCGCGTCAGGGCGGTGTCGTCGTCCAGGGTGGAGAGCGGCGTCTCGGACGACGCGATGACGCCCGCCGCGCGAGCGCGCGCGCGCTCCAGCGCGGCCCCCACCATGCCCCCCCACCTCGCAAACCCGCGCCTGGAGTCCAAGAACTTGGCATGCTCCTTGAACTGGGGAAACTCGTCGGACGCGGTGGCCAGCAGGGACCGCAGCTCGTCCAGGTCGAGGGCCCCGTTGTTGTCGATGTCGGCCCTGTCAAACAGGGCGGCCGCGGCGTCCAGGGCTCTGTCCTGGCGCAGGGTGGCGGCGTCGCCGAGTGCGAAGATTGAGCCGTCCGAGCCGTCGACTTCGAGGTAGCCGTTTGTGACGGCCGACCGGAAGTGGGTCTGCGTGCCAGCCGGCAGTTTGGACGCGAGCTGCTTGACGAGGGGGTGCATCGCTACCCCTGTCGCCCACACGCAGGCGCCGAACGGGATGTCGGTTTGGCTGCCGTCCGCGCCTTGAACGCGGACGCAGCCTTTGCCCGTGCCCTCGCCGACCACCTCCAACACGCGGGCCCCGAGGATGGTGTCGATCCCCGCCCGCGCAAACTGCTTCCCCGTGTACTCACTGATGGCGCGATCATACGTGGACAGCAGGTGGTCCTGCAGCTCGATGATGCGGACGCGGACGTGGGGAGTCAGCGCTGGGTAGAGTTTGACCAGGTCTTCGGTCATCATGTCGTGCAGTTCGGCCGCGACCTCCACCCCTGTCGGCCCCCCACCACACACCACAAAGGACAGTAGCTTGTCCTTCTCCTCGGGCGGGGTTTGGGGCAGGGCGGCACGCTCAAAGCATTCGGACACGTGGCGCCGCAGCGACGCCGCGTCGTCGATCGATTTGAAAAAGAACGCGTGCTCCTCCACCCCTTTCACGCCAAACGTGTTGGTGGTGCAGCCGACTGCGAGGACCAGGACGTCGTAGTCCACTTTGAAGCAGGCTTCGTCCAGGCCTGAATCTTTGGGGAAGCAGGCCACGATTTCTTTGGTCGCGGGGTCGATCGAGTGGACGACGGCTTCCCAGTACTGGCCCTTGTTGGCGAGCAGTTTGCTGAGAGGAAACGTGGGTGGGGGGTCAGCAAAAAGAGACGGAAAAAAGGGGGACGCGAAAAACACCCCCCCCCCCCCTCTCTTTTTCTCCCCCCCCCCCCCCCCCCCCAACCCCGAAACACTCACCGCACCGGCTCCACAATGGACCTCTCCTCCACCGTGCCCGTGGCCACCGCCGGCAGCAGGGGCGTGTACAGAAAGTAGTTACGGGGGGAGATGATCGTGACGTCGACGCGGTCGGCCACGTCGCGGGGGAGCGCTTTGAGGAATGATATGGCGCCCCACCCCGATCCCACCACCACCACGCGGGGGCGGCCGGTGGCGGGGGGGGGGCTGAAGGCGGGGGAGGATTCGGCGGACGCGGTGGCCGCGGCTTCGTCCTGTGTTTTGGGAGGGAGGGAGGTGAGAGGGCGCCCCCTCTCGCCGCGCGCTCGCGGCCCTTCGTGGTTTGGCTTCTCGCGAGCAGATGCAGGGGGGGGGGGGGGGTCGACCTTTTTTTTTGCCCCCACATCCCTGCGACCGCCGTCCCCCTTTCGACGCTGTGGACACGCCACGCACGCGTGGTCGCAAAAGCGGGCACGCTGCGCCCCGCGGGGCGGCGTGGCCAGCGCACGGTTCCCCCAAAAGCGCGCTGCGTCCCCACCTCTCGACGTTTGTGTCACTCACCAGCGTGGGGGTGTCGGTCGACACCGCCCGTGCCACGCGCACGGGGCGGACAGCAGCAGGTGTGACCCGAGTCGCTCCCGCACGGCGGGGCGCGGGGGCGACCGGCCGGGTGGCGACGCGGGGGGTGGTCTGCATTGGCGAGTGCTCCAACGAACGGAACAAAAAGGGCGGGGGTTGGCAGGCAGGCGGGGGGGGGGATGCGGGCGCGACCGCCGCAGGCACGTGTGCGTGAGTGTGGAACGCGTGTGCGTGAGGGGATGTGCGACGCGGGAAGGGGCAGGAGAGGCGCGCGCGGTGCCTTTCTGATGAGATCTGATGAGAGAGATGGGGCAAACCGGAGTGTGCCCTGAGTTGCACGCCCCACTCACCTGCTGCAGCACACCGCGCCGCCGACCGGCTTGCATCAATCGCCTCCATCGCGTCCGCGACAGCGCGCGCGGCCACAGCGGCCGCGGCGGCATCACCACCGCCGCGCAGCGCCGGGGCCCACGCGTCGGGGCCGACCCGGCTATGGCGGCGACCTGGCGCCGCAACAGCCGCCGCCGCCCCACGCGTACGGAGGCGGCCTGACCGCCGCCGCGGGCGACTTGTCGGCCGCGTACGGCGGCGGCGGCGGCATTGCCGACCCATTTGGTGGTGGCGGCGCGGCGGCAGGCGACCCTTAGTCTGGCGGCGGCAGCTTTGCCGACCCATTTGACGGTGGCGGCGCGGCGGCAGGCGACCCTTACTCTGGCGGCGGCAGCTCTGCCGACCCATTTGGTGGTGGCGGCGCGGGCCCGGGGGGGGCGGGCCCGGGGAGGGGCCGCCCCCTTTGGCGGGGGCGGGGGCGGCGTCCCCGGCGACTACGCGGGCGCGGGCCCACCCCCACCCGGCGGCTACGGCGCGGTCGAGTCTTAGCGGGGGACGCAGAGGTTGAGTTGGTGTGTGTGTGGGTTGCTTGGAGGGGGGAAACCTGCCAGCACACGCGCCACCCCGCTCGGCCGACGATGCTCAGTACCAAATTACATCAAATAAACTGCCGACTTTGGCTGCCTCTTTGGGGCAGGGGGATGACGACACACAACACGCTGATGCCTCGGCGCGGGAAAGCAAGGGTGGTGCGGGGGCGTGGCGCCCAAACAACTCACCCTTTTCCCATACTTCCCTTCTCCTCCACCCACAAGATGACACAGGCGGCGACCGGCTCTGGCCCCGCGGCGGTGGTGGCGGCGGCGGTGGTGGTGGTGGCGGCTTCAACAAGAGGCTGCGCAAATGAAGAGGAGGGGTGGGTGTTTTTGGTGTTTTGCTTGTTTCCCTTTGTTCCCGCAGGCGCCCTCCGACCATGGCATCATGAAGCCGGGCGCCGTGAGTGGTGACACCTGGTTTCCGGTGCCGCTCGACCGCTGCCAACAGGTGGTCGATGCCGTGCGCATCGTGCTGGTGGAGGCGCGGACGCACTGGTTGGAGGTGCCGAAGAACAAGAAGAAGGCGGAAGCGCTGGCCCAGCGAGCGGAGGACCAGGCAGCGGCGCGGGCGAGGAACGCGGTGTGGCAACCCGGTGACGCTCCCCTCGAGAAGCGCAAGAGCAGGCCGCCCCAAGCCGTCCACGTGCCCGGCCCTTTACCCGTGCACAAGCGGCGCAAGTGAGAGAGGGGTGGTGTTTTTCTTTTTGTCTGTTTTTTTT
Organism: Choricystis sp. odSpoLacu1; assembly: GCA_958009055.1. NCBI lineage: Eukaryota > Viridiplantae > Chlorophyta > Trebouxiophyceae > Choricystis > Choricystis sp. odSpoLacu1. The sequence goes on from OY253649.1 coordinate 1,437,646, forward strand.
TTGCTGCCTCCGCCCCCTCCCTCCCCCCTCCTGCCCCGGAAAACACACGCAAACCATCCCTGCAAACACACCACACATCTGCCTTGGCTTTGCACCTGGTGGCGTGGTCCCTCATAATGTTGATGACCACCCACATTCACACCTTTCACTTCATCCAACCCCGCCGCCGCCCCCGGGGTCCCTGGCCTTGCGGGTGGTGGAGGGCCGCCTCTTCCTGCCCGCCTTGTCCTGGCGCCTGCGAACCTTGGTGGCGGCTTCCAGCCAGTCGAGCGGGGGCGCGACCACCCAGCACCCCTGGCGCCCTCCTCACCACGCCCCACCCAGCACCCTGCGCCCCCTCCAGTTGTCCGCACACCTGGCCATCAGGCCCGCCGGCACCATCACGTCCGCCCCCGACACGACGGTGCGGCAGGGGACGCCCCCATCATCCGCAGCAGTCGACGGCCCTGCCGCCGCGCCGCAGAGCAGGGCGTCGCCCTCGTCCACGCGCACGCGGCGACTGGCGAATGTGACCGTGGCACAAAACCGGAGGCGGGGGCCACCCCCCGCGTACCAGGCGGCATCCACAGAGTGGGTGGTGAGACTGGCGTCGGCAGCAGGACCATGTGCAGCCGGCCCCACCACTTGGGCCAGTTCGTAGGCCAGGCGGGACACTTGGGACGAGAATGAGCCCACCAGGAACACGGCGTGGGACAGGAAGTGGATGTCGTCGGCGATGCCGACCGCGGCGGTGGGGGTGGCACGCGTCGCGAAAGCGTGAGCAGTGGACGCACCCACCGGGTGAGACACAAACGTGATGTGGGGGTGGCCACGCTTGACTTCTTCTAAGACAGTGTCATCATCCGTCGCCAGATAAATAGTCGGGTGGCGTGGCCAGGGAGTGGTGGGGTCCGCCGTCGCGCGCCCCGCCGCCCACGCGGCTTCAGCGGCAGCGATGTACTCATCTAACGCCGTGCCCGCCGCTTCAGGCGTGGTTTGCTGGCCCGTGCTCACGTCCATCAACGACACAATCTTGTCAGTGCGGCGCACATGGACCCCGATGTAGGGCTTGTAGGGCTGTGGCGACGCCTGCTGCTCCTTTTTTGCCGCACTCCGCTCGCTCAACCCCACGCTCGCCGCCCACTCGCGCCGCGCGGCGTCCCTCGCCCCCGCCGGCCGCATCAACCAGTCGGCCAGGACACCCGCGTACCAGACTTCGGGGCGGGCGTGGAAGGGGGCGACCAGGCGGAAGACGTCGGGTGGAACAGAGGGCGGGTCCCAGTCAAACGGGGCGCCATCGACGAGGCCGGCGACCACAGCGCGCTCGTGTGCCACAGCGTCCGCGGTGCTGGGCAGCAAAGGGGGCAGGGACCCGACCCACTCCTCGCCTGGCGTGACACAGTGTGTGATGGGCTGGAAGAGGGATGACCACAGCCCCTCCGAGTGGGTGCCCGTCGCGGTGATCGGGGGTCTGCGCGGGGGCGGCTCGCCACGCACCGTGGCCGCCGCGTACGCTTCATTGTCGGCCTCGGTGTTGCCATACCTCCAGTTTTCGGTGTACAGGACGAGGGTGCGGTTGGTGGCTAGAGCGGTAGCAAGTAAATGGACGGCGTGGTGGATCTGTGGAGTGGGGGGCGAGAAAAAAAGGCGAGTGTGTTTTGTTTGTTTCGCCGTCTCTTCCGCCTTCCCCAAAACCAAGACAAAACTCCTTGACTCTCCTCTTACCTCACACGCAAACCCGCACGCCTTGTCGATGCTGCCCACCAGCAGCCGCGCGCTTGCGCAGTCGCGTGGGTGTTGCCGCGCCTCGATCGCGGCCCTCACCGCCGCGGTGGCTGCTTCCCTGGCCGCCGCCAGGTCATCTGCCACCGGCACAGCTGCATCGATCAGGGTGGCATGCGCCAGGGCGCGCAGGTGGGCGGCCCCGGGCGTGGTTTGCGCGGCCTGCGGCGTGGACAGGCGCTGCTGCTCCAGCAGGGAGCGGAGTGATGCTACCGCCGCCAGGGAGGACGCGTGAGTGGTGTCATGACGGGCACCACCACGGCCGGGTGCAAACCAGGGCGACCGCGGCGTGGTGGCGACGTTGACGGCCGCGCGTGCGGCCGCCGCGCGGCGCGGTGGCATGGCCGACCAGCCGCCGCCGCCGCCAGCGAACGCCAGGTGACGAGCTTCACCCAGCACAGTGCACATTACAGCAAACGCGGCCATGCAGGCCAGCGCGCACGCCGCGCGAGCGCGGCGGCGCGCCTGCTCGCGGCCCACGTGCGCGACGCGGGCGGCCAGGCCGCGCGCCCGACCCGGCGGGGGCAGTGGCTGTTAGAGTGTGTGCGTGAAACAAGAGTGAGAGTGGTGTGAGTGTGTGGGAGGGGAGGCGGGGTGGGGCAAAATGCGTCCGCCATTGACATGTGGCCTCTCTCCCCTTCGCCACCGCGCCCTCCTCTCCCGCTGCCCGCGCCCCGAGTTGGACAGTCTGGAGCGACCGCACACACGCACCTCGGGCGACTCGGCCCCCATAGGCGCAAGAGGCAAACGAAAAAGGAAAGCAACTTTGTTCTCTCACACACGACCACGACGCGTCCTCACTACTCGCGCTTCTCCCTACCCGCCCTGCGCCCGTGCCGCGCTTCGTGCCGCACCATGTGGGCCTGCGCCACCGACCTCAACCCATAACCAAAAGCCGCCTTCAGCGCAACCGCGCAACACCACACGCCCGCCGCGGTGGCGGCACCCCGCGCGGCGGGCGCGCGCGCCGCGCGCGTGCGACTGCTCCCCTCGCCCCCCTTGCGCCCGCCGCCACCGCCACCAGGCGGGCGGCTAACGCAGCTGGAGCTAGAGGGTCAAACAGGATGGCGCGGTGCAGGGAGTGGGAGTGGCCGTCGGCCGCGGCGGAGGCCAGGTCCGCTGTGAACTCTCGGTACACGCCCGGCCGCACATCGTTGAACCGCGCCAACACGGCGTGCTTGACGACGTCGATGGCCACTTCGGCCGCGAGCACGCCCACGCACCGGTGCAGCAGGGCGCGGGCGCCGGCGGTGCCGCCGACACGCGCGTCGGCTGCGGCTTCCACGACGACGAATGCGAGTGCCAGCGCCAAGTGGCACCTCTCCACTACGTCCTGGCAGGCCAGGGTGTGCAGCTTGCGGGCGTCGTACCGCTTGAACACAGAGGACTTGATCTCCATGAAGTTGCCTGCGATGGTTAAAGCTAACAATGTTGACCCTCGTTTCGCGTGCATCGCCACCGCGAACGCCACCCCGTGAGCCACCAGCACGACGCCGTGGCCCAGCACCAGGGCGGCCGCCAGGGCGGTGTCGGCGGCCAGGGAGGGGACGAGGGAGGCACGGGCGCGGCCGTGGGGGGCGGCCGCGTAGGAGGCGCAGGTGGCGGAGAGAGCTGCCAGTGCGTCCACTGCAAACGGGCACGCCACTTTTTCAGCGAGTTCCACTGCTTGAAAGATGACGTGCAGCTTCAGAAACTCTTGGTTCATGTCCTTCATCCAGAAGTAGAGGGTGCCGGCGGGCACGGCGCAGAGGGCCAGGGCGGCCAGGAAGAAAACGACGGCGCAGAGCGAGTCGTACAGGGCGGCTGCAGTGGCTGCCGAGGGAGGCGGAGGCGGTGGCGTCTCGCCCTTGGTCCTGGCCACTGCTCGGCGCACAGCCGACACGGCAGCCCTGCCCACACGCAACGGCAGCAGGGTGAAGACCGCCAGGAACGCGTCGGCCGCAATCGCGGAGCCGAGGGCCGCGAAACGCTCAAACTGGGCGGGCACACCAAACAGGGACGCATGCACCCGCTGCCGCTCCGTCTGCCCCCACGCCACATCAGCCGATGGCAGCGAGGGCACGGGGTGCAGCTCGCCGTGCAGGTAGAGGGCGAGCCCGGATAGGGTGGAGGGGCGGCGCGTGGTGGTGAGCGGGGGTGGGGGCGTGTGCGGCGGGCGGGCAGGCAGTGGCGACCGTGGTGCCGGCGCCACTGGCTCCGCCTCCACCGCCTCTGCCTCCAGCGGTGGCGGTCCCGCGGGGCTGAAGATGGTAGGCAGGGGGGCGCCACGGCCGGCGCCGCGCGCGAGCAGGGTCGACGCCGACTCGGCCGACCGCGACGCGGCGGCGCGCGGTGAGGCTTCGTCGCTGGCACAACCGCCACCACCACCCGCCTCTGCTTCATCCCCACACTCGGAGTGGGCGGTGCGGGAGGCGCGTGGCGGCGCGGCGCGCGGGGGCGTTGGGGACGTGCGCGCCGACACGGGGGCCGCCGTGCGGGCGCGCCGCCGGCGGCGGGAGGGGGTGCGGGATGACGCGTCTGAATCGGACGCGTCGTCGCCCGCGGCGGCGTCGGCGCGGGCGGCGTCCAGCGCGGTGAACGAATTGGTTCGCAATGGCATCGCGGAAAAACGTGGTGGTGGGGGGCACACACACCCAGTCGACCCGGTGGAGAGAGGGACAGGCTGCAGGCGGCGTCCGTGTGACGATGTGTGGGGCCGCGTGCGGGTGACCGTTTTTTCTTGGGCAGTGATGGCAAGCAAAAAACACCAACGTCTTCGCCCGTTTTACATACTTTTTTTTTGGACCCCGCCTCTACTAAACGCGCACTAAGGCACCTTGACCTTCTTCGTGTACCACGCCGCAAACTCGGGGAACGAGATCAGCCCATCCCCGCTCGCGTCCAGCAGGCGCACCGCTTCTTTTTCTTCCTCGGGCGTCAGGTTGTACCCTTCCGCCCGGATCAACGCTGCCACTTCGTCGGGCTGCAGCACCATGTCGTCATTGGCGTCATACTTGGCAAAAACGGACGCCAGGTCGGCGGCGCCGTCGCGGGTGAGGCCGAGGGACGCGGGGTCGAAGCCTCGCTCCTCTGCGCGGGACAGGGTGAGGAGAGCGGACAATGACTTTAAAGTCGAGGCAGCGTCGTTGCCGCCGCCTTCCTTGGCGGCCGCCACCTGGGACGCCAGCAGGTCACTGATCTCGTTGAGAGCCTGCACGACTTTCAAGGTGGACGCGGCGGCGGCGGCTTGGTCGACGGCACCCACGCCCGACGGCGCGCCCGCCAGCTCACGCACGGCGGCCAGGACGGCGCCCGCGTTGGCGCCGTAGCGGGCGGCCGCAATCGACAGCGCTCCCAGCAGGAAGAGGTCTGAGAAAGTGGAGATCGTGAAGTAGCCACACAGCGCAAAGGACAGGGCTTGCACGATGCCGCGCAACGGAACGTCGGCCCCCGCGGGCGTGTCCAGGAACAGGCCCCAGGAGAAGGCGCCGAACGCGGCGCCGCCGTCGATGAGGGTTTGGAGGAGCACGGTTGCGGCCGACTTAAAGGAGCGCGACACGAGCACGCGGCGCAGCGCGTCGGGGTCGCCCGCCGCGCCGGCAGACTCCCAGGCTTTGAGGACGCGCTGGGCGACGGCTTGATTGACGCCAGAGGTGCGCAGGGCTGAGGGAGGGGGAGTGTGTGTGTGTGTGAGGGAGATGATCACCCCACACCTCAACTCTCTCTCACCCCACACCCTTCTCCACTCACCTTTGACCAACTCTTCTTTGCGCTTGGCGACGCGGGGGTCGTCGTCGCCGGTGGGCTTGGGGGGTGGCGTGTCGCCGCCCGCTGCGCGCGGCGCGCGCAGCGGTTGGCGCGGCCGCACCGCGGGCCGGCTCACGCGCGTGCGCAGATGCGCACGCAAGGGGGTGGGGGCACGTAGAGCGACGACAGGGCGCAGCATGATGAAGCGCAAAGAGCAGGGAATGTGCGCAGAAGGTGATGGATGCAAAAGCGGGTCGCGTTGTTTCTCTGGTCGATGAGCCCGACCCTCGGCGCACAAACTTTTTTTTCGTTTCCTCCCCCTGTCGCCTCCCCCTTTCCCACGGCGTGTGTGCCTGCCTTCCGGCTAGAGTTCCTCCTCCTTACTCGACACCCAAATGTGCGCAGGGCCCCTGCGCACCGCGCGCGCCGCCCCGGGCGCGCCGCGCGGCGGCCGCCGCGTCGCGGCCGCCGCGCCGCGGCCGGCGGCCGCCGTGCCGCGCCGCATTGCGGTGACTCGCGCAGCGGCTGATGAGGTGAGTGTAGTAGGGGCGAGTGGGGGAGGCTGTGCGCGCGTGGAAGTGTCGACTGCCGCCGTTTTCTGCGTTTGGGGCTGCGCTGGCCCGCGGCAGCGACGGCTGCCACCCCCTCCGCCTCGGCACGCGGTCGCCACCGCCCTGGCCACCCGCCAACCTGGCACATTTGAGCCTGCGCACCCGTCGACACCGGGATGCGGGGTTGGTTGGGCGGGTGGAATGCGGAGGGCGGGGGGGGGGAGCGGCACAGAAACGCGGTCGCCCGCACGCCGACTCCGCCACCGCTGCACCCCCTTGCTTCCAACACACCCTCTTCCTCTCTCCCACACCACCACAGGCCACCACCTCCAGCGGCAACAACCCGTTCCGCTACCGCCGCGACATGTCGGCCCTCGAAAAAGCCGTCTCCTCCCTCCCTCCCGCCGCCGCGCTGGCAGTCGCGGGCGTCGCTGTCCTCGCCTCCGGCGCCGCGGGCGCCTCCGCCGGCCGCGCCGCCGCCCCGCCCTCCGCCAAGACGGCCCTGACCGTGGTCGGCGGCGCCGTGGCGGGTGCCGCCGCCGCGACGGGCGTGCGCGCGGCCGACGGCGCGCGCGCGCGCGCGCCGCGGGCGCCTCCCTCCACAACCTGCTTGTCGACGCGGCCGACCCGGGCGCCATCACGGCGGCTGACGTGGACGCCCTGGCTGCTGCCACTGGCGTCGATGTGCGCACCAGGCTCGTCGATGAGTTGAAATCAGCTTACGACACTTTCCTCGCCTCGACCATCCCCCCGGGCGACGCCCCACTGGACGGCACGGAAGCCGTCCGCGTGGCCGCCTTCAAGGACGCCCTGGGGCTGGCCGATGAAGACGCCGCCCCCGTCCACCTGGATGTTGGGCGTCGCTTTGCGCGCGAGCGCTACGAAGCGGGGTCGCGCGCCGGCGCGGCCGCGGGGCGCGCCGCCCTGGCCAAGCTCATCTATGTGTCCGCCCTCGTGTTTGGCGAGCAGAAAGCTGCCTTCATGCTGCCCTGGCGCCGCGTGTTTGGGTTGACGGATGCCCAACTGGCGGTGGCAAAACGTGATTGCGCCAAATCCCTGCTGCGCCGCGCGGTGGCTGCCGCGGGCGGGCTGGCCGCCGACAAACCGTCCTTGGAAGCCCTGGAGAGGGCGCGCGTGGCGGCCCACCTGGCTGATGATGTGGCTGCTGATGAAATCCGGGCCGCGGCGCACGCCGCGCTGGAAGCGAGGCTTGCCCCCGCGGTCGACCCCCTGAACGCCGGCGCCGCGGGCGCCTCCGCCCGTGTCGCCGCCCTGGATGCCGCCCTGGCGTACGCGCGCGCGTTGACCGCGCTGAAAGGGGCGCCGGGTGTGCCCCCGGGTGTGGTTGCTCCCTCGGTGCACGGCGGCCCGCTCGAGACTGGCCCCCCCGCCCGCGCCCTGCGCGAGACGTACGCCGCCTGGCTGGACGCCGCCCTGGACAAGGGCGCCTGGACGGATGCGCTGGCCGCGGACGCGGCCGACGCGGCGGCAGCGTTGGCGCTGGGGGCGCGTGAAGGGGCAGACGCGCGCGCGTCTGCCTGCCTGCGCGCCTATGATCGCGCCCTCAAAGCCGACATCCGGTCCGGTGCCCTCGCCTCCGCCCCCTCCAAAGCCGCCCACCTGTCCGGCCTGTGCGACACGTATGGTGTCGACGCCGACGCGGCCGCCTCCCTGCACAAAGACCTGTACACCGCGCAAGCGGAGCGCGCGTACAAAACGGGGCGCCTGTCCGACGCGGATGCGGCCTCCCTGGAGCGCGCCCGCGTCAGCCTGTGCATCCCCAAAGCCACGGTGGCGGCCGTGTCCAAAGCTACAGCCGGCAAAGTGTATGCGGATGCCGTGGCGGCTGCCCTGGCGGCTGGCGCGGACGGGTTCTCGCAAGTCGAGGAAGCCGCCGTCGCCGACGCGCGCGCCTCCGTGCGCCTGGATGCGTCCGTCGCTAAAGACATCCTCACAGACGCCGTCCGCAAAACGCTGCTGGGGTATGTTACCCGGTCGCGCACCAAGCGTGACCGCGAGTCGGCGGGCAAGGAGCTGCGCGAGATGGTGATTCTGTCGAATGTCGTCGTCGCGCCCTTGCTCAAAGACTTGGCGTCTGCGGAGGACAAGGCGTCTGCGGAAAAAGCGGCCGACGTGGCCGCCGCCAAAGCCGAGATCGCGGAGATCATGAAGGAGGCGGCGGGGCAAAAGGAGGACGGCATGAAAGCGCCCGCCCCCCCCGTCGACACGTCGGCCGCCCCCCTCTCCGCCGCCGACGTGGCCGCCACCCCCGCCCGGTCCACGGGCGGCCCCCCCTCCGAACGCCGCCCCGTGGCCAAGGACGCGGGCGCGACAGGGCAGAAAGCCATCACCCTCGCGGACGACTTCGAGCGCCGCGACCGCATCGAGATCTACCGCCAGTTCCTCCTCTTCTGCCTGTCCGGGGAAGAAGTGAAACAACCCTTTGGCGGGACCGTCACCCTGGAGCGCGACCCCATCGAGTTCACGCGCTTGTCGCAGTTGGGCGACATTTTGGGTCTCGGCCCCCTGGATGTGGCGGGCGTCCAATCCGAGCTCGCTGAAACCGCCTTCCGTAACCAGGCGCAACAAGCCATTGGTGGGGGCGCGTTGACCCCCGAAGCGGCGGCGCGGCTTGAGGACATCCGCCAGAAGATGGGGCTGTCCAAGGAGGCGAGCGACAAGGTGTTGAAGAGCGTGCTGGCTGAAAAAGCGGTGGGGGGGCTGCAAGCCGCCCAGGCGGCGGGCTCCCTCACCCTCAAGAAGCTGCTGGACATGAAGGATGCTGGCGTGGACCTGGCCACCGCTGTCAATGGCGAACTGCGCATGTCGCTGTACACGGCTGATGTGGCGCGCGCGCTCTCCGACGGGCGCGGCGACTTCAACGCCGACCGCATGCTGAAGACCCTGCCCTCCGACCTGGGCCTCGACCCCGCCAAAGCTCAAGCCGCCGTCGACAAACTGGTGGCCGACAAACGGCGCCTGACGTTGGTGCAGGCTGTTGCCCACCTGCGCCAGAAAGACGTGGGCGCCACCGTCGCGTCGACCAACAACCTGCTGGCTGCGCAGGCCGCGTCTCCTGCGGCAAAGCCGCTCGAATGGACGCCCGCCGCCGAGCTGGAGAACCTGTACACCGCGTACGCGGGGCGGGTGGCCGACCCGGCCAAGCGGGCGGGCGTGCGGGCGCTGCTCGGCATTGCTGAGTCCGACGCCGCGCGCCTGGAGGCGGGGGCGGCGGCGGCCGACCCGTTGGCGGTGGTGGCGGACGAGGAGGAGGCCCTGTTTTGAGAGAGTGTGTTCGGAGGATTGTGGTGCGAGAGAGAGAGAGAGAGTGGTGTGGGGATGGCTTTTCCTTTTTCTTTCGACGCCGCGCGCGGCGGCGGGGGGCGACCAACACACGGCGGGGGAGGGACTGGCTCGTCCACCCCCTTTTTTTTGTTCCCTCGCGGGAGCCCCTTTCTGGAAGCCTCTGCGCGTGTGAAACGGACCAAGCGTTCACGCTGTTTCACTTTGGGTGGAGGTGTGGCGGGGCAGCCTAAAAAAAGAGCGTTGACTGCTCTCCATCACACCCGCTCGCCCCCCACGCAGAGGGAGGTCCAGCATCTTTCCTCTTCCGCCCCTGTGCCACTCCCCCATCTTTCTCTCCTGTTTCTCATTCACCCCAGCAGCACACGCGCTCCAGGGAGACACGGCGGAAGGCACGCGCATCAAAAAACACCATGCCCGCCGACGCCCCCCACCCTCCCCCCGTCGCCCGCCGCGCCGTGCTGACGTTTGCCGCCCTGCTGACCGCCTCCATAGCAGCTGGCAATGGATGGCTCCCCCCCCCCTCCGATGCGGGGCGCCTGGCCGCCGCCGCGGTGGTGGGTGTGTCGGGCGCGACGCTGGCTCAGTTGACCGGCGCGCCGCGCTGCGCGGGCGCCCTGCTGGCCGGCGTGGCGTTGGCGGCGGCCGCGCCTGCAGCCGTCACCTTCACCCCGAGGTCCCCCTGGCTCGACGTCGCCCGCGCGGCGGCGGCTGCGCCAGCGGCCGCGCGGGCTGGAGTTGCGGCCCTGGTTGCGCGCCACGCGGCGGCCGCCGCCCGCCGTGCGCGCGGCCTGGAGGAGGTGACGCAGTCGCTGTACCTGCTCACTGTGGCCACTGCCGCGTGGGCGGTACCCCTGGCCGCAGAGGCGGCCGCCGGCGCGGCCGCGCTGGGGGGGACGCTGGTGCGAGGAGGCGTCGCCCTGCGCCCCCTCCCCATCGTCGCACTCGCAGCCACGGGCGCCGCCCTGGCCGCCCCCGCGTCCGGCGTGGGTGGCGACTGGGCGGCGGGCCGGGGCGCGGCCGCCGCGCTGGCGGTCGCTGCGGTGGCAGGTGTCTCGGGCGACCCGCGCGCCGGCCTCGTCTCAGTCGCGGGCGCCGTCGGCCGGGCAGCCGTCCTGGTCCCCGCCCTGGGACTGGTGGTGGGCGCCCTGGTGGGGGCCACCGCAGCGGGCGGCTGGACGCGCCCCCCGGTGGCGGGCGGGCTGTTGTTGACCCTGACCGTCGCTGCCGCAGCCTTGCTGGCCGCCTTCCACCACGCTGACGCCGGCCTGCTGGCCGCCCTGGTGGCGGGAGCAGCCGCCTCCGAAGTCTGGCTGCGCGCGGTGGATGATGCTGCCGCTGACGCGGCCGCAGAGGCCGCCAAGTGCGGCGAGTGCGGCGCGCTTCGCGACGCACCCGCCGCCACCGCGTGCGCCGAGTGTGGCACCCCCCTGGCGCCGCCGCCGACTGTGCCGGGCACCGACCCCGCGGCGCTGGAGGCAGCCAAGGACGCGCTGTCGGCTGCGTGGACGTCGATCGCGGCCCCTCTGCTTTACTCTCTCGCGGGCGGCGCGCTCGCGCCGCGCGCCCTTACGCGCGTGGAAGCCGCCGCCGGCGTCGCTGCCGCTGCCGCCGTGCTGACGGTGCGCGTGGTGTCGGGAGGGGCGCTGGCGTGGCGGTCTGCGGGGGTGGGCGCCCCCACCGCCCGCGCGCGCTGGGCGCGCCGCGCCGCGGCCGCTCTCCGCGCCACGCGCAAAGGCGACAACGCCGCCGCCCTGTCCTCCGTTGTGTTCGTGGTCGGCACACCGCCCGCGGCAGCCGCCGCGGCGGCAGCCTGCTGCCCCGTGTCGGCGTCCCACGTGCTGGACTGGGGGGCGCGCGTGGTGACCGTGCGCGTCGGCGGCCTCCCCCACTCCGACTCGCTGCCCACCCTGTCCAAGCACTCGTCGTCCACCGCGCTGGAGATGATGTCCACCGCGCCCTGGGCGGCGACGGCGGGGGCGGGGGCCACTTCCTCTCCTCCGCGCGAACGCTCGCCTCTGGGCCGCAAGCCCGCCGACTCTGCTGCCCTGCTCCCGCGCGACCGCTCCATCGGCGTCGCCCCCCCGCCCGGCGCCGTGTGGCCCCCTCCCGCCACCGAGACGTACGCTGGGCTGGCGGGTGGTGCCGCCGGACCGCAGCCGCCAGACAGCGGCCTGCCCGAGATCCCAGGCTGGTCGGTGCCGTCACTGCGCACGCTCGACCCCTCCTCCTCCGCTGGCGGGTCGGGCGCCTTCTCCGACGTCAGCCTGTCGACGACGCCGTCCGCGGCCAGCCTGCCGTCGACGCCGGGGGGGCGGGGCAAGGGCCGGTTTTGATGATGTGGTGAGAGGGGGGGTTGTTTGAAACGGTTTTTGACCAGCTCAAGGGTAAAAAACAGGGGACGGTTCGTTAACACACACAACATTAAAAACACACAGAAGCCCTGTTCTCTCTCGCGCCATCCACGCGCGCAAGGCTGGGGCATCAGATCTTTCATGCACGCCCCGCGCCTCCACGCCTCGGCGCCCCCCCTCCCTTGCCCCCACTGCCCCCCTCCCCACTGGCCGCCCTGTCCGCGAAGCCAGCCACAGGCGGCGTGTCCGTCCACACTGCCCTGTTGGGCGGGAATGGTGTGTAGTCGGGCGCCGCAGCAGCGTCCCGCACAGGGCCAGCCGGCAGTGCCGCGACGGCCGCGTTTTTCAGGGCCAGCTTGGTGCCCAGGTCCGCCTGCCACGCGCGGTGGGCGGCCATGGCGGCCCGAGAGTGCTCTTTGGCGGCGGCCGCGGCGGCGGCCAGCGTGGCGGCGTCGGCGGGCGGCGGTTTTGTGTGCGTGGGTGGTGTCAGGGCCTGTGAGCGGGTTGGAAAGCGGTGAGTCGATCACGCAAAAGTCGCCTTCTCTTCTCTCTTCTCTCTCTCTCCAACACTTCTCACCTTGACCAACAGCCCCTGCCGCCCCGCCGCCCGCCGGTCGTCGCCGGGTGCGTCGGCCGCCGCGCCGCGCGCGTAGGTGCGCGCCGCGCCGGCCGCCACCTGGCGGCTGGCGCGGCGGGAGGCGGTGTGCAGGAGCAGCATTGCAGGTGCGCGTGTGGGGAGAGGCGTGCCGCGCGCCGGGGCTGGTGCAATGCGGCCCCGACGAAAAAACGGCGGAGACGTTTGTGTGGCCTCTGCCGACTTCGATTCCCTGTTTTCTTTGCATTGTGCTCTGCGCGCAGGCAATACACACACACACACACACACACCAGCGTCAACCAGCCGCACACACACATGACACCCGCCCCCACCCCCCCTTTCCGTCGGGTCGCCGTCTTCTGCGGCTCGTCGCCCGGCGCGTCCCCCGCCTACCGCGCCGCCGCGGTCGCCCTCGGCACCGAGCTCGCCCGCCGCGGCGTCGGCCTCGTGTACGGTGGCGGTAACGTCGGCCTCATGGGGGCGGTGGCGGAAGCAGCCGCGGCTGGGGGTGCCCCCGTCCTCGGCGTCATCCCCGAGGCGCTCTGCCCCCGCGAAATCTCGGGCGTCACCGTGGGCGACCTGCGCGTCGTGCCCGACATGCACACTCGCAAGCGGGCCATGTTTGACGCGGCGGACGCGTTCATCGCGCTGCCGGGTGGGTTTGGCACGCTGGAAGAACTACTTGAAATGATCACGTGGCAACAGCTGGGCCTGCACACCAAGCCCGTGGGCGTGCTGGACACGGACGGCTTTTACACGCCGTTGCTGGGCTTCTTTGATGCAGCGGTGGAGGCGGGTTTCATTTCGCCCGCGTCGCGGCGCATCGTGTGTTCGGCGAGCGATCCAGTGGCGTTAATCGATACGCTGGCCGCCCACGTGCCGCCCCCGCCCGTGGTGCCGCCCAGCGAGCTGCCTCCCGTGTCGGTGGATGTGTTGAATTGATGCGAGAGAGAGGTGTGTGGGGGCGTGAGAGAGAAAGCAGTTTTTTTTTGGTTAGGCAGTGTGATACAAAAATCGTGTCCTTCTTTTATTCTACACGCAGAGAGACAAAAAACAGGGTTTCATTCATTTGTGAGAGCAAGACAGAGTGAAAAGTGGACGCAGTGGGGTGCGCCCCAGATGCAGGGAGAAAAAACACCCACCGAACTCAGTGCCTCTCTCCCTCTCACTTGCGCCCGCCACCCGCCATCGCCGGCAGCACGCCTTCCGCGACCGGGAGGGGGCGCCCCGTGGCCACGGGCGCCAGGGAGGGCAGCCCACTGGCCGTCGTGCGTCGGCGGCGGCGGTCGGGGGGGGGCGGGGCAGCGGCGTCTGCCACGCGCTTGTCCCGCTTCTGCGGCACACCTGCCGTCACCTGCAGCAGGGCGGCCATGCGACTACCATCCTGCACATCCGCGGGCAGGGGCGCGCGCGGCGGCGTGGCGGGGGTGTGGGGGGCGGTCGTCGCCGTGCGGCGGCGGCGCGGCACGTGGCGCGGCGTGGCGGGCGCGGGTGGCGCGGGCGTCGTCGTCGCCGTCATCACCGGCGTCTGGGCAGCCGCCAACGCGGCCGCTTCGCGCCGCGTGCGCGCCGGCAGCACGGCCGCGGGCGGCGGCGCGTGTGCTGGCGCCACGCGGCGTGCGCGGTCTCCACCCCCCGCCCCGCCCCGTGCCCGGGCGGCCGCCGCCCCCGTGGCCGCGGGCACCGCCCCCAGCGGCTTGCCGTGGCGCAGGTGGGTCCACCACCGGTTCTTGGCCGCGTTGTCGGTGCGCCCGGGCAGCGACGCCGCGATAGACGCCCACCGGTTGCCCAGGCGGGCGCGCTCGGCCAGCAGGGTGGCATCTTCGTCGGCCTGAGGGTTGGGGTGGGGTGGGGCGTGTGTGTTTGCGGGGGCGGGGGTGGGGCGGAAAAAACTCGCCAGCGCGCGCGTCGCCGCACCAACGACCCAATCTCACCACCCGTTTTCCCTTCCCCTCTCCCCCACCCTCCACTCTTCTCTCTCTCTCTCACCGTCCACGGGTCGGTACGGATGCCGGGGGCCAGTTGGTTGATCCAGCGCAGGCGGGCCGACTTGCCGCTGCGCGCGAGCCCCGCGCGTGCGGCGACAGCACTCCACGGCGTGTCCGCCCCGGGCGGCGCCGCGGCCACCGCGGCGCGCAGGGCGGCGTCCTCTTCAAGGGTCCAGCCACCGGCGGCGACGGCGGACATGGGTGCGTGTGTGTGTGTGTGTGTGTGTGTTCGGAAGGTGGGCGAGACGGAAGGTGGGGGACACGAGTGCGTGCGCCTTGTCATCGTTTTCTTGTCCTCGCTCTCTCTTCTTCGTCTTCCGCCCTGCCTCCCCAATCCACCCCTCTTCGCCCAATCATTTCAAGTGCGTCGAGACTGCAAAGAAAATGCAGCTTTTCGTAACAAGGGGAAAAAGAGAAAAAACATTCAGTGCGCGCGGGCGTCGAAAACAAACAAAACGTTGTTGTTCACCCCCCCACCTCTTCCCTAAAGCCGCTTCACGCCACCACCATCGGCGTGGGCGCAGCCCCTCCGTCAGCAGCAGCAGCTGGAGGCGGCGGCGGCGGCGGTGGCGGTGGCGCCGCCGCGTCGCCTCCACCCGCCGCGTCGCCACCACCCTCACCCCCTCCTGCCACCGGCCCCACAAAGGGCGGCGCGTCCAGATCCTTCAGCTCGGCTTTCACCGCCCGCTCCCGTGCGGCAATGAGGTCCAGCTTGGCCCCCAGCTCGCGCAGCGGGGGCAGGCCTCCGGCTGTCAGCGCGGCTATGCAGGCGACCTCTGCCTTCACCTCCCGCTCGCGCGCGGCCAGCATGGCCGCCATCGTGGCCAGGTCGGTCGTGGACGCGACCGGCAGCTTGGCAGTGAAATACGCTGTGTCAAAGGGGACGACCGCCCGTTCGAAAGTAAAGTCGGCCACCGCGCGCGGCGCACCGCTCTGGGGGCGCCCGCCGCGGCGGCGGTCGCGGTCGCGCGCGCGCGCAGACGGGCGGGGCGCGCCGCCCCCCCCCAGCCGCGAGGGTTGGCGCGGGGTGGGGCCCGCGCCTGTGGCGGCCGCGCCGGGGGGCAGGGCCAGCGCCAGGACGTCGATGGGGGGCGCGTCGGACATGCGAAAGTCGATGCCGACCCGCGCGCGCGCCATGCAGAACCACTCAAACTGTTCGTCCGGCGTGTTGAACTGGTAGACGATGCAGTGGGCGTCGTCCTCGGGGCGGTAGTCGGTGATGACGCCTTCCGCCCACTCGCGCGGTTCGTCCGGCCAGTGGCGCCACACGCGCCGCCCGATCAGTGGGTTGACCCCTGGCACACTGGTGGCAGCCGCCATACCGGCACCAGGGGTGCCGCGTGTCGGCCGCCCCCCCGCCCGCAGGCCGCCCGACGGCGTGGAGGCCAGGCGGGAGGGGGGCGCGGAGCGCGGCGCGGGCGCGAGCCGTGGCGCCGACGCGCCGCGCGACGCGCCGCCGCGCGCGAGCCCGACGGGCGGGGACGGTGACGCAGCCCGCTTCTTGGACCCTTTCTTGGAGGGGGCGGTGGCGGGTGCGGCGCGCGAGGAGGCGCCGCCAGGTGGGCCGCGCCCGGGGCCGGGCGTGCCTCCGAGCGGAGCCCCCGTGCGCGCGGCCTCCCGCACGCGCGTGATGGTGGCGTCTGCCAGCACGCGGTCCAGCAGGGCGACGTGCTGGTCGTGGCCGATGTCCAGCTCGGCGCGCAGGTCGGTGAGGAGGCGCTCTTTTTGCTGTGGGTGGAGGAAAAGAAAAAGAAACGTCGGTCGGCGTTTTTTGTTTTTTTGGAGGCGTAGGGTTGGCGCGCTTCCACACACACCACACGCTTGGGCAGCAATATACAATTCTTTTATCGATGGTGGCAGGCGGGGAGGCGGCGAGGGAGCGCGACCCACACGAACCCAAAACACCATTCGGGGGGCAGGCCGACGAAACGGCGGGAGGCTCTCTCCACCCGCCCCCTCCCTCCCTCCCTCCCTGCCGCGACCGCTGGCGCGTGTTTCCTCACACACACACACACAACGCACCCAGCTCATCTCGGACGCCGCCACCGCGCGCAGCACGGAGGAGTAGGCGTCCAGCTGCAGCCGTTTGAGCTGCGCCTTGGTCGCGGACATATCGGAGTGCGTGTGTTTGGTGTGAAGGGTGGGGGGACAAGCACACTGCACACGTGTGCCGGGTGTGGGTGGGGAGGGGGCAGCGCGGTGAAGACGCGCGCCGCCGCCAGATTTGGGGGCCGAAAGAAAGACGAGCGCGAGAGTGAGCGAAAGAGATTTGCGTTCACTCTCTTCGCGCGCTTCGCGCTTCCCCCTCCCCGGCGCGCGCACGCCCGCAAAGCACAGACACACACACACGTCCCCCCCCCCCCACACACAAACACACCATGTCGTCCTCCGACGTCGGCCCCCAGGAGGGCAACACGAGTCTGTTTGCTGTGTTTGCACTGGCGATGTCGTGCCTCGTCCTCCTCCCGTACACGGTGTCCCGCCTGGCGGCGCTGTCCGCGCCCGATGATGATGAGCGGCCGTGGGAGACGGTGAGTGCGTTGGATGGAGGGGAGCGGGGTGTGGGAGGGCGGGTGCCTTAGTTTTTCCGCGATGCGGAATCACGCAATGGGCGGGGGTCTGCTTCGATCGCGGCTCTGCCCCGCCCGCCACCACACCGCCACACACCGCAACCCACGCCTCACACACTCTTCCTCCCCCCACCCCACACCATAGAACAAAACCAAGCCTTCGCGCGGCAAACGCCTCCTCGCCGCGCTCACCTCGCGCAAAGCGCTCTCCCTGTGGCTCCTGTGGGGCGCCTGGCTCGCGCTCGCCTTCTACGCGTCATCCACGGTCAAGAGCGAGACCCCGTTCGACCCGTGGGACATTCTGCAGCTGCAGCGGGGGGCGACGGCCGCCGACGCGCGTCGCGCGTACCGCAGGCTGTCGTTGATCTACCACCCGGATAAGAACCCCGACCCGGCTGCGTCTAAATTCTTTGCGGAGAGCATCACCAAAGCGTACAAAGCGTTGACGGGTGAGTTGGGGATGGGGAGATGTGGTGAGAGAGTCTGGTAATGGGAAAAAACGAGAGACAAACAAAAACCCACACCCCTTTTCCTTCCCACCCTCTCTCAGACGATGCCGCCCGCGAAAACTACGAAAAGTACGGCCACCCCGACGGTCCCCAAGGCATGCGCATGAACATCGCCCTGCCCGAGTGGGTGTTTGCCAAGGACGCGCGCGCTGCGCCCTGGCTGCTCGGCGTGTTGATCGTGGGCGGCATTCTGACCCCCCTCCTCATCGCCGTCGTCTTCCTGTGGCGCTCCTCCAACGCGGTAGGTCTGGCCGACGTCAGTGGGGAGACGATCGACATCTTTCTGCGGTCCAAGTGGTGCGTCAAGGAAGCCCACACGGTGCGCGCGATTCAAGACACCCTGGTCATGGCGTTTGAGTTCATCACCCGCCCCTGCCCGAGAGGCCAAGCCAACGCCATGGTGGCCCTGCAGCGTGACGTGAGCACGTTGCTACGCCCCGATTTGAAGGGAAAAGAAGTGTGGTGGAAACGGCGCGCGTCCATCCTCAAGAGCGAGTTCATCTTCATCGCCCACACCCACCGTCACTCGCTGCCTGCTGAATTGTCTGATGACGCCGCCTTCCACCTGGCCAAAGCGCCGGTGTTGCTGACCAAAATCGTGGAGATTGCGCGGATTCCGCGCGTGTATGGGTGGCCGTACGGGTGGCTGGCCCCCACTCTTGGCGCCATCGAGTATGCGCAGTGCCTGGCGGCCGCCATCCCGCCCGCCGTGCGTCGCCCTCTGCCCGGCACCAAGGGGTTCTACGACGCCGCCCTGGCGGCGTTGCCGCACCTGGACGCCGACGGCCTCAAAAGACTCGCCCGCCGCAAGCTGCGCAACGTGGCCGACGTCGCGTCCCTCCCCCCCTCCGACCGGGCGGCCGCCCTGGCGGATGCAGGGCTGGACGCCTCCCAAGCCGCCGACGTGGACGCCGCCCTGGCCGCCCTGCCCCGGTTGACGGTGGTGGGCGCGACCGCGGCTGTTGACGGCGCGGACGACGACGCCGTGCGCCCTGGCGACGTCGTCACCGTGTCCGCCCGCGTCCTGCTGACGCGGGCAGCGCACGGCGGACCTGGAGCCGCGCCACCAGCCGGCAAGGTGGCCGCCTTTGCGCCGCACGCGCGGCGCCGTGTGACAGAGCGGTGGTGGGTGATTGTCGGCGACGCCGCCACCAACACCTGCTTTGCGGTGTCCCCCATTGACCTGCGGGAAGCTGAAAAGGCGGCGTTCCACCCCAATGTGCGGGCGGCGTTGGCGCAGGCGGACGGGGATGAAGGGTCGACCGTCGCGCTTGCCGCGGCCGCGGGCGGCGCCACCGTTTCGATCACCTTTGACGCGCCCGGCCCCGGCAAATACGATCTGACGCTCCACCTGTTGTGCGACGCGTGGGTGGGCGCGGATGCGGTGGCCCCCGTCACCCTGCTCGTCTCGGAGGTGACCCGCGCGGAGAGGGAGGGGCGCGCCGCGCCGACCGTGCGTGCTGTGGCAGCGGCCGCAGACGACGACGCGGCGGAGGGTGATGACGACGCCGACGCCGCCCCCGCCGCCGCCGACGATTCAGACGCGTCCGACTCGGACGACCGCGAGTGGGACTCAGAGGAGAGTGGCACGGAGGCGTCATCCGACGATGAAGCCGTTGTCGCGGCGCGCGCGCTCGACCGCGCACGCGCGGCCGCGCGCACGGCGGCCGCGCCGGCTGCTGTTGCGCGGCCGGCGGTGGGGTCGTCCGCGGACAGCGAGATCGAGGCGGCGGCGGATCAGTGAAGAAGAGAGAGAGGATGGTGTTTGTGAGGGTGTGGCAAAAAAACGATCGCCTTGTCTTTTTTCTGTCCGTGTGACCCTGCGTTCTCCCATAGCGCACACGCCCTGTTTTTCAATTATCACGTAGACGGGACTCTGGCTACAGCTATAAAACAAGATGTGTTCTGGAGAGAGCGCCCTCTCTCTCTCACAATTCTCTCTCTCGCTCACCACCGCCCGCCGTGCCTTCGGTGCCTGTGTGTATTCACAGGCGCGCCCAGCCCGCCCGCATCATAGTCCGCCCGCCGCATCGGGTCGCGCAGCAGTTCATAGGCTGCCCGCGCTCTGGCAAAGCGGGAGGCGGCTCGCGCTCTGGCGGCTGTGTCCCCGGGGGGTTGGCGGTCGGGGTGCAGCCGCAGCGCGGCCTCGCGGAACGCGGCGCGCACGGCCTCTGGAGTCGGTGGATCCCCCTCCAGCGCCAGCCCCAGCGCCCGGTAGTGGCCGTGGTGGTCGCGACGGGTGGCGGGGGCGCTCGCCACACTCCCCATGAACGGGGGCGCGTCCGCCCCCCCAAACCGCTCGCGCCGGCGCGACGCGGCCACCGCGTCGGCCGCCACCCGCGCAGCCGCCGCGGCGGCCGCCGCCCTCGCTCGCGCCGCCTCAAGCCGCCGCCGCCCCGCGTCCCTCCACAGCGCGTCCGCCCAGGCACGGCGGGAGGGGGCGTGCCAGTGCCAGCGGTCGGCGTCCGCCCAGCGGCGCCACTCGGCGGCCTCATACTCTGATGCTGCTGCGCCGTGTGCATCCCCTGTGGGGCCCAGCCCGCCTGCAGCCGCACGTTCGAATGATGCATCCTCAGCCGCCAGGCGGGCGGCTTCGGAGGCTTCACGCAGGGCGTGGGTGGAGGCACGGGCGGCCAGGCCGCCGGCTGCCGCCGCGAGGAACGACGTCAGCGCCAGGGACGCGGGGTCGGGGGGCCAGCCGCCCATGGCGGTCGATGCAACCAGCGCCACGCCGCCTGCTCCCGTGGCGCAGGCGGCGCGCACGCGAGCGGGGGAGAGGTGGCGCTCTCCTGCCACTGATTCAGCGTCGAGTCCCGATACCAGTGCTTGAAACATGGCAGGCCGGCGCGACCCCGCCGCATCCCGCCTCTCGCCCAGCGCATACGTAAACAGGTACGCAGGCAAATACACGACGCGCGCCCGCCGGCGCACGGGGCGCAGGCGCACCTGCACATCCGCGGGGTCGGAAGCGCCGCCGTCTCGGCGCGCGAGGGCGCGTGCCGCCGACCCCGCCTCCGCGTCGCGCAGGGCGTGCAGGCACAGGCGCCAGGCGACGCCTTGGCGCATGTCGCGGGGGGCCAGGGGCACGTCGGACGCGCCGCCCGCCCACGCGACGTCTCGCGCGACGCCCACAGCAGCCTCAGCCGCGCGCAGGGCGCGGGCGCGCGCCAACACGCCCGGCACCGCGGCCGCGCGCACCAGATCGCGGCGCAGTGCGTAGGAGGCGCACACCTGGGTGGCGGCCAGGGTCCACGGGTATTCACGGTACCCGCGCGCGTGCCACTCGGAGGGGGGGGCGTCCTGGCTCGAGGGCAGGCGCCTGTAGTCGACGTGCAGGCCCACTTCGAACAACCAAAACGGTAGCAACAGGGCACGCACCGCGGGTGGGGGGGGGCGGCGCGTGGGGGCGGGGGGTGGCTGGTCGTCGGCGAGGGGCGTGCGCGACACGTCCACTGCGCCCGTGAGCAGGCCGCGTGGAGACAGCCAGCCTGCCGCGTGCCACTGCTCAAACCTGCGTTTGGCGTCCTCCAGGGAGACTTGGAAGGGGACGACGCGGGGTTGGAGCGTGCCTCGGCGAAAGTCTGTGCGGGAGAAAGGTTGAAAAAGGAATGAGAAAAAAACGTGCTCTCCCCCCCCCCCCCCCCCGCCCAGTCTTTTGCCCGCATCCAAACACCACAACACACACACACACACACAACACTGCTCACCCTGCAACCACGTGTTGACGGGCGGCGGCAGCGGCTCGTCGTCGCCGTCGCCGAGCGCGGCCGCGTCGGACGAGACGCGCCGCGCGCGATGCACTGTCGCGCGTGCCGCCGCCGCCGCACAGGAGCGGCGGCGGGTCACCGACCTCAGCATGGTGTGGTGGAGCGGGGGTGGTGGGGCCGCCGCATGTGTGTGGGCGAGCGATAAAGCGAACACGTTGTGATGGCAGGAGCGCGCGAAAAAACAAACGCGACCCCCCTCTCTCTGCGCCACCCTGTCCCTCGTGTCTCGCTCTCACTCTACCCACACCCTTCCAACCGCACCGCCTGCGCCTCCGCTCCATCCGCGGCGGCGTGCAGCAGTGCCACGCGGGCGGCGCGGTAGGAGGTGGCCAGGCGTGCGTGCTCTCGTCGAGACCAGTCGCTGTCGCTGTCGCTGCCTCCGCCATCATTCACCGCCTCGATCAACGCTGCCAACGACCGGCAAGCAGCCGCCACATCACGCGCTGTGGCCGCCTCATCTGCGGGCGTCATCTCCGTCTCCACGTCATCAGGCGCCACTCGCAGCGCCGCCCCCGCGCGCGGCGGCGCGACGCACCACACGACACTGGCGCCGTCTGTTTCCAGGGCGGGGTCGCCCCCTGGTTCAGCCAGCACGCGCACGTGGGCCAGGGCTAGCGCGTGGAGACCGTGCGCCGCGTCGATCACCAGGGCGCGACCGGGGGCGATGCGCGAGATGTCTTCAAAAATCTCGGAGACGGGGCCACCGAGGGGCGGGGCCGGACAGAAGCCATACCCTCGCACCAAGTCGCGCAGCGGTCGGGCGCCATAGTCCAGGCAGACGGGGGCGAGAGAGGGCAGGGTGGTGGTGGAGACCAGGTCAACAACGGTGGGCGCCCCGTCGCTGCCAACAACAACAACCAAGCGCAGCACGCAGGCGCCGTGGGCACGGCCACCATGTTGAGCCAAGTCCACGCACGGCAGCAGCACGCGCTCCAGGGAGGACGCGGTGGTGGACAGGTCGACACCGACCAGCCTCAAGTCCAGCGCGCGGGACCGCACCAGGGCGTGCGCCCACAGAAAGGAGGGCAGACTGACGGGCGTGTCTGCGCCCTCTCCGAAAAGCGCACCCCACACGCGGGTCACGCGGTCCCGCTCACGACGGATAGCCTGCTCAAAGGGGGGGCACGCCAGTTGGGTCAGTTCCTTGTCACTGAACAGGGTCACGTCGGTGGCAGCGGGTCCATGCGGGGCTGCCGCCGCAAACGGCTACCCTGGCGGTGCGGGCAGCAGGGCTGTGTAGGCGTGGCGAGGAGAGGTGGGGCCGCGCGCCGCGTCGGCCAACAACGCAAGACAGCGTCAAGATCGAGGGGTGGGGCACATCCTGGCTGCACAACACACGCTTCAAGCGATCCAAATCGCCACGCAACAGGGCACGCACACCGGGGCAGCGCAACGCGGAGGTCGGGGTGCAGGCCGCGGACAGCGGCACTCGGACGAGAGTCGCCCCCGCATCAACATCAACCGCGGTCACCAGGCCTCGCTCCGCCGACGTGGACGTCGTGTCAGTGAGGGTGACGCAGGCAGCTTCCCCGCCGGCGGCGGCCAACCAGGCCTGCAGCGCGGTGAAAGGAGACGCCATGCGTCAAAATTCGACGGGCAAAACTTTTTTTTTTTTTTTTTCCCGTCGTTTTCAACTCTTTTCCGAAATCACACACCCACACACCACCACCACCATCACGTCTTCCGCATCTTGTTGCCCACCCCACCCGCCGTCCCCACCACCGCCCGCACGTCGGCCAGGCACACGCCCGCCGCTTCGTCCGTCTCGACCCCGATCTCGTCAAAAAGAGACTTGGGGTTGCGGTCCATGTTCTCCGTGATCGCGTCCCAGCACTCCTTGAACGCGGCCCGCCTCTTGGCCCACGCGGACACCGCGTCGGCCGCTTTTTTTTGGGCGGCCGCCATGTCGGCCGCGCAGACGCGCGGCGCGCTGCTGTCGCCGCGCAGGGCGGCCACCCGCTTCTGCAGGTCGGGCAGGGCCGCGTTGGCGGCGGCCAGGCGCTCGCTGACTTCAGCGGGGGACGGGCCCGCGCTGGCAGCGGCCAGGGCGGCTTTGAGCTTGGCGGCGCGTGCGGCGGCGGCGGTGACCGCGTCCTGCAGCCGGGCTTTCTGGGCGGCCAGGGCCGCCGCCGCCGCCGGGTCGGGGCCCGCGTCCGTGGACTGGGGTGCCCAGTAGATGCGTGATTTGCCGAATTCCTGTTGTGTGGGGTGTGGGGGAGGGTGGGTGGGAGGGGGAGCTAGCGGAGCACGACCCCTCCCCTCCGTCCCCTCTCTCATCCTTCTCACCTTGACCGTCAGCTTGCCCGACGCCGCCAGCGAGTCCAGCGAGCGCGTCACGCCCGTCTTTTTGAGGCCATACTGGGCCAGCATGTCGGCGACGCCCTGGGAGAGGAGGAAGGTGGTGTGGTGCAGGTCGTGCAAATCGTGCGTCGGGTGGTGTCCGTCGCTCGCCTCTCTCTCTCCCTCTCCCATTCTCACCTGGGCGCCGTACGGGCGGTTGGCCTCCAGCATGAACTGCAGCACGCGGGCGTCGGCCTGGTGGGGTGGGAGGGGTGGGGAGAAAAAAAGCGATTGGCATTTCAATTTTTGGCGGCGCGCGTGCCGCGCCCTCTCCCCTCGTTGGCCCGGGTTTGCGCCTCGGACGGTGTCTGCGGTGCGTGTGAGTGCGTGTCACACGGAAAGCCGACCAGCGGCGCACCATGGTGGGGGAGTGGGGTGGTGGAAAGGACGCGACGCGCGCGCGGGTGTCGTGTGGTGTGTGGGGGGTGTCCGCGCCGTGCGACACGCAGGGGTGTGGGAGAAAGAAGAGGTGGTGCGGTAGGGAGGCAGCGGTTGGGTGCCGAGGGGTGGGTGTGGTGTGCCGAGGGTTTGGCCCTGCGCGGTGAAGTGTGACGGGCGCTCGCGGTCACGCTCACACTTTGACCGTCCTCCACACCCACCCACCCCACCAACCCCCATCATTGACATGACTGACGCACAGCGCGCTGAATTGAACGAGGCGGTCGCTGCTGTGACCGCGGCTGCGGACGCTACGCGCGCGGCGCGCGCCGCCGTGGAGGCAGCCAGCGGCCGCGTCCGCGGCTGCGTGGTCGCCGCCGTCGCGCGCGCCCTGCCGACCGCACTGCCGGAGGTGACGCGTGTCGTGTTTGCGCAAGTGTAAGTGCGTGAGAACGCGCAGGCGGCGGCGGACGCGCTGCGCGCGCTGGGGCGCCGCCACGTCCGCGGCGCGCAGTGAAAGGTGGGCCGCCCCCTCTGCTTTTTTCATCCACCCTCCACCCTTTTTCTTTTTTCTCGCTCACGCACCCAGTGTCCTGAAACCAGAGTGCACGCACCTACAAAACCCCAAGCAAAAAATCAGAGTGCAAACAAAACACACACGCCTTCATTTCACCCCACCCCTCGGCCCCCGTATCTCCCCCTCCTCCGCCACCGTGTCTACGTGGTGCTCCTCCACCGTCATCCTGTAGTTGCCCCTCTCATTCAGCTGGGCCTGCACCACGTACGTGCGCAGAAAGTCGGCCGCTTCGTGCGCGTCGGCGACTGCGGACGTGGCAGCATCACCGTCCGCGCCCGTCGCTTGGTCAAACTTGGAACGCAGCTCGCTTTTGGAGGCTGTCAACGCGTGTGCATCGTTTTTGAAGGCTAGGTGTGGGTGCGGGGAGGGGTGGAGGTGAGCGCGTGTTTTTCGGTGCGGCTAGCCACCCTCTTTTCTCCACCAAACCCCTTCTCTCACCCTGGCGCGCTGCACGCAGCACGTCCCGGTACGCGGCCAGCGCGGCCGGCGTCGGCGGGCGCGGCATTTGTGGTCGTGTGTGCGAGTGCAAAAAACGAGAAATGAGAGTGAAAACGGCTAACACTACCCTTTTCCTTTTTTCCCGCCCCCGCGTCCCCCCACCACCTCTCCCACCCTGGAGCCCGCCATGACGGGGACAGTGCACACGTGCGCGGGCAACACGGATGAGCGGGCCGCCATGAAGAGCTTCTGGGAGGCGCACTCCAAGAGTGCGACCGTGGAGGAGATGATGCTGGACTCCAAAGCCGCCACCATCGATGCAGAGGAGAGGCCCGAGGTGAGAGGTAGAGAGAGGGTGTTGCACGGCGTGCCTGGCACTGGCAGGATGGGCGAGGAAAGTCGCACGTGCCGCGCGGGGGCGGCGGAAGATCACAAGGTGCGGCCGCGACCTGGCGCGTTTTTTTGTCAAGGCGGCTGGCGCAGACAGCCGCCGGTTGGCGCCCCGCCTGCCGTGCCGACCGTCGCTCTGTGGATGTGACATGCTTTGTGGCTCAAAGGGGGGGGCGTGGTGCGGCAGCGGCGTGTGCGTGGGTGTGGGTGGAGGCAGCGGGCGGCTGTGTGTCGAGACGTCAATGGGGGGCGGCCTGTCGCCTCGACCCTCTGCCTGCCCCTTTGGCCGCCACCACAACGCACGTGCGCGTGTCACACACACACACACACACACACACGCACACACACACACACACGCACACACACACACACACGCACACACGCACTTCTCTCTCACGCCTCCCTTCCTTCCCACCTCACCAACCCACAGGTCCTGCGTTTCCTGGGCCCCGTCGCCGGCTCGCGCGTCGTCGAGCTGGGCGCCGGCATCGGCCGCTTCACCCGCCCCCTGGCCGCTGCCGCGTCCTCCGTCATCGCCATCGACTTCATGCAGAACTTGATAGACCAAAACGAGCGCGACAACGGCGACTGCGCCAACGTCCAGTTTCGGTGCGGCGACGCGACCGAGCTGGTGCTGCCTCACTCCTCGGTCGACGTCCTCTTCTCCAACTGGTTGCTCATGTACCTGAACGATGGCGAAGTCGCCAAACTGGCGGCCGACGCGTTGACGTGGGTCGCCCCCGGCGGCTGCGTCTTTTTCCGCGAATCCTGCTTCCGCCAGTCGGGCGACGCGCCGCGCGCGAGTAACCCCACCCACTACCGCGACCCGCGGTCCTACTTTGCCCTGTTTGACGGTGCCGAAGTGCGGCTGGAGGATGGTGGTGGTGATGAAACTGCCGCCAAGTGGGCGCACTGGGAGCTGGTGGCGTGCCGCTGCGTCGAAGCGTACGTCCGCCTGAAAGCCAACCAAAACCAGCTCTGCTGGAAGTGGCGCAAGGTGGTGACCGTGGGCCGCCGGGAGAATGCGACGCCACGTTCGTTCCTGGACGGCGGTCAGTACACGCAGTCCGGCATTCTGCGCTACGAACGCGTGTGCGGGCGCGGCTACGTCGCGTCCGGTGGCGAGCGCGCGCAGGCCGACGTGGTCCTCCCCCGCGTTGTCGAGGCCATCACCTCCTCCCCCTCCCGCGTCCTGGACATCGGGTGCGGCCCGGGCGGTGGTGCCATGGCCCTGTCCTCCGCCCTGCCCTCCGCCACGGTGCACGGCGTGGACGTCAGCGTCAACATGGTGCTGCTCGCCATGGCGCGCGCGGCCGACGCGCGCGCCGACGCGGTCACCTTTGAAGTGGGTGACGCCGCCACCGTGCCCCTGGCGGGTAGCGCATACGATGCCGTTGTCGCGCGTGACGTGCTGCTGCACGTGAAAGACAAGGGCGCTTTGCTGAAAAGGTTGCTGGCGTGTTTGAAACCCGGCGGCCGCCTCGTGCTGACCGACGTGTGCCGCGGCGACGCCGACACGCCGCCCTCGTCCGCGTTCTCCGCCTACATCGATGCCCGCGGCTACGACGTGCGCACCCTGGTCGACTATTCGCGCCTGCTCGAGGGCGCCGGCTTTGATGGCGTCACCGTGGACGACGAATCCACCCGCTACCGCGACGCGCTCGCCTCCGAACTCACCGCCCTGCGCGCCGATGAAGCCGGTTTCATCGCCGAATTCTCGCGCGCCGACTACGATACCATGGTGGCCGGGTGGGCGGACAAACTGGCGCGCGTGACCAGTGGGGAGCAGAGGTGGGGCGTGTTTGTGGCCACGGCCCCTGGCAAGGAAAACGGAGTGGCCAACGGCAACGGCCACGCTGGCAACGGCCGCGTCAACGGCACGAACGGACACGCCGCTAATGGTGGCGCCCATTGAAGAGAGAGAGGGAGAGAGAGGAAGGCACGCAGACGTGTTTGTACCGCTTTTTTTTTTCTTTATACGTTAGGTCAGTTTTTTTGGCCATCCATCCCCACCCCCCAGTGCATTAGTCCGTGGTTTGGAAAGAGGACAGAGCTCCCCTTTCGTCTCCTCTCTGTTGCACAAACAGTGTGAAAAATAAACATCCACAAGATGAGAGATACCGATTACGAAATAAAAAACGCAATCCAATCCAACCCCATTCCTCTCTCTTTTCAACCATGCAGCAACGCCGTCACGGCGGGCAGGTCGGGCACCGCAACGTCTGCCGTGGCAGACGCAGCGGGCGCCGGCGGGGCAGGGGCGGCAGCAGCGGGCGCGGGCGCGGACTGCGCTTCGAGCGTTTCGTCGGCGGGGGTTTTGAGGCTGGCCTCCTCAGCCGCACCTGCTTCCGCCGCCGCCACAGCGTCAGCCTCGGCTTGGGCGGCAGCCAGGGCGGCTTCCACATCATCCAGCTCGGCAGCTTCAGCGATGGCGGCCTCCAGGTCGGCAGTCTCCGCGGCGGCGGGCGACACCACGGCGGCGACATCATCCGTGCTGTCCACAATGATCATGTCGTCCTCAGAGTCGGTGGCGGAGTCAACACCGAAAGAGTCGTCCGCGTTGGTCGCCTCGCCATCAAACTCGTCGGCGTCGGTCACGTCGGCGTCGGCGGCCGCCGAGATCTCGTCGCCCGCAACAATGGCGACCACGGCCGCGTCCGCGTCGGCCCCGATGCGGGCGGCGGCGTCGGTCAGCATAGCTTGCATCAGCTGCGCGTCGGACGCGGCGTCCACGTCGGTATACACGCGGGCGGCGGCGTCGCCAAGCAGGGCTTGAAGGACGTCGTCGTCGTCGGCCGCATCGGCCGCTTCGTGCGACCGGGACACGGGGCCTGTCACGTCGGCGGCGTCAGTGTCGGCAGCGTCCGCGTCGGCAGCGTCCGCATCGGCAGCGTCCGCGTCCATCTGGGCGGCCAGCGCGTTGATGTCGTCCAGCTCGGCGGCGTCTTGGTCGGCTTGCGCCGAGTCGGCGTCGTCCGCGTCCATCTGGGCGGCCAGCGCGTTGATGTCACTCAGCACGGCGTCATCGGCGTCCACGCCGGCCGCATCCAGCTGGGCGGCCATCACTTCGATCTCGTCCAGCGCGGCTTCCACCGCGGCGGCCTGGGCCGCATCGACGGCGCCCGCGTCCATCTGGGCGGCCAGCGCGTTGATGTCGTCCAGCTCGGCGGCGTCTTGGTCGGCTTGCGCCGAGTCGGCGTCGTCCGCGTCCATCTGGGCGGCCAGTGCGTTGATGTCGGCTTCCACCGCGGCGGCCTGGGCCGTGTCGTCCGCCGCGGCCTGGGCCGTGTCGTCCGCCGCGGCCTGGGCCGCCACATTAGCCGCGTCCGCACGCTCCAAAAACTCGTTGACCGCGTCCGCGACCCACTCGCCCTGGGTGGCGGCATCGTACGCGGTCCACTGGGAGGCAGATGCCTCCTCCTTGCTCTGCACCGCGTCCAGCTGGGCCAGTGCCGTGAGCGCGGTCGCGGTCGACTGAGGCGCGGGCGCCGGCGCGGCCACTTTGGCCTTCTTCACAGACACCGCGGGCGCCGTCGCGCGAGGCAGCACGGCGGGCGGCGCGGCCGCCGCGTCGACCGCGGTCGCGGTGCGCGTGTCCAGGGGCGGGCGCGGCGCGGCCCAGCGCGTGGTGGTGGACGCGGCCGCAGGGCCGGGAGCATACTCGGCGACACGGGCCGAGTACGTGTCGGTGTGGGCCTTGGAAAACGCAATCGAGGCGGCCGCGGCGCGGGCTTCAGCATCGTCGGCGGTGGTGGTGGTGAAGGAGAGCGGCGCGACGGCGGGGGTCGGCGCAAACGCGCCCGCGGGCTGCGCGGTCGCGGCGGTGGCCAGCGCCAGGGCGGCGGCCGCCAGCAGGAGGGCGCAGCGAGGCATCGTGGTGGTTGTGTGGCTTGTGTGCGTGCGCCTGTGTGTGCGTGTAAGAGAGGGTTGGAAGAGGAGCGGAGACCGGTGCGCGCGCGCGCGCGAAATTTCGCGCGATTTCGTTTGTGGCCGCCCTGCGTCGCGTAACCGTTGGTCGCTGGCGCGATAAAACTGTGCCACACGAAAGCGTGAACCCCACTCGCCACGCATCTGCAGGAGTGGGGCCAAACGGGGGCCACCAGGCGGGCGCGCTGCCCTCCGAGCGTCGCAATCGCAGGGTGCGGGCAGGGGCAACACGCGCGCTGGGCACCACAGCCCCCCGCCACCTCTGCCTGATGGTGGAGCACACACACGCGAGCGACGTGTGCTTCAAACACCAGCGCGCAACTGAGAGCCCCACCTGCCAAAGACGCCGCGTTTGAAGAGAAAGTGGAAAGGAAGTGTTGTTTCTTTGCTCGTCCACACTTGACTGAGAGAATGAGACCCGTCCGCGCCTCCCTCCGCCCAGGCGACCCCCTGCCCGACCGCGGGGGCGGCCTGCCCGACCTGCGCGCCATCACCGGCCCAGACGTTTGCTTCAAGCTGGAGGGGTACGGCAGCCTGCTGTCGCCAACGTCATCCAAAGCGACGTTCCCCGAGCTGACCCGCTTTCGGCGTGGCGTGCTGCCCGGCTACAGGCGCGTGTTTGCGCACACGACGGCCGTGTTTCATCAACGTGGCGTGGCCCGGCCTGAGACACGCGAAATCGCGTCGTTGTCGGTTGAGCCGTGTGTTAACGGCACGCGCCTGGCAGTGGCTCTCTTCGACGTGCCCACCACCAACGACGTGGCGGCCGCCCTGCTGGAGCGGGAGCACGAGTTTCAGTTTGTGGCGGTGGCGGTGGAGGATGAGGAAGGTGAAACACCCACCCTGGCGCTTGCCTGTGCGTCTTGGAACGACGACGACTACCGAGCGCAGCGCGTCGCAGATGAAACCGCTTGGGCCGCCCGCTACCATGGCACCTACCCCGACGGCACGTCCTACGCCATTGACGCGGTGTGTTCGGATCCCAATGTGCTGCCGTGCCGTCCTTACCTGCGGCACGTCGTGCTGGCCGCGCGGGCGCTGGGTGTGGAGGCCTGCGTCCTGGACAACACGGTGCTGGCCGACCGCAGGACGACGGTGCGGCAGCACTTGGCGAGGGATCCAAGTATTATGGAGGAAGGACCGCCAAAGGGGCTGGAGACGAGGTATGGTGGGTGAAGAGAGCAGCAGCTGTCGTCGTCGATTTCACACCCCTCCGCATTTTGAGGCCTGCACTATGCGTCGACCCGTTGCCGCCTCCCTCGCCATCCTCCTCCTGGCCGCCGTCGCGCTGGGCGACGGCGGTGCGTGGACGCCGACTCCAGACGCGGCGGCAGCTGCCGCGCCTGCGCCAGCCGACGCGGCCGCGCCGCCGGCTGCTGACGTGCAGGCGCCTTCTCCCGACGCGCCCACCCCTGCTCCCGCTGTGGCCGATGCACCAGCCCCTGCACCTGCCGACGCGTCTCCTTCCTGCAACGCCGTCAACGCCACCTGCTGCCCCGCTGGCTCGCCCGGGTCGCCGCCCGACCGCCCCGCCGCGCCGTGGTGTGCGGGCGCAGGGTTGGTGTGTTTTGCGGCTTAACCCGGGCCTGGTGGCCCAGACGCACTGCCCGTGTGCTCACCGTTTCCCACAGAATGTGGTGACACGGGGTCACGCTGTTGCCCGGCCTCCTACCACAACCCGACCGACCGCCAGCTGCCGCCGCGCTGCAAAAACGCCAACGACTACTGTGGCGGCCCCTGGGACGCGGGCGTTTGCACCGCCAACGTGGCCGACTGTGGGACGCAGGGGGCGGAGTGTTGCGTCGGGCCGTCCGAGGTGGCCACCGTGTGCACGTGCAAGGAGGGGCTGGGGCTGGTGTCGTTGACCGCCAAGACGTGTGGCGCGTGCCCGCCTGGCCAGGCGCCCGCGCCGTTTGTGTCGTCAGTGTGCACCGAGAGTTAGGGTTGGTTTGTGTGTGAATGCGGCTGCTGTGTGTGTGTCTTAAAATGTCATCTCCATTCTTTTCAACCAAAACAGCACTAACCTCCCTCCCCCCTGCGCCGCGCTGCTTTCCTTGCTTCCTCCACCGCCAGCCCGTCAAACATGGTCAGGCCCACGCCCATGGCTTTCAGGTCTTCGGCGCCCCACCTCTGGGCCAGCAGGTCCCAGCACCAGGAGGCGCCGCGGCCCCTCAAGTCAGCGAGTGCTTTCAAATTCAGTGCGTGAGACACGACGTCGCTGCGCGTGGCCACAGCCAAAAAGGCGACCACATCCCCCGCGTCACGCACGTTGTGCATGGCGCGGTCGCCATGCAGCACCATGTTGGGCCACAGGGCTTCATCAGCGTCTGGGGCGACGCCGCCCAGCAGCGTGACTCGATAGTTGAGCCACCCTCCTGGCCGCGGTTCATCAGCTGGGCGGAACCGGGTGCCGAAGGGGGCGCGCGCGAAGGGGGAGGGCGCGCCAGGCGCGGTCGCCGTCGCTTCATCCAGTGGGGTGACGGTGAGGTAGAGAGCGGGGGCGCGCGGGTCGTCGGCATCAGGGGCGAGCGTGGGCGCGGGGAACGCAGGCGGAGAGGGTTGCGTGTCTGCTTCCGCTTCAACGCTTGCCTGCTGCTGCTCACCCTCTGGCAGCTTGACCGCCAGCCACAGCCCCACCGCGGAGGACGGGTCCAGGTCGGCGGCCACGCGCACGCGCCCGCCTGCGGCTGCCGCCGCGGCGCCCGCCTCCAGCAGCAGGGCGTACGCGTCCCCCAGGTCGGTCTCACCCGACCAGTCCAGGGAGCGCGTGTTCCAGGTGACGCCGCCGGGGGGGGGAGGGCGGGAAGGAGTGGTGGTGGAGGGCGCGTCGACATCAGAGGCAAACGATTCGGTCGGCACCGCGGCAGCAGCCACGACCGCCGACCGGCGGGGCGACAGCGGGCCATCGGCAGTTGCCGCCAGCTGGCGAGACATCACGGCTGCTGCGACCGCAGGCGTGGGGGCGGTCGTGCGCGGCGGTGGTGGTGGTGGCGCGCGTGGCCTGTGCGCGACCGGGGGCAGCGGGTCCCCGCGCGCCGCAAACCCCAGGGGCGGGGGTGGCGGCGGCGGGGGGGGCGGCCTGGCGGCGTATTGCTGTGGCGGTGGTGGCGGTGGCCTGGTGGTGACAGGCGGCGGTGGCCGCTGTTGCCAAGCCTGCGGCAGCGCGCCAGGGCGCTGCGGCGCCACCCCTCCCGGCCTCCACCCAGGGGGTGGCGGCCCAGCCGGTGGCGGCCTCCATCCAGCAGGCGGCTGCTGCGCCGGTGGCGGCCGCTGCACCGCCCACGGCGCAGCGCCGGTCGGCGGCGGTCCCGCCACACGCGGCAGCGGCGCCTGGGGCACTGCGCGCGGGTTCGGCCGAGGCTGCGCACCGGGAGGCGGCCCTGGACGACCCTGCACACTCCGTGACGCAGGCGGGGGGGGCCAGGTCCCCCCTGGCCGGGGCTGCTGCTGCGGGGGCGGGCGCATCAGAACGGGGCGCGCCAACGTGTGCAGCAGCAGCGTGGCCCACCGCCGCATGCAGTGGCAGGAGGGGGTGGAGTGGGTGAAGAGTGGATTGGTGCGCGTGTGGGGGGCACCAAGAGCTGCACAGACGCGGGTATGTGCGCGGGGACAACGTTTCCCGCCTGTGGCAACCGATGCAAAAACGAGTCGGCTCCACTTTTTCGACAGCGTCGTCGCCCTTCACACAAAAAAGGGCGACCCCATTCGTTTCCCTTTTGTTCGCGCGGCGCGGGCCCGCGCCGCCCCGCCTGTGTGCGCCCCTTCCCTTCCCGTGTCGCCCACCGTCCAATCCTCACCATTCCGGGTTGGAAGGGCGCGCGCCACGCCGCGATGGCAGCCACCCACCGACCGCCCTCCTGGCCGCTCGACCGTGTGTGCGCCCACTGGCGGCGAACGGTGCGTTGGTTGTGTGTGTGTGTGGGGGGTGATGGTGTACACGCAGATCAAACAACAAGGCAGGCAGAGGGCCGGCAAAACCGACACCAACTACTCCCTCTCCCCCCCCCGCCTTTCCACACCCAGGACCGCGTCGCCTGCGTCGCCGACGTCGCCCTCGTCGCCGCCCCAGCCGCCGCCACGGGCGTGGTGGCGGTCATCGCACTGCTCATTCGCCTGTGCAGGCGGGCGCCGCCCCCATCCACCCGGTTTGGATTGGGACGAAGCGTCGCAGTCGCTGCCGCCGTCGCGGCTGCCACCCTCGGCGGCGCGTACAGCGTCTCTGCCCCGCTGGCCGAGTCTGCAGTGGCAGGCGCATCCGTCGCAGTTAGCTTCACTCTGTTCGCCCTCTCGGTCGCGGCTCGCTCCCCGCGCGGCGACGTCATTCTGTCGTCGGTCGCCGCGGCGTCCGCGTGCGCCGCGTGCGCCGCTGCAGGCTGGCTCGTCCACCGCAGCCGGGATGGAGGCGCCATCGCCCTGCTGCGAGGTGTCGCAGCAGCCCAGCTGGTGGCGGCGTGGGCCCTGTTTGCGGGCAGTGGGGGGAGTGGACCGCCGTCTCCCTCGCCGCGCCCGCCCCCTACCCGGCGCGCCACGATCCCGCGCATCCTCTCCCCCTTGATCGCGTTTGCCAAACCGCTCATCGACACCGCGTCCGCGAGGGGACACCTGGATGACGCATACCTGCCTGCCGTGCCGCGTGGCGACGCACCCCTCGCTGCTGCGTCCGCCCTGGCGGCCGCGTGGAGCGCTGAGCGCGCGCTGGCCGTGCGCCGCGGGCGGACGCCCTCGCTCGCGCGCGCGCTCACGTCCGTCCATTGGCGCGAGTGGGCGGTGCTGGGCATCGTCAAAGTGGCGGGCGATGGCCTGAACTTTGCGGGGCCTCTCCTGCTCAAAGAGCTGGTGTCGTTTGTGGGGCGGGACGAGTGGCGGCGTGAACGTGACGACGCCAACGCGTTTCACCATCGCCCGCCCCCCTCCCACGGCCTCCTCCTGGCCGCCGCCCTGGCCGCCGCCGCCGCCACCAAGGCCGTGCTGTCCACGCATTACTCGTTCGGCATGGCTCGTTTGTCCGCCAAAGCGAGGGCGGGGCTGGGGGCTGCAGTGCATGGCGCCGCGCTCACAACGCGCGCTGCCGTCGCTGCCACCGCCCGCCTCGACGACGGCGCGCTGTCCACCCTGGCCACCGTGGACGTCGACCGTGCCGTCAACGCGCTGCCCTCCCTGCACGAAGCCTGGGGCCTGCCCCTGCAGGCGACAATCGCTTTGGCCCTGCTGTTTGCCCAGGTGCGGTGGGCCGCGGCTGCCGGCGTCGCCGTCGTTGCGGCTGTTGTGCCCGCCAACCGTGCCCTGGCCATCCGCATCGAGGCCGCGTCAACTTCCATGCTGGCCTGGAAGGGCGTGCGCCTGGCCGCCGTCGCAGACCTGCTGCGCGGCGTGACCGCGGTCAAGGCGGCGGGGTGGGAGCCCGCGCTGGGAGCGCGCGCGCGCGCGCCGCGCGCACGCGCGAAGTGCGCGCCCTGGCCGTCCGCAAACTTTTGGACGCGTTGTGCGTGTACTCGTGGGCGGTGACGAGTCTGCTGATCATGGTGTGCACGTTTGGCAGTGCGGCTTTGGCGGGCGTGCCGTTGTCGAGTGCGAGGGCCTTTGCTGCGCTCGCGCTCTTTGGCGCGCTGGTCGCCCCCCTCAACTCGGCGCCCTGGGTCGTCAGCGGCCTGGTGGACGCGCGCGTGTCCATGAAGCGACTGCAAGGCCTGCTGGAGACGGCGGGCGATGGCGTGGTGGGGCTGGACGTGGGGGAGGAGGGCGAAGAAGATGACGACGGCGACGACGACACCACCCCCTCCCCCTCCCCCTGGTCCCCACCCACCATTCGGTCCCCCCTGCTGGCCGGCACTTCGCCCGCCGCATCCCCTGCATTTGGTGTGGCCGCTGGCGCTGTGGACGGAGACGCGCCTCCGTCCCCCTCGCGTTGGAACTGTCGCACATCGACGCAGCGTGGCACATCCCCCTCTCATCACCCCGCCCGCCCCACCTCACCCTGGCCGACGTGTGCCTGGCCATCCCCGCGGGCACGCTGGCTGTCGTCGTCGCGCCCCCGGGCGCCGGCAAGTCGACGCTGCTGGCTGTGGCAGCGGGTGAGCTTGCGCCATGGCGTGGCCGCGTGCGCGTGGCCTCCCGCCCTGTGTACTTGCCCCAAACCCCCTGGTTGGCAGGCACCAGCGTGCGTGCCAACGTGGTGGTGGGCGCCCCCTTTGACCCACGCCGCTACGCCACCGCCCTGGCCGCCGTCTGCCTGGACGCCGACGTCGCCGCCTGGCCCGCGGGCGACGCCACCCCCGCCGGCGACCGAGGCGCCTCCCTGTCGGGCGGTCAGCGCGCCCGCGTCGCCCTGGCGCGCGCCCTGTACTGCCGCCCCGACATCCTGCTGGCGGACGACCCGGTGGGCGCGCTGGACGCTCGCGTGGCGGCGACCGTGGTTGCACGCGCGCTGGCGGGCCCGTCCGCCGCCCTGGCGGGACGCACCCGCGTGGTGGCGTCCCACCATGCTGGCCTGATTGCTGCGGCAGACGTCATCGTGCGGCTGGCGGGTGGGCGGGTGGTGTCTGTGGCGCCACCGACGCCGACCGAGCGCGCGGCGGGGGCGACCACGGCTGCCGACGCGGGGCCATCGTCACCATCATCCGCAGATGAACCAGACGCCATCGATGACTCCAACAACCTGCTGATCACAGCCGTGTCTGGTGTGCTGCCGCCCTTGGCCACCGAGCCCGAAGAACACCGTGAGCGCGGCGCGGTCGCGCTGTCCGTGTGGCGTGCCTGGCTGGCGGCCGCGGGTTGGGGCCTGGTGGCGGCCACCCTGGTGTCGGTGGCCGCCATGCAGGCGACTCGCAATGGGGGCGACGTCTGGCTGGCCAAGTGGGTGGGTGCAGAGGACTCGGGTGTGCGGAGTGGGGTGCTGCCAACCCCACCACCCACGCTCACCATGGGCGACGCCACCCGCTACTACGTCACCGGCCTCGTCACCATCGCTGCCCTCAACTCGGTGGCCGCCCTGGCCCGCGCCTTCACGTTTGCTGCAGCCGGCCTGCGCGCCGCGCGCTCCCTGCACGACCGGTCGCTGGCAGCCATCCTGGCCGCCCCCCCCGCCTGGTTTGGCGCTCACGCCGCCGGCCGCGTGCTCAACCGGTTTGGCGCCGACGTCGCCGCCGTGGATGACGGCCTGCCCTTTGTCGCCAACGTGGCGCTGGCCAACTTTGCCGGCCTGGCCGGTGCCATCGCCGTCATGCTAGGCGCCCAGCCCGCGGTCGCGCCCGCCGTGCTGCCCATGGCGGCCGCGTTTCGGGAGCTGCAGTCCCGCTACTCGGCTGCAGCGCGCGAGGTGCGGCGCCTGGATGCCGTTGCGCGGTCGCCCGTGGTGGCCGGCGTCGCCGACGCGGCGGCGGGCGGCGCCGTGCTGCGCTCCCTCCCCGGTGCCCCCCGCCGAGCGGTGCACGCGCACGCGCGTGCACTGGAGGCATCCCAGCGCGCCTCCCTGGCGGCGGCGGCAGCGTCCGCCTGGCTGTCGGTGCGGCTGCAGATGATGGCGGCCGCCGCGGTCGGCGCGGCCGCGGGGGCTGCGGTTGCCGCGCACGCGGGCTGGCTGGGTGGCTGGGCGGCTGCAGGTGCGCGCGCTGGGGCGGTGGGATTGTCCTTGGCCTACGCCCTGCCTCTGACAGGACTGCTGGCGGGCGCATTGACCGCGGGCGCGGAAACAGAGCAAGAGTTGATCGCGGTGGAGCGAGTGGACGAGTTTGCACGCGTCCGCCCCCAGCCTCCCCGCCTGCCGCCGCACGGCGCCCCGCCAGGAGCCCCGCTACCGCCTCCCCCCACTGGTCGGTGGCCGACAAGAGGCTCAGTCACATGGGATCGAGTCGTGCTGCGCTACGCGCGCGGCGGCACGGCTGCCCTCGCCCGCGCGTCGCTGCACGTGCGTGGCGGCACCAGTGTCGGCATCGCGGGGCGCACGGTCGCCGGAAAATCTTCTCTCGTCGCAGCCCTGCTGCGCCTGGCTGAAACAGAGGCTGGCGTCGTCGCCATCGACGGCGTGGACGTGCGCACTGTGCCTCTGCGCCGCCTGCGCGCGGCGGTCGCGCTCGTGCCTCAGACGCCATTCCTTTTCGAGGGCAGCATCCGCGACAACCTGGACCCCGCCGGCGCCCACACGGATGGCTCCATGGTGGCCGCCCTCAAAGCGGTGGGGCTGTGGGACGTGCTGGCTGGCACCGCCCTGGCGCAACGCAAAGCGGCGGCAGCGCGCGCGGCGGCCGACGACGACGACGCGGTCGCCGCGTCCACGCCGCGCGCCGTCGTGACGGCTGTGCGGCGGGCGAGGCCGCCCCCCACGGGTGGACCGCCACCGCCGTCGCCATCGCCATCGCCGCCCACTCCCGGAGCATGGCAGCCGGCCAGCCTGCTGGCGGACAGGCCGCCGTCGGCGTTGTTGCGTGTTGGCGTGTCGGCGCCTGCTGCAGCGCGCGGCACCACACGTCCCGCGCCTGCGCCGACCGCGGCGTCCATGCCACGGTCGGCGGCGCTGCCCGTGTCCAGCCGCCCACGCACACTGTCTCGCACGTCGGGCGGGCTGGCCATGGCGTTGGCAGCTTCGTCGCGGGGGGGTGGTCGGGGTGGCGCACTGGCCGCGGCCGCCGACGCCGAGCCTCGGCCGCCGTCTGTCATCCACCCGCCCTCGTCGCCCAGGGCGACTGCTACGCCGCGTGGGCCGCCTGCCTCGCCCGCCCCCCCCAGGATCGAGTTTGTGAGGGATGATGGTGTCAGTGCTCCCACCGCTGCGCCACCCACAACCCCCGGCCTCGCCCAGGCCCTGCTCTCCCTGCACCTGGGCGGCGCGCGTGGCGTGGGCCTGTCCGCGGGCCAAGCCCAACAACTGTGCCTGGCCCGCGTCCTGCTGCGGCGGGCGGCGGTGGTGTGCCTGGACGAAGCGACTGCTGTTGCCGACCGCGCCAGCGCGGCCTCGCTGCAGGCCGCGGTGCGGTCGTCCCTGGATGGCTGCACCGTCATCCAGGTGGCTCACTCGCTGAATGTTGTCCTCGCGTGTGATGTCGCGGCCGTCATGGAGGGTGGCGTGGTGGTGGAGGCGGGGCCGCCGGGTGATTTGCTGGCGGACGAGGGGTCGGCGCTGGCGAGCATGTGTCGGGCAGTGGGCGTGGTGACGCAGTGAGAATGAAAGTGTGTGTGTGTTTTAATCTTGAGTTTCATTGTGTTTTTTGTTGCTGTTTAATTTACTTTCTCGTTTCCCCGAACAACCATCTCTTACCACCGCGGCGCAGCCAGTTTGGCGCGCTTGGACTGCGCGCGCGTGCCGCCCCCACCCGCCGGCGTCAGGAAGGCGCCACCCGGTGCGCCGCGGGCTGGCGGAGCCTTGGAGAAGGGGACAGAGGAGGGCGCGGTGAAGCGTCGAGTGGTGGTGGGCTGCGGTGGCTGTTGCTGGGGCGGCGGCGCGGCAGCCACGTCGTCGTCCTCCCCCAGCTCCATGCCCTCCAACGCTGCGCCACCACCACCACCGCTGCCTCCACCCCCCGTCAAAGGCGCCAACAAGGGCAGCCTCCCGTCCGGCCCAGCTGTCACCAGGAGGCGGGCGCGTGGCGCGTCCACGCCCGCGGCCGCGGCGAGCGCGACCCCGTTGCGCGGCGGCAGGGCGCCGGCTGCGCCGACTGTCACCCCAGCCTGCTCGCCAGGCGGCAGCACCACCGCCGCCCGCACAGCGGCTGGTGCGTCACGCGCTGCCATGCGCAGCAGGTCGGCGGCGCGCGCACCGATGGGGGTGGAGGCGTCCAAGCCGGCGGAGGCAGCAACTGCGGCCGCGGCAGTGCGGCCACGCATCAAATGATACAGCACAGCGTGGGCGGTGCCGCCAGCGGAGACTCCAGCAGGGGACGCCAACCAGGCCAGGTAGGCGCCTTCTTCAGCTTCGGACAACGGTAGGCCGGACACGGAGGCGAGCGCGCGTTCGCGAGCCGCCCAGCGGGCGAGTGCGGTCGTCAGTGTGGTGACCGTCTCCCCACGGTCGCTAGGACTCGCGGCAGCCGCCGCTTGGCGTGCCTCCAAATATGCCTCCGTCAACAGGCCACACTGCAGGCGGGCGTCCAGGCAGGCCACTGCTTCTGCGAGGCAGGGAGTCGCGGAGGCGCGCGCGCGCGCGCAGCAGCGTGAGCGCAGCGCCCGGGCGCCCAGCCGCGGTCAGTGCCGCCCCCAGTTGCCAGGGTGTGTCGGGGGCTGCTGCCAGGGGCACAATGTCGACGGCGGTATCCAGGGCGGCTGCGCCCGCGGCGCCACCCGCGGTGGCTGCGTCTACAAGCGCGGCCAGCCGCCAGCGCGCGACGCGCGCGGCGGGCGCGTTGATTCGAGCCCCCAGGGCCGCCAGGCAGGGAGGGGGGACGCCTGCGTCGGCCAGGGTGGCTGCCGCCAAGTCGAGTTTGGCGTCAGCTGCGGCAGCGTCGGCCGCCCCCGTCAAAAAGATGGGCAGCAGCGCGCCGCCCAACGGCAGCGAGGGTGGATACTCCATGTCCACGCCCGCGTCCCGCGCCAGGCGGTCCAGGAACAGGGTATGCTCAGTGCCCCGCACCGACGCGCGTCGGCGGGCCACGTCGGCCCTCCACTCGGCGTCGGTGCGCCCCCCGTCGGTCCGCGCGTCTGTGGTGGCCCAGTCCAGGATCGATGCTGCTCGCGCCAGACGCAGCGCATCGGCGTGCAGGTCGGCCGCGGTGGCATCCGAGCTCGCGCTGCCGCGGTGCAGGGACGCAGCGATGGCCACCAAGCCGCCGACGCGCGTGGCGACGGGCGCCAGCGCGCGCGCGGCCGCCTCGCAGTTTTCGATCCCCGCAGCCGCCTCCAGCTCGCGCCGGGCGCGGTCCAGGGCGGTGCGGCACCAGGCTTCCACGCAGGCGCCGTCGGCCAGGTAGGCTTCGGTGGGGTCGCTGGGAGGGGAGAGGGTGGCGGGTGAGCGTCAAACACACACAGTCCCCACCCACACGCCTCTTCCCTCTTCTTCCTCCTACCTGGACGTCACCAGCGGGTCACCGCACACTTCGGCCACATAGTCCAGCACGATGCACGCCAGGCCGGAGGCGAGCGCCGCGTCGAAGAGTGCGCCCAGCGCGGCAACATCATCGCCCGCGGGCACGCGCGCCACGACGCGGGCGGCCGCCAGGTCGTCCGCCAGGCGGCGCAGGGTGCGGATGCCGGCATCCAGGCGCAGCAGGTCGCGGGGAGGGGTGGTGGTGAGGGCGGCGAGGGGGTGGGGAGGCATGATTGCGATGGGCGCGTGCGCGCGCCAGTGATGTGTGAATCGGGGAGAGGCGCAGCGCCGATGGCAGGGCTCACACTGCCGATTTGAGCGCGTGCTTGGCGCTGCGCGCCAGGGGTGGGGAGGAGGGGCGTCTGAGCGGAGGGGAGTGCGCCAAGACAAAAAGAGGTTTTGGTGTCTTCTTTCGCTCAGCGCAGAACCCTCAATCAGTCACCTTTTTTGTCTACTATGAGCCGCCGCGCCGTGTCCCTGCTCCCGCGCCTTCTGGGCGGCCCCAGCCGCGGCTTGGGCGTTGGCCTACGCGCCAGCCGCATGCTCGCCTCGCACGCGGTCACCGCCCTGGCCCCCCGCCGCGCCATGGTCGTTGCCGTCCCCCCTCACTCTACCCGCGGCTTTGCGGCCGCCCCGTCCGACACCGACGACGACGTGGAGGAGTGCGACGTCGACGTCCTCTACCCCGCCCCCCAAGCCTTTGTGGGGGAGCAGGCCCCTCGCTTCGACGCGCCCGCGTTCATCGATGGCGACGTCGGCCGCGTCAAGCTGGATGACTACCTGCGCCAGGGCAAGTATGTGTGCCTGTTCTTCTATCCCAAAGGTGGGTGATGTTTGTGTGTGTGCGGTGTGGGGAGCAGTTTGAGAAGAGTGTGTAGTGGTTGTCTCCCTTGCCGACTCACCAAACCCACCCCCTCTCTTCTCAGATTTCACGTACGTGTGCCCCACCGAAATCATCGCCTTCTCCGACCGCGCTGCCGAGTTCGAAGCCCTCAACTGCCAAGTCATTGGCGCCTCCACCGACACCGAGGAAACGCACGCCGCGTGGACGCGTGTGCCGCGTTCGCGCGGCGGCCTCGGCCGCATGGCCATCCCCCTGGTGGCCGACGTCACCAAATCCATCGCCGCTCGGTACGGCTGCCTGATTGAATCCTCTGGCATCGCCCTGCGTGGCTTGTACATCATTGCCCCGGACGGCGTGCTGCAGCACGTGACGATAAATGCGCTGGGCGTCGGCCGCTCCGTCGACGAAACGCTGCGCACTTTGGCGGCAATCCAGCACGTGGCCGAGCATGGAGAGGTCTGCCCCGCCGGATGGGAGCCTGGTGACGACGCGATGAAGGCGGGCAAGGAGAGCGCGAGCTACTTTGCAGCGGTGGGCGACAACGACACCTTTGACGGTGGCCCGCACGACGCGGTGGTGGACGCGGCGTCCCTGGACCGCGTGCTGGCGTCCCACCCCAAGGTGGTGGTCGACGTGTTTGCGCCGTGGTGCGCCAAGTGCGCCCAGATCAGCCCCCACGTGGATGCGCTGGCCGCGTCCCACCCGGGCGTCAAGTTTGTTAAAGTGGATAGCCAGGCCAACAAAGAGTTTGCGGCCTCCCTGGGCGCCACCGCGCTGCCCACGTTCAAGCTGTACGACGGCGGCAAGGAGACCGCCACGGTGGTGGGGTACAAGAAGAAGCTGCTGGCGGACGCGGTGGCCAAGCTGGCTGGGTAGAGATGAGAGAGCGGGTGGTGTCGGAGCGCACGCGGATGAAAAAAGTTTTATGTCGAA
This sequence comes from Choricystis sp. odSpoLacu1, assembly GCA_958009055.1. Taxonomy (NCBI): domain Eukaryota; kingdom Viridiplantae; phylum Chlorophyta; class Trebouxiophyceae; genus Choricystis; species Choricystis sp. odSpoLacu1. Next base: position 1,479,608 of record OY253649.1, read on the forward strand.
ACGAAACACACATGCTTAAAGGGAACCTCTCTCCACCCACACAACCACCAAATCCTACTGTATCGCGGCCACCGCCTTGACAGCAGCGTCATCCAGGTCGTCCGCGGGGATGATGGCCACATCGGAGGCAGCCAGAATCTGTTTGCCAGCTTCCACGTTGGTGCCCTCCAGCCGCACGATCAGCGGCACGCGCACGCCCACCTGCTTGGCCGCGTTGACGATTCCGGCCGCGATGACGTCGCACTTCATGATGCCGCCAAAGATGTTGATCAGCAAAGCTTTGACGCGGGGGTCGGCGGTCAGAATTTTAAAGGCTTCCACCACCTGCTGCTCCGACGCATTGCCGCCCACGTCCAAAAAGTTGGCGGGCGACGCGCCGTGCAGCTTGATGATGTCCATGGTGGCCATGGCCAGGCCGGCGCCGTTGACCATGCAGCCGATGGAGCCGTCCAGGCCGATGTAGTTGAGGTCGGACTTGGCGGCCGCGACTTCGCGCGCGTCTTCTTGCGACGCGTCGCGCAGAGCGAAGATGGCTTTTTGCCGAAACGCGGCGGCGTCGTCAAAGCCCAGCTTGGCGTCAGCCGCGATGAGAACGCCATCCTCGGTTTCGGCCAGGGGGTTGACTTCAACCATGGTGCAGTCGCACTCGGCAAAAGTGCGGTACAGGGCGCGCACCTGGTCGGCAGCAGCGGCTTTGTCGCCCGTCACACCCAGCGCCGTCACAATGGACGCCGCCTGTGCATCCGTCAGGCCGAGGCGGGGGTCGACCGGGGTCTTGTGGATTTTGTCGGGGTGGGAGTGGGCCAGGTCCTCGATCGAGGTGCCGCCTGGTTGAGCGAGGGAGAGGGGTGGTGGGGTGAGCGAGCGAGGGAGGCAGCAGGCGACTGTCCTTGCACCACCCCCTCTCTCTCTTACCTTCCGAACACGCCACCACCACCGGCCCCGCGCTCTTGCGGTCCAGCAGGATGGCCAGGTACATCTCGCGCGCCAAGGCCAGCTTTTTGGCGATCAACAGCGTGTTGACAGGCTTGCCCTCGGCCCCCGTCTGCTTGGTGACCAGGGTGCCCCCCAGCATCCGTTCAGCCAGGGCGGGCGCGTCCCTGGCCTTCACAATGTGGACACCACCCTGCAGGCCGTTGGTGAAGTGGCCCAGGCCGCGGCCGCCTGCGAGGATTTGCGACTTGACGACGACGTCGGCGTCCGGGTTGCCGTCCGTCATGGCGGCCGCCGCGTCCGCCACCTGGTCCAGGGAGAAGACGGGGACGCCGGGAGGGACGTTGACGCCGCGTTCGGCCATGACTTGGGCGCCCTGTGTGAGTGTGGGGTGGGGGGTAGGCCAGGGTCGATGGGTGCGCCATGTGCCCTTCTCCATCGCGGGCTGCTGCTGCCCCCCCGCGTGCGACCGCGCGCGCGCACACACACACACACCACGTCACACATCACAGACACCACCCACACTCTCACCTGGTACTCGTGGATGTTGAGCCAGCGGCGCTGGTCGTGCGCGACCGCGCGCGCGGCCGCGCGGCCGCGCCGGGCGAGCGTGCGCAGCAGCATGGGGGAGGGAGGGTATGTGTGGGAGGCGGAGCTCAAACGCTGAGCGAGAGGGGGTGCTTGAACGCCCGCGGCCTTCTGCGTTCGCAGCACACAGGCGGGCGTGAGAGAGCTGATGGGGAAGAGTGTCGTGCGACGAACAATTGAAACCGTTTTGTTTTCCCCGCTGCTGCTGCTCCCCCCCGCGCGCAGCCAGCATGCAGCCCCGGTGAACCCATCCTCCCTCCCTCTCCGCATCACGCGGGGTCGCGGGCGTGGGCGAGCGCGCGCAACTCTCTTTTTTTTTCCCACCAACCCATCCCAATCCCCCATGTCCGCCCCCCCCGCCACCGTGTCTGAGGCTGACTTGGCGGTCTTAGTGCTGCAGTACCTCCAGGACAATCCCGGGTTTGGGCGGGCGGCGTCCGCTTTTCAACGGTGAGTAAGAGTAGGGTGTGTGGGGTGGGTGGCAGCGGGTGCGCTCCCCTCCTCTCTCTCACCTTCACTCCTCCCCCCTACAGCGACGCCAAACAACTGCTCTCCTCCATCGCCCCCCCCCCCCCCCCGCGTCAAACCCCTGGCCGACGTGGTGTCGGAGTACGTGGCCCTGGTCGCGGGCGCGCGCGCGCGCTCCGCCCTCGCGGCCGCCCACCCCGCCCTCGCCACCGTGCTGGCGTCGATTGATGGTGCGGCGGGGGCGCCGGCCGTGCCGGAGGATGTGTTTGGGGTGAGGCGGGCGGGTGGTGGTGGTGGGGCTGGGCCCCCTTCTGCGCCGCCACCCCCGCCCCCGCCCCACGAACACGAAGACCCTGCCGCCCTGCGCTCGCCCCGGCGCGCCCTGCGCAAGCGACCGCCCGCACGCTATGTGCCACCACCACCGCACCCCGCAGGCCTGGACCCCGCGGCTTCGTTGCACTGGCACCAGCGCGCGGGGTCCCTCGCCTCCCCCCCCCCCGACGGCACGGCCTCCATCGACCTCCTGCTGGATGCCCCCCTGTCTGCGGACGCGCTCTTAGCCCTGCTGGCGGATGATGATGCCGCCGCCCGATTTGCCGCCAGCCTGGCCCCCCGCCTGGCGGCCGCGACGGAGGCTGCCGATTTGGTGGCAGATCCCGAGGTCGCCACCCTGCTGCAGCCGTTGGTGGGAGGGGGTGGGGGTGGAGGAGGAGGTGGTGGTCTCCGTCGGAGGCCGTCCATGCCGCCTCCACCGCCACGGCCGTCCCGGTCGGCGCGGGAGGGTGGCGGGGGTGGTGGTGGTGGTGGCGACACGGGTGCCCCCGCCGACAGAGCCGACATCGACGACGACCGCCTGGAAGCGTTTCTGGGGGGGTTGTCATATGATTAGATATGTGAAAAACACTGTGCAACTTGTATGTGGAGGAGAAGGAAAACACTTGTCTCGTCGGAGGGTTGAGCGGGCGAGGGAGAGTCGGTAGGAAGAGCAAAAAGCAGCACCTCACTCTCGACGTGCCGTTTGTTTTCTTTCGTGTGCACGCTGCCCCCGCCGTCTGTTCCGTCCCATCGCACACGCACGCACACACACACACACACCACACATGCGTGCCTTGTCTGCCAGGCCGGCGGGTCAGGTGAGATTGGAGGGGGAGAGAGACAGGACGCCAGCGCACCCGACGCGTCGGGCAGCTGCGTGCTGCCCCGCCCGCGGCTCGCGGTACACTCCTCCGCCCCCAATTCGTACACACACACACGCACACACATCCAACTGACACACCCTCTCCCTCGCACCCCCCTTTTTTCCCCTGCAGCTGGCGCCGTCGCGCCGGTCGACCGTCAGCGCGACGCGGCGCGTGGTGTGGTGAGTGACAGGAGCCAGCGACCGGTTTGTGATTTGTGACGGTGCATTGAGCAGGGCTGGGGCTGGCGGCAGCGGTAATGCGGAGAAAAAAGAGCCCCCGATGGGCCGGAGCCCACACACCACACACACCCGACCCTTCCCTCCCAAACCCACACCCACAGCTCCGCCATTGCCGTCGCCCCACCAACTCTCCCCTTCCGCGTGGGGCACGGCTTCGACTTGCACCGCCTGGAGGAGGGTCCCTACAAGCTCATCCTGGGCGGCGTCGACATTCCGCACGACCGCGGCTGCGTCGCGCACTCGGATGGCGACGCCCTGCTGCACACGGTGACAGATGCCCTGCTCGGCGCTCTGGGGGAGCCCGACATTGGGCAACTGTTCCCTGACAACGACCCCAAGTGGAAGGGGCAGACGAGCGACGTGTTTGTGCGGGAAGCGGTGCGACTGATGCGGGCGCGCGGGTACACGCTGGGCAACCTGGATGTGACCGTCATTCTGCAGCGGCCCAAGCTGTCCCCACACAAGGACGCGATCAAGGCCAACCTGTGTGCGTTGCTGGATGCGCACCCCAGTGTCATCAACGTCAAAGCCAAGACCCACGAAAAAGTGGACTCCATGGGGGAGGGGCGGAGTGTGGCGTGCCACGCGGTCGTGTTGTTGGTCAAGGTATGATGGGAGAGGAGAGGAAGAAGTGTAGTGTTTGTGCGTCGGCCCTCAAAACAAAAACCAAGAGAAGCTGGGCGCCGATATCTCCGCCACAACCAAGTGTTTTTTTTTTTTTTTTTTTTCTGGTGCGCGAGCGCGCGACGTTTGCCCCCCTCTCTGCGTGGCCTTCTCCCTCCACACACACACACACACCAGCCTAGCTCTTCCAAATCATGTCGCGCCTGCTTGTTGTGACTGTGGCCATGCTGGCGCTGGTGGGCCGGGCCTCCGCGGTTGGTGAGTGTTTTTTGGCAGCGATGCGGCTCCAGTGCAGTGTGGCGGTTGGTGGCCTGCGAGCCCGCACTTGGGGCTGGTCACGCGCTGCACGACAGTGTGAAAGCTTGCACCATGGCTCTGGATGCGTGGTTTTGACCGGGGCGCGCATGTGTGCGAGGAAAAAAACCGGAGGGGCGCTCTCGCACGGCCAGCAATGCCCGACGCGCGCGGTGCAAGCCTCGCGTGTGCTGCGCCTCCCTCCCCACGCCCGCTTCCCTTACCGCCCTTGTTCGGTGGCCATCAATCCACCTGCATTGGTGGCGCGGTCGGTCAGAGGGTGGGAGACGGCGTCGCACGCGGGGGCGCGTACCTAGCGATGCTGTCGCGACGCCAGCTTTCTTTCCCCTCGGAGCGTCTCACCAACCTTTTTCCCCCCTCCCTCCCACTCCTCCCAGTCGACTGCGCCACCGAGGCCACCAAGCTGGCCCGCGCCTCCTGCGCCCCCCTGCGCGGCATCTTCTTCGAGCGGGGGGGCGGCGCCGCCGTGTACGGGTCGGCCACCGAGTGCTCCCAACTCAACGGCGCGCTGGACAAAATGCTGCAAGGCGCCGACATCCCGGCCGGCTGCTGCAAAGATGCGCGCGTGTTTGCTTCGGCGGGGTGCCCCTGCTCCCCCGAAGTCGCGGAACTGATCACGGGGCTGCGCGTGCTGCCTCCCGGGGTGGATGCTTCCCTCACCGTCTCTGGCATCATCAACCTGCTGCAAGCCTCCAAGTGCGCCACTGACGCATTTGGGGGGCCCATTCTGAACTCGTGCACGTCCAGCACGGGGTGTGCACCGGTGACGGCTTGAGTGGGGTGTGTGTGGGGGAGGATTTCGCTCGGCATGGTGCTCGCCCCGCCCCTCCCTTTTATAAAACATCGACTGCTGCGTTACCACCGCCCCCGTCGTGTGTGGAAACGCATGCGCTTTGCCACCAGCGTGCCGTGTGAATGGCGTTTGCCTTGCGTGGGCCGCACTCACACACACTTTTTTTTTTTCATTGTGCGTGGCGTGCTTTGTTCAAACCTTTATTTTTTATTATGGCCTGTGTTTTGCCGTACCTGCGTGTGTGGGTGTTGAAGTGGCGTGTAAAGACTGGGGGGGGGGGGGGGGCTGGACCCCCCGCCACAAGAAAAAGGGAGCGTTTTTTGTGTGGGGAGGGGGGAGACGCGCAGAGGCGCGAGCGACGCCGAGAAAAACAACACACCACCAATTTGACAAACACTCTCGCCTCTCCGACGTTTTCGCCTTCCCCTTCCCCCCCGCCTTCCACACACCCACCATGGCCCGTCTCGTTGCACTGTGTGCCATCGTCCTGCTGGCGACGGTGGGCGGCGCTGCGGGTGAGTCGCTTGGAGACGGTTGGAGGGACGGCGCGCAGGACGTCAGTCCTCGGACGACAGCAATGGGGGACACGCGTCGGTGTTGCGCGGGGCGCGCGCTCTCCCCGGCGCCCCTGCCCTCACCCGCCGCTTGGTGTCGTATGGTGTCGGAGGGGCGTGCGTGGCCAGAAGAATTGCGGGGGGAGCGGGGGCGGGGGGGGGGGGGAAGCCGCCGCGATGCGAAGCCGACGCGCGCGTCGGCCAGCTCGACGGCAGGTCGGCCAAGCGCGTGCCTCACAACAACAAAACGCACACCCCACACCCCGCCCCCTTCCGCCCTTCCCCATCCTTCCTAGCCGACTGCGCCGCTGAAGCCACCAAGCTGGCCCGCGGCTCCTGCTCCGTCATGCGGTCCCTGTACAATGTGGCCGCCAACTACGGCACCACGTCGGACTGCACCTCCCTCAAGTCTGCCCTGGACAAGTACGTCACCGGCTCCATCTCGGACGCCTGCTGCCGCGACGCGCGTGCCTTTGTCACCTCCGGCTGCGCCTGCTCCCAGGACGTGGTGGACCTGCTGGCCGGCCTGCGCGTGCTGCCCGCGGGCGCCGACCCCGCGCTCGCCGTCTCCGGCATCGTCAACCTGCTGCAAGCCTCCAAGTGTGCGTCCACCGCGACGGGGGGGCCCATTGTGAACCCGTGCACCGGGTCGCCCGGGTGTGCGGCGTCGGCGTGAGATGAGGGAGGGAGGGTGCGTGAAGGGAGTCTCATCACCTCGCCCGCGAAAACCACCACCACCACAACATCATGACCATCCCCCCCTCCCCCCCCCCCCCCCTTTCTACGTGTTTGTGTTGCCCCCACTCATTTCCATTCCAAAAAAAAGAAAACACTTGCCTCCTCAAACTAAAGCAAGGGGGCGCGAGGAGCGGCGCGCCAGGTGGACGCCCCCCCCCCACACGCCCACGCTTTCGCGCCGCTGCTCGCCCCCTCTTTTTGGGACCCGTTTTTTTTCGTTGAATTAAATCACCTTGAGCTTTTATTGTGGAAAAAAAAAACGTTATGTGCGCGCCGCTGCTGTGTGGCCTGTGTTTCAGGATCCAGCGGTCTGGCCGCTGGTGTGTGTAAAAACAGCCTGAGAGTGGCGCGCGCTTTTTTTAATGCAACGGTTGTTGTCACAGGGGGGGCCGTCTCTCATTGTTTACACCAGCAATCGTGGGGGGGGGGAAAGGTACGATTTACGGGGGCAAACAATCGTCACGAAAAAGCTGGGTGCAAGGGGGAGGGGGGGGGGAGCGAAAGCAGCCTCGCTCCACCCACGCACACACACACACACTCACACCCACACACAGACACACACACACACACACAGACACACACACACACACACACACAGACACACACGCACACACACACACACACACACACACAGACACACACGCACACACACACACACACGCACACCCCCCGGTTTGCAGAATAGTAGGTGTAATAAAGCGGGGCACAGGCCCCGCGTTAAATCGCTTTTTTTCCTTTCACGCGTTTTCCACGTCGGCGCGCGGCGCGCCGCCGCACCCGCCACCACCACCCTGGCGCCCGCGCGACCGGTAGGTGCGCTCGCGCAGGGCGGCTTCCACAGCATCCAGCTGGGACTGAGCCTCCTGCAGCCCCGCCACACTGGACCGCATGAAGCGGCGCCGGGTGTCGTCGGCGCCCGGCTCCAGCGCCTCCAGCGCGTTTTGGGCCGCGATCGACATGCGGCGCAGGCGGACGGCGGGGTCGGCAGCGGAGCTGGGCACACCCGCCGGCGCGGCAGCGACGGCTTGACTGTGTGCGGCCGCCATCTCCAGCGACGCGCGGCGCTGCGGCATCGTCATGGACGACCGGCCCAGGCGGGGCACGACGGAGGGTTCGGCCGGGGTGGACGCCGCCACCGACGCGGTGCGCGCAAAGATGGGTTCACTCTCGTGCACGGTGCGCGTGACCGCGTCAGACGCGGCGGCCAGCGTGGAGGCCGCGGTTTCGAGCGCGGCATCAGTAGACCCAGCGGCCGACACCTTGGCCAACGCTTGCTGCACCGACAGCGCGGCATCGCGCACGCGCAGCTCCAGCAGGCGGCCTTCGACCGTGCCGGCGGCGTCCACTGCTTGCTTGTCTTCGAAAGTGTCGGCGCCACGGACCGCGACCACAGCCCCCGTCCTCAGGCCAAACGCGTCAGCCGCCAGCAACAGTTTCCACGTAACCACCTTGAACACGTCCTGCACCCCAAACCAGAAGAAGCAGTAGAGCAGCGTCCACAGCGGCCAAAGGGCGTAGGTGCGCGAGCGCAGGTCGAGGTCGGCGTCGCCGACGGCACCCGGCACGCCGCCCTCGGGGATGGCGCGGGACAGGCCTAGGACGGGGATGTCGGACAAGAGGTTTCGCAGCAGGGAGGCTGATGGGGCGGGCCAGAAAGAGGCCAGCATCGTCGTGACAAAGAGCGAGATGACACTGGCAATCGACAGCACGGGGTGCGGCGCCGACGTCCAGCCCCACGACTGCTCGCGCGCCGCAAACAGAGTCAGAAACGACATCGCCCCCACCACCAAAAACATCATGGACGCCAGCTTGGCTTGGGGCAGGGCGGGCAGGCCCAGCTTGGCAAACAGGGAGGCCGGGTGGGAGCTGTCCAGGGCCCAGTGCAGCAGCAGCAGGGAGCCGATGGTGGGGGGTATGGCCAGCACGGAGGCCACAGCAAACAGGGAGCGCAGGTTCCAGCGTTCGGGGCGGGGGGAGAGTTTGACGGTGTCCTTGCCGATGAAGACAAAGGTGCCGTCGTTGAGCGCGGTGATGAGCAGCAGCAGGAGCACGGGCAGCGAAAAGTATTTGGGGTAGGCGACGTTGTAGTTGGATGGCTTGATGGCAAACACGGCGATGAAGAAGAAGGCGACCAGGTAGAGGGTGGCGGCGCTGTGGGGGCGTGGGTGGGTCAAGAGAGGGAGTGTGAGAGAGAGTGTGTGGGCGCGCGCGCGTGTGCGCCCCCCTCGACCGCGCGCGCGCGCGTCACCGCCCCCCCCCCCCCCCACCACACACATTCTGTACAAAATGAAGTTGGAAATGCGTTTGAACACGATCCTAGCCTCACGGAACGCGACCGTGATGGCAGACAGGCCGGGCTCGGTGAGGACGATGTCGGCGGCCGCGCGGGCGGCGTCGGTCGCCCCCGCGACCGCGATGCCGACGTGCGCGCGCTTGAGGGCGGGCGCGTCGTTGACGCCGTCCCCCGTCATGCCCACAGCGAAGCCCGCTTGCCGCAGGGCTTCAACAATGGCGAACTTGTGCTCGGGAAACACTTGGGCGAAGCCGTCCGACTTGACCGCGCGCGGCGCCAGCGTCGTGCCGAGGTCGGACGGCAGCTCTCCGTCGGGGCCGACCTTGGGCCACTTGATTTCTTTGGCCGAAATGATGTCCGTGCCGAGGTTCAGCATGCGCATCGTTTCTTTGGCAATGACCAGGGCGTCACCAGTGATCATTTTGACGTCGACGCCCATTGACATAGCTTTCTCCACGACTTCGTGGGTGTCCGGGCGGGGCGGGTCCAGGAACGTCAACAGGCCCACCAGTTCAACAGGCGCAGCCTCTGCTTCCGCCTGCGTTGTGCAGACCGGCGTCGCGCCCACAGCCATGCAGCGCACGCCGCGCGACGCGTAATCATTGGCTTTGGCGTCGGCCTCGGCTTCGATGAATTTGGTGGCGGGCCCAGGCTTGGCCAGTTGCATGATGGCGTGAATCGCGCCCTTGGCGACGCGGCGGTAGCCGACAGACGGCGCGTGGACTATCGCAGACGTACGCTTAACCGACGCGTCAAACGGTTCTAAGTCGACGGTGGTCCAGCCCTCCTTGTTGATCGCTTCCAAATCAGCCGCGCCCAGCGTCATCGTGTCCAGCGCATCAGCCGGAGGCTCCAACCACTTGGCCGCCAGCGCGGCCAGCTGCAGGGTGGACGCTTTGTCAGCGCCAGGCACCCAGGTGGGGCAGTCTTCCTGGATGACCATCTTGTTGAGGGTGAGGGTGCCCGTTTTATCGGAGCAGAGGATGTTCTGTGTGTGGGGGGGGAGGGGTGGGAGGGAGTGTGTGTGAGTGGATGTCAAAAAAAAAAAGAAAGAACACCGCCGCCCCCGCCACCTTGTCCGAGACCGGAGTCCGTGCACTGAAAAAGGCAACGGGGTGTGCCACCTACCCCACAACACAACCACTCACCATGCCGGCCGCTTCCTCGATCGCGGACAGGCGCGTCACGATCGCGCCGTGGTGGGACAGCTGCTTTGCGCCCATGGCCAGAGTGGTGGTTGACACAATTTCGATGGTGATGGGAATTGCGGAGACGAGAAGGACGACTGTGAAGGACAGAGCAGGCTTGATGGCTTCTTTGTCGTAACCAATCAGGTAGCCCAGGACGGCGCCACACAACACAACGCTGCCAATGGTCAGCACCAGCGTTGTGGACAGAATGACGCGGCGCAGGGAGCCGCCGTCGTCGTTGGACCCGGCATTCAGCAACAAGGCGGTGCGCCCAAAGAACGTGTTGGACCCGGTAGCAATCACCGTGGCCTCTGCCTCGCCACGCACCACGGTCGACCCCATGTTGGCCGACCGGTTAGCGGCTTTGCCAGACACGGTGACGGGCAGGGATTCACCGGTCAGTGCCGACGCGTCGACACTAATAATGCCGCCGTCTTCATTGACGCGCACGTCGGCCGGGATGGCGGCGCCGACCGCGAGTTTGACCAGGTCGCGAGGGACGAGTTCGGCAGCATCGATGGTGTCCCACACGCCGTCGCGCTTGACGGTGGCGCGCGGCTTGAGGCCGGCTTTGAGGGCGGCGACCGCGTCGGCGGCTTTGACCTGAGGGTAGGTGGGGTGCGGGGGGAGGGTGAGAGGCGTGGATGCAGCAGCCGACCCACACCACCACCACCACCAGCCCCAATCCACCTCACCGTCTCATAAAACGCGATGCCAGCATTGCAAAACTGGATGGCGGCCAACAAGGCGACGTCGATCCAGTCTTGCAGAGCTGAGGAAAAAAGGGGGGGGGGGGGGAAGCGGTTGGTTGCTAAAACTAAAAAACTGCTGCCTCTCAACCCAACACCATCCCTCCTTCCCCAACCTACCCAGCTCCACAATGATGGCGATCCACAGGGCGATGGCCATGGGGCTGATCAACAGTTTGCCCAGAATCTTGAGTTTTGACTTTTTCTTTTCGGCCAGCTCGTTGCGGCCATACTCGGCCAGCAGGGTGATGGCGTCTGGAGGGGAGGGGAGGGTTGGGAATGAGCAAGGGGGCGTTGGGAAAGGGCACGTGCGGTTGAACGAAACGTCGGGTGTGTGGTGCGCGGCAGCAGCGCAACCGACCGTTAGGCGTCGAAAAGCAGACGCGCCCCCCCCGTCCTTCCACCCCGGCCGCGCCCACTCAGACCCCCGTTTTTTCCCCAAATTGGCACAGCGACACATGCCCGCGATCCAGCAAAGGCAGCAGAGACTGGTAACAGGCGCCAACTGCCGGCCGAACACGGGCGCAAAGGTGAGCACATTTTGTTGAGTTTGCCCTAGTTTGTGTTTGGCGCGCTGCACCGCTGTGGCCAAGGCGCGACCCGAGCGCATTGCACCCAAAAATGCATGCATAATCATGTTGCGCCGCCGTGGGGGTACGCGCGGGAGTGGGACGTAGCTGTGTGCGTCTGCACGCACAACCCCCCGACAGGCGCCCCCGCAACCACTGCTGCACCTCTTTCTCTCTTTCTCACCTTTGGAGGCCAGGCCCTCGCTGTCCGCGAACGCTGCGCCGCCGTGGGCGGAGTCGTCCATGGTGTAGGGGAGGACGGGAAAGAGGGGGAGGTGGGAGGGAGAGGACAAAAGGAAGGATGTGGGAGTGAAGAAGAGGTGCGTACCACAGGCGAGCTGCGGCCGGCCAGTGAAGCCGCGTGGATATCGAGTCTCGGTTCGCACGGCCAGCGGGGTGTGGCGCCTGCTGTTGGTGCAAGAGTTTCACCGACCTTGATCTTTTTTCTCTGCACCCCCCTGGCCAGCTCTTTGGCAGGTGCAAAAGGTTGGAGAGTGGGGGGGTGGAGGGGCTCCCGGCGGCAGCAGAAAAAAACACAGTCTGCGATCTAGCGCACATTTTGGTGCGTCTTTGGAAAGCAGGTTAGACGTAATTTGACTCGAGCAGCGGTCGAACCGGAAGCGGGACAGGTTGGGCTTCGGGGCGGGCTGGTTTTGGCGTCTGGCGCGGAGAAAAAAAAAAACACACCTCGTCACATTTTTCGCTTCGCCATGCCGCCCCCAAACTACACCGTCCAGCCCGATTTGGCGGCCATCGTGGCCAAGGCCAAAGCGGCTCAAGCGGCGCGGGTGAGATTGGAGGGACAGAGAGGTGGGGGGGAGCGTTCGGCGTCGTCCCCCCCCCCCCCCCCCCCCTCCCCCCCCCCCATGCCGTCCCCCCTCGACCCGACCCGACCCCCCTCACACACCAGCCCAAAAACAACGCCGACACCACGCCCACGCCGGCCACACACCAACCTCAACCACCAACTCTGCACCCGCCCGCCGACGCCGACCCCCAGGCCGCCGCGCTGTGGTCGATCGCGGCGGCCGCGCCGACGCTCGTGAGTGAACGTGGGTGGGGCGAGGCAGGCACTGCCGCCCGCGACTGGCGGGGCGTGGAAACGGATGCCAACGGCAACGTGACATCACTCGACGTGTCGGAGGGCGGGTTGACAGACCTACCACCTGGCGTGCTGCTTGCGCTGCCGTCTTTGAACACACTGCTGGCCTCCACCAACGCGCTGCGCACACTGCCTGGAGATGCTGCATCATTACACCAGCTGACCGCATTACACTTGGCCAACAACGCGTTGACTGAGTTGCCGGCTGTGGTGTGTGGCTTGCCAGAGCTGCGCGTGTTGGTGGTGGGGCTCAACCCGTTGATAGAGTTGCCGATTGAGTTGAGCCGCTTGACTGGGCTCGAGTGGCTGGACGCCAGCGAGTGCAAGCTGGCCGAGGCAGGCGTGTGCGGGGCGTTGACAGCGCTGACACGGCTGGATCTGCACTCGAATCGGCTGGCGTCGCTGCCGCCCACGCTGGGGTGGTTAAAGCGGTTAGAGAGACTGTCGCTACACTCCAACGAGCTGGAGGAAGTGGTGGAGGAGGTGAGAGGTTTGGTGGAAAGGGTGGATGGCGGCAGAGCGAGCATTTTTTTCTTCTTTCCTCACAAACCCCATTCCCTTCCCCCAACAGCTGGGCCAAGCCACCTCTCTCGAATGGCTGTCCCTCAACTCCAACAAGTTGACCCACCTGCCCGCCTCCCTGGGCGGCCTGACCAACCTGACGCGTCTGTCGCTGCACATCAATTCACTGGCGTCCATCCCGCCCGCCCTGGGCGCGTTGACCAAGCTGGAAGCGTTGTCCCTGTTCACAAACCAGTTGACCGACGTGCCAGACGAGCTGCTGGCGGGGCTGGGCGACTGTGTGCGCCTGTCGCTGTGGGGGAATGCGTTGACGCGCGTGCCGTCCACCATCGGTGCGATGACGTCGCTGCAGGAGCTGTGGCTGAACAACAACCAACTCGCTCAACTGCCTCCCACCATCGGCAAATGCACATCCCTGGTGCGCCTGTGGGTCAACGGCAACGCGTTGACCGCGCTGCCAGACGAGCTGGGCGACTGCGGTCATTTACAAGAGCTGAGTTGCGACGACAATCCGGGGTTGACGGAGCTGCCAGTGGGGCTTGAGAAAGCTGAAGCGCTGCGCAGGATTCAAGTGGGCAAAGAGTGCGTGCGGGTGCCGGCAGGGGTGCGGGAGGCGGTGGTGTGTGAGTAGAAAAAGAGGGGAGTGTTTTTTGTGTTGACACGGCAAGCAGAGTTTTTTTGTTTCACAAGCAAGGAACCTAACGAAACACACAAAATCTCGGTAAAGCTTGGGGAAAACAAAACGCGGCGAGGACTTAGCGAGGTGCTTGGTGTGTGGTGCGGGCGGGCGAGCTGGAGGCAGTGCCGAGTGCTCGCCACGCCTCTACTCTCCCTGCACTCGCCTCGTTTTTTTTTCCTCCATCACACCACCCCCAGACCACTCAAAAACGCTTTCAAAAAGCCCAGCGTGCCCGCCGTGCCGTACGAGTTGCACGTGGACGACGCGTAGCCGGGCGGACAGTCGACGTCGCGGTCGAAGGACCAGTAGTGGACGCCGGCGAGGCCGCGCGACCGGACGTAGGTGGACATGGTGGCGGCGTCGGCGATGGAGAAGACGTTTTCGGTGACGTCGTTGCCGCCAATCATGGGGGTGAGTTCGATGCGCGAGTACGGGACTTTGTAGTAGGCGGCCAGCGAATCAGCTGCCGCCGCTGCCGACGCGCCCATGTCGCACTTGCCGGTGGTTTTGTTGACGACGCAGACGTAAGGCCCGGCCGCGCCGTAGTCCATGACCATCAGGTTGATGATGGCGGTGGAGGAGAAGCCGGTGGCGGCGATCTCTTTCATCACGGCATCCCCCTGCGAGTTCAGGTTGGACGCGGTCGTGTTGGAGCCCAGCGTGGCCAGCGTGAAGGAGAAGCGGAGGTTGGGGTATTGGGCGGCCGCGGCTTTGGCGCCGGCTACGAGGTTGGCGATGTCGGTGGTGGTCTGAGGGGGGGGGAAGGGTGTGGATGTGTGCGAGCGAGTGACTGCGACTGCTCCCAGCCCCTCCAACACACACACACTCTCTCACCTGGCCGGCTTCGATATCGAAATCAATGCCAATCATTTGGGGGGTGTAGTAGTACTGTGGGAGAGGAAGGTAGGAAGGAGAGGAAGGCGTGAGTGGGGAGGTGATGATGAAACACGCGCGCTGTCCATCGTCGACGCCCCTTCTCACCTGCACAAACGCCACAAACGACGCCGGCGACGCGCATGTGAACGCGCCGGCCGCACCCCCCGTCGACACAATATATTTAATGCCGGCGGCCGCCAGCGGCAGCACGGTGCCAGTTTTAAAGGCACCACGCGCGATGCCGGCCCAGTTTTCAGAGCCGCAGGCGCCCGTGGCAAATGCCAGAGTGACGGCGCGCGAGGACGCGGGCATGTTGGCCGTCAGAACGGTGGAAAGAGGAGTGAGCGTGCCCGTCACTTTCGTGGAGGCATTATAATTGTTCCAGTTCGTGTTGATGCCGACGTCTTTGTAGGGGGAGAGGACGAAAGTGGTCGGCGGAGGAGGGGAAGGAGGCGTGGTCGTTGGCGACGGAGCCGGCGTGGTGGTTGGCGACGGAGCCGGCGTGGTGGTTGGCGACGGTGCCGGCGTGGTCGTGGGCGATGGCGCCGGCGTGGGAGCCGGGGTGGACGTGGGCGACGGGGCGGGGGTCGGGCTGGATCCACAGGCGACGTTGGCTGCCCAGTCGCAGTACTTGAGCGCTGGCGCAAACAGTGTGCCAGGCGGGCACGCCGTCACCGCACCACCCCCCGCACCGCCACAGTTAATAAAAGACGCGCACGTCTTGTCCCACGGGTTGGCGGTGGGGCCCGACGTGGAGCCGCAGTAGGCGGTGATGCAGGGGGGAGTGGGGGACGTGCAGTTGGAGGGAGGAGGAGTGGTGGTTGGGGGCGGCGGCGGCGGCGGCTGCGTCGTGGGCGGCGGTGGAGGCGCGGTCGTGGGCGGCGGCGGCGGCGGTGGTGCCGTCGTGGGGGGCGGCGGTGGAGGCGGCGCAGTGGTAGGAGGCGGCGGCGGCGGTGGGGAGGGCGCCGGCGTCGGGCTGTGGAGGGTGTAGAAATGCGTCAACCCCCCCCTTTTTTTGGCCGTACACGCCATTCAAGCCTCCCAAACACCTCCTCACCTGGACGGGCACTTGTAGTTGTAGGACCAGTCGCAATACTTGGGGGTCGGATTAAAAACCAACCCCGAGGGACACGCCTGCAGCGCCCCCGCCGCTCCACCATTATAACACTGGATGTAGGACGCGCACGCGGCGTCCCACGGGTTGGCGTACAGAGAGTCGGGCTTGCCAGAGCAGAAGGAGGTGATGCAGGCGGGGGTGGCGGAGGTGCAGGGAGAGGTTGTGGCCTCGACAGACGCGTCGGCGGCCCAGGCGACGGACGCCAACGCGGCCAGGAGGATTGCCACGGCTTTGGGGGGGAGAGGTGGTGGGGTGTTGTGAGAGGGGAGTCAGGGTTGGTGACAAACCGGGGCGTGCGGTTGGGGCATGAAGCGGCAGCATGCGAGCGACACATCACGTCGCCAGAAGCGGCCAGCCAACAATGTCAGCGTGTCAGTACGGGCTCCCCGTCATTGAAACGGGTGGCGTGGGGAGGGAAGCGGGTGCGGGCGGGAGCGAGGGGGGGCGCATCTTGCGATATGGTATTGCGTTGCATTTGGGCGCGCGCCTCTCTCTCGCCGCCTCGCCACCTCGCACCTGGCACGCGCGTCATGGCGAGCGTGGGCGCGGGTGGGGAGTGTGGGGGAGGGAGCGTGATTTTTCTCAAGCGCAACGTTTTTTTTGTGCGAGAGTGGGAGTGTGGCGTCGCGGCGCTCTCCCGCCACAACACAACACGGCCCCCCAGACAGCCACCTCTCGCGCTCTCTCGTGACGTGCACTGCCGCGCTGCCGACGCTAAGTGTGTAGAAGGGAGCCTTTTTGTTCATAGTCACACTGGTACAACGGGGCGGGAAGGAGGGTAGGGCGGGAAAAGGGAGCGGGTCAACGAGGGTGGGCATTGTGACGCTTGCGTGTCAAAGGTCAAGACTTTTGCTTCAAAGTCGCCAAACCAGCAAAGCTGGCAACGGGTGGCATCACCCTAAAGGGTGGGCAACCAGTTGTCTTTTTTGAAGGTTGATGTGTGGATTATAGGGCGACAGCATGCGTCAGCGTGAAAACATGAGCGATGTTTGTGTCGACTTTAGGATACGAATATAAAAACGCGGTCGGAAGAAAGAGGAAAAAAAAAAACGTCGAAAATGGGGGACAAAAATGTACAAACCGCGGGCCTCACTCGTCATCGTCATCGGTCATAGACCCGCCGCGCCGCGCGTTGGCGATGCGCCGCGCTGACGCCACGTTGGTCACACATCGGCGCAGGCGTTGGTACTCGCCTGGCGACATGAGGACGAGGCCGCCATCGTCGTTTTGCACGAGCAAGTGTTCTGTGCGGCGCACACGGCCTCGGCGGCGGGGCGTCAGCAGCGGGCATAGAGGGCGCGCCCTCGTGAGATGTTCTGGGACCAGAGCTAAAATGAGCACCGCTTGGCTTCTGCCGCCGACGGGAGGTGGGAGCAGTTGGTTGGCAAAGGGGCGCAGCAGGGGAGGCAGCAGGTCGATGTCGAAGCGGGGTGCGTCGTCGGCACGCGGCGCGGAGGCGGGGCGCGGCCTGCACCCGACCTCCGTGCCAGCACACTGGCCGCAGGGGGCGTGTCGGGCGGGATCGCCCCGCTGCAGTCGCTGCCAGTTGAGTGGACGGGCGACTCGCGGTTGAGGGGAGCGAGTTGGCGGATGGAAATGGAAGGCGGTGGCGGTGGCGGTGGCGGTGGGGGCGGCGGCAGTGCTTGCTCCGCCGTCGGCAACACAACAACCGGGCCGGCATCGTCGCTGTCATAAGGAAAGTCAAGCCAGTCCATGTCTTCCAGGAGAGAGTCGTTAAAGCCGGGGGGCGGCGTGGGCGCGACCAGTGGCAGTGGGGGAGGCGACGCGACGTGCCCAGCCGCAACGGCCGCTTCGAAGTTGGCCGTGCTTGGGGAGGGCGGCAAGGGAGGCTCCGCCCCAGCAAAAACCACCTCTGGCGCACCTTTGGTAATGTTTGAAGTGCAAAGCGGCAGGTCGGGAGGGCGGTGAGTCCCGGTTCGGGGGGCGACCGGGGTGCACGCGTCTGAATTTGGCTGGAGGGGCGACGTCGCCCCCCCGGCAACGACGGCCACACAGTCGGCTTTCAACGCTGCCGCAAAAGCCACCAGATCGCTGAGACGAATGCATACATTCAACTCCCCGCTTTGGGGTATGGTAGTCGTGGCAGCAGATGCCACAAGGCCGGGCGCGGGGCCCACTGACGGGTGATGGCTAAAAATGGGGGGCGGCATTTTCGGTGGCGGTTGGCGCGAGGTTTTGCCGTTTCCGCCAGAGCGGGTGTCGGGAGCAATGTGCGCGAGTGTCAGGGGGGGTGAGCAGGAAGGTGCGGGGTTGAGCAGGGGCGCGCGGGCACGATAAGGGGAGAGAGAATGGGGGTGTGAGGTGGTACCGACGCCGCAAAGATTTTTTGGTTGCGGAGCTGATTTTGGGGGTTTGCCTCCTGTCCCGCCTGCTGGCCGACATGACGCAGTGTATCAAATCTGGCACAACTTTGGCAACGCACACCATGGTTTTACACGCCTGTCACGCCCCCCTCACACCTTGTCCATGACCTGCACAGCCGGTGCCGCTGCCGCCGCCGCCGAGCCCCACACGCCCCTGCTCTCAGCTCCAACCACGCCCTCGTTCACGGGAAGGTAGCGCAGAGTGCGTGCTTCCTGACACGCCGTGCACCAGCAGCAAAACACCCAGCGCAACCAGTCGCCGCAACATGATCCAGGCAATCCCAGCTTGCGCCGCATTTGGGTGCGGCGGTAGGCAGCCAGCGTGAGGCCCGCCAAAGCGCAGCCAAGCACGATGCCAGCCATGCAAACGTTGTAAATGTTGACGCGATCCAGTATGGGCGCAACATCTGCCAAGTTTTGACTCGCGTCTTGGTAGGGGTTGGCCAGGTGCTGTGCGACGGCAACGTTGCCAATCACGCTGCCAGCATAGAACACGTACAGGGGCACAGAAATCATCAACGCAAGCAAAAACGACCACAACACTGCCGCGCGGGGTCCGCCTCCACGCCAGCGGCGCTGGGCCACGCCCCACACACAGGGCAGGCACCCCTGCAGCACGGCGCTGCAGGCCAGCAAGTCGTACTCGCTGCACTCGCCACAGCAGTTGCAAAGGCCGCCGCGCCAGGCGCGGAGAGGGGTGGGGGAGGCTGAAGGTTGGGGAGGTTTCATGTCAAAAATGTTTTGGAGAGGTGTGGGAGAGAGAGAGACACTAGACAAAACAAAAACGGGCGACGTCGCAGAGACGACGATGATTTCGCAACCGATTGGTCTCCAAAGAACAAAGAAACAAGGGGGCCTGTGCCTGCCGCGCGCCCCCCTACATCCATCCATAACTTTCAACCAGCTCGACCTCATCCCCACACACTTGCGCCCGCCATGGACCCCGCGCGTGCGCCGCCAACCGCAACCACACCCCCACCACCCCTAACCGCGGCCTGGCGGGGCGACCTGTTCGACACCGCCGGCGTGGATGGCGACCCTCGCGATGCAGCCTACTTCAACCGTGTCATGCGGGGCGGCACCGCGTGCCTGTGGGGCGAGACGCAGGCCGCCGTGTTTGGCGGGTCGCCGCGCGCGTGGTCGCTGCAGTTGCTCGTGCCGATGGTCACGCTGATGACTGTGTCGCTGGCGGGTGGGGTTGCTGTCGGCATTCTGTATTCGTCACCAGGTGTGCAATCGGTATCGCTGGCGGCACTGTTGGTGATGGTGGTGGTGGTCGTCGGCGCGACCACGTGGCTCATTTGGCTGGGAGCGTCGCAGAGGCACAAGCTGCGCATGAAGTATGGCATTCCGGGCACCGTGTGCGACGACTGCACTGCATGGTCGTGGTGGGGAGCGTGTGCTGCGGCGCAGAAAGCGAGGACGGTGCGTGTGTTGGAGGAAGGGGGGGTGGGGGGGGTTGCAGGCCACGGTGTTGGCAGAAACCAGGTGGTTGGATCCAAGGTGTAAGGATCCAAGGTGTAAGAGAGAGAGAGAGATAGATAGAGATAGATAGATAGATAGATAGATAGATAGAGAGAGAGAGATAGATAGATAGAGAGAGAGAGAGAGGGCACAGAGACGGCAGGGGGACGGGGGCCTGTTTTTGTCACAACGGGCCAACTTTTGGCTTGCATTACATTTCACACGTACAGTGAAACAGGTTCAGCATGTTCCACACGCAGCCGCCACCTGCTTTGTCTTTGCACCACAGACCCGCCCTGCAACCACCCCCCGCAAACACGCCGCAGCCAGCGCTAACGCCGTTTGGGCCGGTGGCTGGGTTGACGCCCCCATATTTGCACTCAGCTTTGACCAGGCTTGTGATTACGGGCATTTGACCGTCGCGACATTGCATTTTCCCACCCGAAAAGTGTGTTTCACACCAGCAAAATCTGCCGTCGTAGCGAACTTGGCAGACACCGTAAGCTGGGTTTCCAGAAACGCAGACGAAATCGTTGCCGTTTGGGTATAAAACAGCGCCGGCGCACGGATCGCCGGTAAGGTGCCGTGCAGAAACAGCGCCGGCAATCAAGAACAAGGCATAGGTAACGACAAAAGTTGTACGCATGAAGGCAAAGAAGGGCAGAGTTTCTTGCCAAAGAAAAAAGAAATACTGGAGTGGTCGAAAGTGGCCGTCAAGTAAAACCCAAAGAAGGCGTCATGTTGGCTTCACAATTGACAGCACCACCGAAGAACAACAACAACATCTCCCAGCCTTGAACATGACTCAGTAAACTAACAAAGTGTCGATGGCAATGGCAAAAACAGCGGCCAAATGGGTCGCTTTTTGCGACCAACTTTTTTTTTTTTTTTTTTTTTCACACACCTTTTTTTTGTTTTCCAAAAAGTATCCCACACCAAACCCGTCTCTCGTTTTCATTTGCTTGCATACTGCGCCTTTCACCTCATGCGTGCGACAAAGTCTGTTGCAGTGCTGCTGTTGTGTGCGTTAGCGATGGCGTCTGCCCGTCACCTGAATGACTTTTTAAGTGACGGCGCAACTTCCTTTCAAAACAATGTCGCCAAACCCTTTCAGGAAAAAATAGTCCAACCCGTGCAACAAAAGATAGTCCAACCCGTCCAGCAAAACGTCGTCAAACCCATTAACAATGCATATGATAAGAACATCGGGGATCCGGCCAAAAAAATCATTAACGGTAACAGCGGCACGACATTCTCTGGAGGCACTTCAATAAAAGCACCTGACGGAAAAGCGGTTGAACAAAAGTACAATGAAGGCACGCGATCTGGAGAAAAATCATGGAACCAAGCTAAAACAGGCGCAACGCAAACGGTTTCCGACATGGGGAATGCTGAAAAACTGAAACAACAAGCACAGTCCTCGGCGGCTGGCCAGCTCGGAGAGAGCCTTAAGAACAAAGTCAACGACGTGGGCGATCATAATCCCGCTGTCCAGAAAATGATTAACACCGCCGACCAAACATACCAAAAAGGACAAACTGAGTTTGACAAATTCAAAAACTGTCAAGGCACAGCCTCGTGTACTGGGGTCTTGATCGAAGGAGCAAAGGCGATGAACGCTCCAGTAGCCAACGCTGTAGTCGAGAACGTGTGCTCTGACCCACTTGCATCGTTTCTGGAGGGCGGTTGGCAACAGGGTGGCGTTGGCTCAAAAATTTGGGCCGGTCAAGGTGTCGCCAATATCGTGTTAGCCGTGTTTCCTGGAACGCAGGCTGCCGCCTTGCAAATGGTGTTGGACGAAATCAGAAAACAGGGCTCCCAACTGATGAACACATTTTCGGAGATGGCGGCTAAAATTCCAGGGCAAATGTTCAACTTGGAGTCGGAAATCAGCGAAATGTTGACTGCCTTGCTGCAAGGGAAGAGTCCCCCGACTCCAAAAATGCCCGGCCTTGACCTCAAAATGGCGGTTTTGCAGTCGAAGTGCGGCACCAACACACTGAAAATTGGCACGAATCAACCCATGGACTCTGAAGGCAACAGGGGGGACGCGAGTCCAGGTCGATGTCGCATATGGTGTGTGAACCGGGGTGTCGAGTGGCACAAACGTGGTCGTATACTGCGCAGCTACGTCAGAGTTGGTCTTGGTAAGGTGGCGGCGCGAGTTGGCGTCGCCTGTATGGGTGTGCGGGGGGAAAGAGGAGGGGTGGTCAGGCATAAAAAGGCGACGAGGGCGACACCCTTTGTCTCACCAACGACGCAAGCTCACCCGACGCCACCCAACAAGCAATTAATATATAGAGATAACGTTGCATTGTGTGTGAGGAGGCGGGCAGAGGGATCGAGGCGAACAAAAATAGATAGCACGAGTGTGCGGACACATTGGGATGCGCACCAAAAAACGCCGCCAAATGACGAGTCGAGGCCTTTTTTTGCAGTGTTGGCCCCTTTTGCAAAAGCCCCATTTTTCGTGCATTCATTCACCGCACTGGACTGACTGTATTTATACGCCATCTAAACGTTCTCGCACAATGTGTTTTCGAGCATATTCTGCCTTGGTGGATTAGCTGGGGTCGCGCGCAGCGTGCGGTTTGACGATCCAAGCAAGAAACGTCGCGATGTGGTTGTATTGCTTGATTATGAATGTTGCAGCCTATGCTGGGGCGGATCCTGGGCGCTCTAGAAGCGTTCGACTGCCAATGTGTTGAAGAAAACACGATTTGGTCGTTTTTTTTTTTCTACTGCGCGCCCGCGTGTCACGGCATCACACAAAAACATTGGACACTATTTTGGGGACCCGCGCAGGTCCAAACTCCCCGTTTGAGTCCTGCCTCTGCGCCACTGTCGTGTGCGCCTCTCCCGCCGAGGTCGCCGGACGTTGCCGTTGCAGTGCCCATGATGGAGGATATCGACTTGTGGTCCATCCTGGACGGCGACAGCAGTGACGCCGACGGCAGCGATGAACATGCAACGCCAGAGACACCGCACGCTGGCAACACAACGCCAACTTTGCAAGCCGCCACGTTGGTGCGTGAGGGAAGTACGTCCAAAGTAGCCACCGAACCGCCATTTCCGTCCCCCGGCTCGTCGCCAACGTCGGCTCACAGCCTTGCAGTGACGGCATCAATTCTGGCACCCGGCGTCTCGCTGGACGACTTGCCACCCGTGCTGCGCGGCGTCGCCGACCACCTGCTGCCGCCGCCATGGGGAGGTCACCACTTGGCCGTGCCCATTGTTGCGCTGGTTCCCGATTACTTGATGCATGGTGGGTGCGCAGAGGCGGCAGCGTCTGAATCAAGGCACCGCGGCCGCCGCCGGCGGACGGGCTACATGCTGGTCCGGTGTGACGACGGCATGCTTGCCGTCGTGTCGTCGGCCGACTATCACTTGATGCGCCGCCGCAAAACAAACGCGGCATTCGTGGAGCGGCGGCGGCGGGGCAGTTTCAACGGTTGTTAAATGGGTTTCACGTGGCGGCGGCGGAACGCCGCCGCAATGGGCGCCGGCCAGCAAATAGACAGAGCATCCTGGTGACGCCCGAAATATTATTCGGTTTCTATGGGCGGCAAGGCGTGTTGGGAAGGGGCGGCGATGTCGAACTGGACATTTGGAGGGAAAGGAGTGAGTTTAAAAGAGAGGGAAGATGTTGTTTTTATTGCTGCCATGCAAATGACCCTCACCGATTTTAAAAGCCCCTTACATTCCAGCCACCATTGCTGCTTGACAGTCAAAAATCGCCCCCCGCCCCTCCAGCCTAATGGCTTGTTATGTAGCAAACCTCGTGAGCGGCAAAAACGGATGGTGTGGTGGCCAGCGGGGGTATACAGTTGAGGGTGGGTGGTGGGTCGTGGTCGGCATTTTTCAAGTTGTGAAGTCAGAACGACTCGGGCGCAGGAGAGACTGCACCCGGGGTGCGGCGGCACCCAGGTGTTGGTGACAGGTGCAGGGTGGGTAGGTGTGGTGGGGGTCGTGACCAGTGTTGCGGTTTCGTAGTCTGTGTGCGGCACACGCGCTGGGTCGGGACAATCTTTGTTCGACGAACAAAGATTACGGTAATTTTCGGATACATGTTTTTCAAGATAGCACACACGTTTGCCATAATACGGTTGCGCCCACTTGAGGCGGTGGTTGTTAGCTATCATGGATTCTAGTTGATGTATGTAGGTGTCCGGAACAGCGATTTCATAGTCGTGAAAAACCACCCACTTTGAACGGGCGCCTTGTGCAAAGCCGACGTTGTCCAAGAATCCTTTTGGAAAGATGCCGCCGCTGGTAAAATACGGCACGAAGACATACTCGAGCCATGACCACCGAATCATTGCGTCCGAGATGAGTCGCGTTGGCCCCTTTTCAACAATCTTGACTTGCACAGAGAGATTCGTGTTGCGCAAAGCTCGGTCCCACTGATTCATCAACAGGTCAAAGTCAAACGTGCGCTGGTAGACGGGAATGATGACTCGAAGGTCGACGAGCTGCAGTTTGGACGCCTTTGTGTACAGCTGTCCATGAAGCGGCTGAAAGAGCCATGTCGGTGCAATGGCTGATTTGAACATGTAGCAAAGCATGTCGTCAACATTTTGATGTCCGCTGTACTTGCGGGCGTTGGAGACATGACCCCAGCAAGCCAAAATCAGACACGCCGTGACAGATAGACTTTGCACGGTGGAAGGTTGCATGATTC
Organism: Choricystis sp. odSpoLacu1; assembly: GCA_958009055.1. Lineage (NCBI taxonomy): Eukaryota > Viridiplantae > Chlorophyta > Trebouxiophyceae > Choricystis > Choricystis sp. odSpoLacu1. The sequence continues at coordinate 1,503,667 of OY253649.1, forward strand.
GTTTTGTTTCTTTTTGGGAGAAGAGTGAGAGCATTATGCACAAAAAATTGTTGATTGAAAACCACACACTAAAAGGCAATCACCTCGCTGCAATCAAATGACAGCATTCATGCGCACGTACCTTTTACTCGCCTGTGTGTCCCTGCTAGCGACGTTGACACATGGACTGCAAACAAGGGTGGTGCCTGCGTCCTCTATCAGCCATCAATCGCCCCACAAACTGCACACAGCTCTGGCACGGCGCTGCCTGTCACCATCTGCACGGCGCGTATCGTTTGCGTTGCCAGACGCTGGAGTGGCAGGTGGGTTTGGCGACAGGCTACTGGGGATGGTGACAACCTACTATGTCGCCATGATGACGGGGTCGAAGTTTTACGTCAACTGGACGCGGCCGTACGATTTAAAAGACTATTTTGATGTCGTGGATTGCACAGTTTTTGACCAAGCTGGTGGGGGACGAAGGCTGATCAACAACCCACCACATGCCAATGGTGCAATCAACTTTGACGCCCCCGAGGTGCGTGCTATCGATGTGTGGACCTACTTTGAAAATGGCAACTTTTTGCGGGACCTCGACCACGACATTCGAGTGGCCACCAACAGCAGACATTGGCAGGATGTTGTGCTCACACCCTCGCTGACTGACGCGGCATGCGGGCTGGGGGTGAACACACTGTCGCGTCATCACTTGTTCAAGCTGGCACTGCGCTCGATTTTGCTTCGGCCTAAACACCATGTGGCGGCAGGGGCACTCTCAGTTTTGCACAGGTTGGCGACGGCATCACCACCCTCCAGTGCACGCCCGCGAACACGATGGTACGTGGGCGTTCAAATACGGTGCGGTTCTGAAGGCCGCCTGTCGTGGGAAGACCCGGCACGGCACAGCTTGATAGACGTGCCCTGCTTTGTGCGGGAGACGTTGCGCGCGTGTGGCTTTCGAGAGCAGTGTCCCATATTTCTGACGTCAGACTCGGCCAGCGTGTCAACTCTGTTTAAAGCTAAACTGGACCGCCAAACGCGCGACGCAGCTGCGTCCGGTGTGCCCGTGCCTGCCGTTGTGATAGCCGAAGCAAAAGGCCCCATTCTGCACACAGACAGGACCAACGTGTCCACGATGGATAACAACGCTTCCGACCCATGGTTGCGCTCCATTGTGGACTGGTGGTTGCTGCAGCACGCGTCAGCGCTCGTCATATCACGCAGCGGGCTTGGAGAGACAGCGGCATGGGCATCGACGACTGCGCGCGCTGCCCGCCGGGTGGAACTAGGCGTGCCTGGCGCGTGCAACTTCTCCGATTTTGGCACGGATTCAGTGTTTTAGTGAAGCAGTCTATATATGCTTTGCACCTGCCCTTTTAGTTTACAAACTTATTGTAAGCTACCAATCCCCGTTACACTTTATAGTCAGCGTCCACTTTCTCGATGTCGCTGAACCCTTGCCTCTGTCTCCCCAAACGAGGCTGCATGACGTACCAGTTTCCAAATGGTTGCTTGTGTTTCATAAACATGTCGATCGCAAACAGGTCCTTGCTGCGTGCGTCGCACTTACCTTCGTTCAGCAACCATGCTGACGACAGGTAGGTGCGCAACAATTCGTCATAGTAGTGACTGTTGACACCGTATCCAGACGTTGTTTGTGAGTCGAAGACTTTTGCAAACGAGGCGTGGGACGTGCTTTTGGCGACAATGACGCTGGAAGCCAGGTTGACTACATCCCAGTCGGCAGACGGCAAGGTAGCAAAGAATGCGTCCACGCTGCGAATGGCAGTGTCAGGGTCTTGGTCAAACATAAAGTCGTCTTCCAGCACCAAACATGTGCGCGCCCGCATGTCTTTGCACTTCTGAAGGGCCAGTATGTGGCTCAGTGTGCAGCCGAGAGGGGCGCACTGCGTTTCGACACCGTCCAGAATGTCCAACGTGTGCACGCCCACAGACTGCAGCTCCTTTGTAATGAGGGCGCGACGGTCCTGTCTTTTGGTGAGGCTGATGACGATGATTCTATCAAAGTGGTGGAACCCGACCATGCGGACGACTCTGTCCTTGCGACTGTGTTGGCAGTCGACAAAGTAACAAAGAAAGAGCAAGGATGATGCTAGCACGGCTAGTTTCGTTTGTGACATGGTTGCTTTACAGCAGTGAAACGTGCTGCATTGTTGGATCCCCAAAGGTCCCGATTATTCGGGATCGGAAACTCGAATGAGTTTTCGATCCTGATTATGAAAAACAAAATTACATCCATTGGCAATATTTGACGGCCACCATTTAGCACGCAATCACGAGTAACACGTGATTGGGCTCACTCCGAATAGCTCATTCCGAACGTAGCAAGATTCACGTCGCCAGCAATTTGCGTCAGCGGATGACGCACACACCGGCACATTTTACGGCGCCGGCACCAGTTTTTAGGTAGCGCACAACTGTCGTAATTCCGCTGTTGCACCCACGTGTAATATCTACCACATATTCAACCACAGCGTTGAGTGACTTGTTACTGTAGCTCGGTCTCTCGCTCCCAAACACATCCAAAGTTATCTGATTCTATGGGCCGCTGAATACGCGCTTCAGTCCGTCCAGTGTACAGTACTCGGCCTTTCGGTGCGCTGCCTCTCCAATCAGACACGCCCAGTAGTCCAAAAATAATTTGGGCGTGTTTTCATGAAGTTGCCTTAGTCGACGCGGTTCGAGCATAGTATGTACGCCCTCTCTGACGGTTGCTTTCGACATGACGCTCCAGTTTCTAAGAAGCAAGACAGGCAATCCTTCCCACAGACGATCCATGCTGCTAGAAAGCGTCACAACCACGCGCCCCAGATAAAGTGATTCCCATGAGCGATGTGTGTCCTTGCCATTACCTCTAGGAGCGATGACCGCTGCACTCGCAAGAATTTTGCGATAGAAATGAAATGCGTCGTGTCGACAGTTTTGGTCGATCCAGGCCATGTCAGAGTCATTAATCATCTCAGCCAGCGGAACACGCTCAGAAGGGTAGGTACCTGGTGTGAAACAAGACACCGCGATATAGGCTTCGTCAATGGAAACGACGTCAGCAGGGCTTAATCCATGCAAGTTTCCCACCATCGCTCCCGCGAGCATTTCAGGCACCATGCCATTGCGCGGCCATCTCCTATTTTCAAGAACTATGGGAATGCACGTCATTTTTGCGTGGTTCCCGTCACAGTTTTGCGAGAAAAGAGCTCGCAATTTGTTGTGGGAGAAAAAAAGGTGCGTTGGGCTAATGCCGTCGGCGTCGCCGTTGTGTGCAACGATGACGACAGGATGGATTGCATCATCAATACATGCACTGTCAGTCAACGCCTGCAGTTTCGTGCCATCGTTGGCAACAAAAACGACGATTGCTTGGTTTCGACGCTGTCGCCGATCGATCAAGAGGTCGCTCGTCAGTCGGTAGCATGCGTTTGCAACGTCGGCGGGTGTGTCCACAACAATATCTGAAAGGCTGCGAAACCCATCGCCCGTCACGAAAGGGAAAGAGTGGCGGCGATCATCATTGTGCTCCGTGGTCTTGTTAAAATTGACAAACGACCTTTGGTAGCTTAGAAAAGAGGACAATTGGCCGACTTTGTCGACGACGTCCTGATATTCCAGCAAGTGTGTAGATACTGGCGATGGCTCCCAAGACCGTGCGGCTTGGACACGACATGCAGTCCACTGAAAGAGAGTCAGATATTTGCAAAATCGTAACATGCTTTGCAAATGTCATCGAGGGAGTAAAATTCACTCAGATACTATGCGTTTACGGTTAACAAAAAAAATGTAAACATTTTGCAAATATGTACGTTTCACATGCTGTTGATTTGCGACTTTCATTGTTTGCAATCTCAAATTATTGCAATCTGTTTTTTTTTAAGCAAAGTGCCAGCCAGACATTTTTTACAGCCCCCTCATTTCACCACGTTTCTGTGGGGGCGCGGCAGGGAGAGACGGCCGCAATGTCAGACGCGGAGCTTCCGGACGTCGCCGACCGAGAGCTGGCGGCACTGGAGCCCATGAGTGTCGACGCAGTGGACGCCGCCAGGCGGGTGGCAGCGGCCGCACACGAGGCGGTGCAAGCCGCCGCCCGTGCGTCTCGGGACAAGCGGCGGCGCTCCCCCTCACGCTCGCCCTCGCCCTCACCGCGGCCTCCCCGCAAGCCCAAGGAGGCCGCAGTGAGGCGGGTGGGCATGTACGGTTCGGTGGCCTCACTCGCGGAACGCGTGTATGACGACGTCGAGAAGCAAGTCCACTTTGACTCCGGGTTGTGCACGTCAAACACGCCAAACGCCATCGTGTTTTAGCATTTGCGCGACGTCTGCGCCCGCTTCGGTGGCCACCTCCACGCGTCCACCTTCTTCCCGTCACTCCACCCCCCCTCCTTTCCCTCCAAACTCTCACCTCGTCAAACCAGCGCGCAATCCACGTCGTGACGGTCAGCAGAGACCGTCAGTGTGGGCGGGGGTCCCGCCCACACTGACGCCGTGCTGAGTGCAGCGTCTGTCCACCCCGAGCCCGAGCGCGCCTGGTGCGACCTGCGCGCCCGGGCGGACGCGCTGGGAGCGGGCCTGGCGTCCCCTCCTGCCCTCGCGTCCGCGCGCCCCACCTGTGCCGACGCCGCCGCCGCTCGCGTCGCGGCCTGGCTGGCCGACGTCGCCGCCGTCGACGGCGGGCGGGATGCAGCCTTGGTGGCGGCCGCCAGCGGCCTGTGTGCGTCTGTGGCTGGCCTGACGGGTGGTGGTGGCGACGCGGCCGGGCCTCTGCCCGACGCGGCCCCCCTCGACACCTTTTCCCGCTCCACCTCTAAATTCTTCATCCGCCCCCACGCCGCCCCCGCCCTCAAGCTGGCCCTGGCCGCCCGCCTGCCGCTGTGCCTGCCGGGACGGCTGCGTTTGGCGTGCAGAGTGGCGGCAGAAGTGACGGTGGTGATGAGGCTGAGTGATGTGAGGGGGTGGGCGAGGCGTGGATTCATCAACCCCCCCTTCCTTTCCTCTCTCTACCACGTCCTCAGATCGGGGGATGTGTGGGAACGCGTTGGTATGCCTCTCCCGCGGCAAAAACACACAAACCAACCCGCCCCCTCTCTGGCGCCGGGTGCACAGCGCAAACACGCCCTCACACGACGGTCGCACATGACCTAAAACAAAGCGTGAGGGGGTGGTGGGCTCACAAACCCTGCTAAAACTAAGGCACGAGGCAACCTCGGTCAGCGCGCTGCGATGCCTCTGGCCCGCGCTTCGCAACCGCCCTAGGCGCGCTCCCCCCCCGGCGCACCCTCTCTTTCCAACCCCGTCTCCACCAACCCACACCCCCCAGCTTTGCCGCGGTGGTCATTGTGCAGGCGAGACCGCAGGTGGTTTGAAGGAGAGCAGTGAGTGTGTGTGCGTGTGATGTTGTTGTCTTGTTTAGGGAGTTCGCAAAGCAATAACAAAGCAAGAAAAAAAAAAACGCCCGATCAACTCAGCTTAGTTGACACGCCCCTAATGAGTCGAACCACCCACACCTCTCCACACGTATCTGCAGCGTTGGCGACAGCCGCGCTACCCGCGCTGTCGCTGCCTCGTTGATGATTTGGCCGCGTGACGTGTTGTCCCTTTTTAACCCACCCCACCTGTTGAGGGTGATCGAATACGTAAGAAAAAATCGTAGAGGTGGTCTAAAGAGTCGACATGCGTAATAAAAGGTTGAAGTGGTGGCACGCACGCACACGATGCGTGCGTTCTCAAGTCCGCCGGCAATTGATGACCATGATTGCCATGGCCAAACCGGCGCCGTTGACCATGCAGCCGATGGAGCCGTCCAGGTCGATGTAGTTGAGGTCGCTTTGGGCGGCCGCGACTTCGTTCGCGTCTTCCTGCGACGCGTCGCGCAACGCGAATTTTTATTTTTGGCGGGAGGCGGGCATCGTCGAACCCCAGCTTGGCGTCGGCGGCGATGAGGGTGCCGTCCACCGTCTCAGCCAGCGGGTTAACGTACACCATGGTGCAGCCGGTGGTCGCTTCATTCGGCACGTCAAATCAAACACGCCACTGCCGAGTATGTCAAAATGACCAAACCCGCGTTGCCACCGCTGGAAGAAGGACCGGCTGCACCAGCTGCAGCGGGGAGGGTCGTGGCCGACGCCCAATTCAATGAACCCAAGCCGCCCGGGCCGTCGAAACCGTAACGACCGTTGTTGCCTTCAGAACCCCCAGCACCAGAGGTGGGCCAGCCGTACTTATAATTGCTGGTGCTGCCGCCGCCACCTGAAAAAATGGCAGGTTGTGTGGATAGGGAAGAAAAAACAGCGCGGCTTTTCCGCACCGGTCAGCCACTTTGGAACTTACCTGAACCAAACCCGCCCCCACCACCACCGGCGAAACCATATGCGCCAGGGTTGCCACCGGTCCCTGCGTAGCCGCCTTGACCGGCAAAAGAGGAGTCACCGTAGAAATCGTAGGCTCCTCTACCCCCACCTAGGTAATAACCGCCAGTTGCAGGAGAAAAAAATTTAGAGTAGTAGGGAGACATTGTACCAGCAGCCCCGCCAGAATTTCCGGTTCCGCCGCGGCCGCCGACTGGGCTAGGTAGGGTTTGGCCTTTGCCTTCAGCACCTCCACCGCCACCTCCGCCGAACAATCCGGCGCCACCGCCGCCGCCACTCTGATCGTTTCGATAGGCAGGCTTGGGGGTTTGACCATAAGGAGCGCCGCCGGCTCCGCCGCCGCCACCCACGACTACATAAAGATCGTCGCCTGGGTTGAGCGTAACCGTCGCACTCACAGGCGACGAGGAGTATCCCAAAAATGGTAAATTAAAAACGGATCTGCCGCCTGCCCCACCAGAGGACGCTGTGACGGTATTGCCATTGATTTTGACGCCGCTGGAACCACCGCCGCCGCCGTATCCCCCGCCACCGGTGCTGCTACCAGCGCCCCCGCCGCCACCGACGGCGTCGACCTTCAGTTGCACGGACTCCGAGAACGGCGACTTGGAGTTCAGTTGGGTGGTCACGACCTTGGTGCACTGCACGAGCGGAGGGTCGACGACCGTCGCAACTTGCACAGGGGCCCCGCTCGACCCGCCGAACGACGTCACCACAGCCGTCAGGTTGCCCGAGCTCGTCGGGGCAGTCGAAAAAGTCACCGTCAGCTGGGTCGACGTCGCCGACGTCACAGTGCCGGCGGCGCCCAGGTTGAGCGTCACCGAGTCGCCGGCAGCCGCCGGGTCGAAGCCGGTGCCGTTGATCACCAGCGCGGGTGCGTTGCGCGCCAGGTTGGCCACGCTCGGCGTGACGGCCGGAGGGTCGACGACCGTCGCAACTTGCACAGGGGCCCCGCTCGACCCGCCGAACGACGTCACCACAGCCGTCAGGTTGCCCGAGCTCGTCGGGGCAGTCGAAAAAGTCACCGTCAGCTGGGTCGACGTCGCCGACGTCACAGTGCCGGCGGCGCCCAGGTTGAGCGTCACCGAGTCGCCGGCAGCCGCCGGGTCGAAGCCGGTGCCGTTGATCACCAGCGCGGGTGCGTTGCGCGCCAGGTTGGCCACGCTCGGCGTGACGGCCGGAGGGTCGACGACCGTCGCAACTTGCACAGGGGCCCCGCTCGACCCGCCGAACGACGTCACCACAGCCGTCAGGTTGCCCGAGCTCGTCGGGGCAGTCGAAAAAGTCACCGTCAGCTGGGTCGACGTCGCCGACGTCACAGTGCCGGCGGCGCCCAGGTTGAGCGTCACCGAGTCGCCGGCAGCCGCCGGGTCGAAGCCGGTGCCGTTGATCACCAGCGCGGGTGCGTTGCGCGCCAGGTTGGCCACGCTCGGCGTGACGGCCGGAGGGTCGACGACCGTCGCAACTTGCACAGGGGCCCCGCTCGACCCGCCGAACGACGTCACCACAGCCGTCAGGTTGCCCGAGCTCGTCGGGGCAGTCGAAAAAGTCACCGTCAGCTGGGTCGACGTCGCCGACGTCACAGTGCCGGCGGCGCCCAGGTTGAGCGTCACCGAGTCGCCGGCAGCCGCCGGGTCGAAGCCGGTGCCGTTGATCACCAGCGCGGGTGCGTTGCGCGCCAGGTTGGCCACGCTCGGCGTGACGGCCGGAGGGTCGACGACCGTCGCAACTTGCACAGGGGCCCCGCTCGACCCGCCGAACGACGTCACCACAGCCGTCAGGTTGCCCGAGCTCGTCGGGGCAGTCGAAAAAGTCACCGTCAGCTGGGTCGACGTCGCCGACGTCACAGTGCCGGCGGCGCCCAGGTTGAGCGTCACCGAGTCGCCGGCAGCCGCCGGGTCGAAGCCGGTGCCGTTGATCACCAGCGCGGGTGCGTTGCGCGCCAGGTTGGCCACGCTCGGCGTGACGGCCGGAGGGTCGACGACCGTCGCAACTTGCACAGGGGCCCCGCTCGACCCGCCGAACGACGTCACCACAGCCGTCAGGTTGCCCGAGCTCGTCGGGGCAGTCGAAAAAGTCACCGTCAGCTGGGTCGACGTCGCCGACGTCACAGTGCCGGCGGCGCCCAGGTTGAGCGTCACCGAGTCGCCGGCAGCCGCCGGGTCGAAGCCGGTGCCGTTGATCACCAGCGCGGGTGCGTTGCGCGCCAGGTTGGCCACGCTCGGCGTGACGGCCGGAGGGTCGACGACCGTCGCAACTTGCACAGGGGCCCCGCTCGACCCGCCGAACGACGTCACCACAGCCGTCAGGTTGCCCGAGCTCGTCGGGGCAGTCGAAAAAGTCACCGTCAGCTGGGTCGACGTCGCCGACGTCACAGTGCCGGCGGCGCCCAGGTTGAGCGTCACCGAGTCGCCGGCAGCCGCCGGGTCGAAGCCGGTGCCGTTGATCACCAGCGCGGGTGCGTTGCGCGCCAGGTTGGCCACGCTCGGCGTGACGGCCGGAGGGTCGACGACCGTCGCAACTTGCACAGGGGCCCCGCTCGACCCGCCGAACGACGTCACCACAGCCGTCAGGTTGCCCGAGCTCGTCGGGGCAGTCGAAAAAGTCACCGTCAGCTGGGTCGACGTCGCCGACGTCACAGTGCCGGCGGCGCCCAGGTTGAGCGTCACCGAGTCGCCGGCAGCCGCCGGGTCGAAGCCGGTGCCGTTGATCACCAGCGCGGGTGCGTTGCGCGCCAGGTTGGCCACGCTCGGCGTGACGGCCGGAGGGTCGACGACCGTCGCAACTTGCACAGGGGCCCCGCTCGACCCGCCGAACGACGTCACCACAGCCGTCAGGTTGCCCGAGCTCGTCGGGGCAGTCGAAAAAGTCACCGTCAGCTGGGTCGACGTCGCCGACGTCACAGTGCCGGCGGCGCCCAGGTTGAGCGTCACCGAGTCGCCGGCAGCCGCCGGGTCGAAGCCGGTGCCGTTGATCACCAGCGCGGGTGCGTTGCGCGCCAGGTTGGCCACGCTCGGCGTGACGGCCGGAGGGTCGACGACCGTCGCAACTTGCACAGGGGCCCCGCTCGACCCGCCGAACGACGTCACCACAGCCGTCAGGTTGCCCGAGCTCGTCGGGGCAGTCGAAAAAGTCACCGTCAGCTGGGTCGACGTCGCCGACGTCACAGTGCCGGCGGCGCCCAGGTTGAGCGTCACCGAGTCGCCGGCAGCCGCCGGGTCGAAGCCGGTGCCGTTGATCACCAGCGCGGGTGCGTTGCGCGCCAGGTTGGCCACGCTCGGCGTGACGGCCGGAGGGTCGACGACCGTCGCAACTTGCACAGGGGCCCCGCTCGACCCGCCGAACGACGTCACCACAGCCGTCAGGTTGCCCGAGCTCGTCGGGGCAGTCGAAAAAGTCACCGTCAGCTGGGTCGACGTCGCCGACGTCACAGTGCCGGCGGCGCCCAGGTTGAGCGTCACCGAGTCGCCGGCAGCCGCCGGGTCGAAGCCGGTGCCGTTGATCACCAGCGCGGGTGCGTTGCGCGCCAGGTTGGCCACGCTCGGCGTGACGGTTAGTGGCAACACTGTCGGCCACGGCGTCGGCTTCGGCAATCGCAATTTTGCTGGGGCGACGGCGATTTTAAGGGTCGGCGCATCGATGGCAAGGGAGGCTTGGCCGTCGCTCGTGGTCGTCTTCTTGCAACCCGCCGTCACGGACGACACCCAACTCAGCGGCGGAGTGACGAGCACGCCGACGCCGCCCTGCGTGCCGCAGGTAACGTAGTTGGTGGGGACGAGGGACGAGTTGGACTTGACGACAAATGAGAGCTCGCCGACCAGCCCCGTCGCCACGTCCACCGCCACGCGCAGCGAGGCGATGTAACCGTCGTCCGCCACGACGAAAGAACGCGGCGCGCCCGCAGTCGAGCACAGAGGAGCGTCGGCGCCCAGCTGAAGGCCGACCACGTCGCCCGTCGCGTCGTCCACGAAGCACGTGACGGCGCCCGTGAAACGGGGCGCCGTCGCGTTTGGGGCGGCTGTGAACGCGCTCAGCTTGAGTGCGAATTCGGCAATCAGCGCGCTCTCGGTGGCGTTCAGGAGGGTCGCGGGGGAGTCGGCGGCCGCGGGGGAGGCAGCGACCAGCCTGGCGACTGAAGAAACGGAAGAGGGATGTCAAGAAGGTGTGGGTGGTGACACTTGCGCATAAACGTCGCCCGCCCGCGCGCGCGCGCGCAGTTTTGGGGGGGGGGGGGGGGGGCACGAGCTGGCCTGGGCGCTACTGGGGCGCCCAGGCCGTGAAGCTGCGCTACTGGGGCAATCGTGAAGCTGCCTTCACGATTGCGCCGTGGAAGCTGCAGCCTCCGTCCGCGTGGTTGCCCTGGTGTGTCCGGAACGTGTGCAATAAATACCCTCCACGTACCCCCGACTCACCGCAAGCCATCCACAGCGTCGACAGAAGCATGGGCGCGCGTAGGAAAGCAGACAAGCAACAGGGCGCCCCTGAGAAAGCTGGAAGGGTGGGCATGCGTGCATCGTGTTCAATAGCATGCGCGCGCGCAATTCCTCGCCGCCCCGCAACCCGCAACCAAATACTCACTCCTGCGCGTGTACTCCGCTGACGCCCAAGCGACGGTGGGGGCGAGAAAGAGTGGTGTGGGCGAGGAGAGAGAGAAAGTTAGGGCACGATGATGGAGCGTTCGGTTTTTTGTTTCTTTTTTCCGTTAATTAGGGTTAGCAACCACAAGCACACCCTTTTCATCCCGCACACACACACACAATCAAGCGTCCTTGCCCTGCCCCATGTATTCATCCATTTCGCGGTCGTCCAAACACGCCTCAGGGTTAGGGTTAGGGTTAGGGTTAGGGTTAGGGTTAGGGTTAGGGTTAGGGTTAGGGTTAGGGTTAGGGTTAGGGTTAGGGTTAGGGTTAGGGTTAGGGTTAGGGTTAGGGGTAGGGGTAGGGGTAGGGGTAGGGGTAGGGGTAGGGGTAGGGGTAGGGGTAGGGGTAGGGGTAGGGGTAGGGGTAGGGGTAGGGGTAGGGTTAGGGTTAGGGGTAGGGGTAGGGGTAGGGGTTAGGGGTTAGGGTTAGGGTTAGGGTTAGGGTTAGGGTTAGGGTTAGGGTTAGGGTTAGGGTTAGGGTTAGGGTTAGGGTTAGGGTTAGGGTTAGGGTTAGGGTTAGGGTTAGGGTTAGGGTTAGGGTTAGGGTTAGGGTTAGGGTTAGGGTTAGGGTTAGGGGTAGGGTTAGGGTTAGGGTTAGGGGTAGGGGTAGGGGTAGGGGTAGGGGTAGGGGTTAGGG
>OY253650.1:0-87121 GCA_958009055.1 Choricystis sp. odSpoLacu1
CCTAACCCTAACCTAACCCTAACCCTAACCCTAACCCTAACCCTAACCCTAACCCTAACCCTAACCCTAACCCTAACCCTAACCCTAACCCTAACCCTAACCCTAACCCTAACCCTAACCCTAACCCTAACCCTAACCCTAACCCTAACCCTAACCCTAACCCTAACCCTAACCCTAACCCTAACCCTAATCCTAATCCTAATCCTAATCCTAACCCTAATCCTAATCCTAACCCTAACCCTAACCCTACCCCTACCCCTAACCCTGCCCCTGACCCTAACCCTAACCCTAACCTTTCTGTCAAACACCCTCCGGCCAAACCTCTCCACCCACCCCCCCTCCGACACTTGGCCCACCGTCAAACCCGCCCCACCACGGCACCCGTCACGAGGGCGGGGTGTTCCTTGAGCACTCAGGTGGGTGGGGAGGTAGGACACGGGACGAAGTGGGGGTGACGTAGGTATCGTTGGAGTCTTCTTGATTGGCTTGTTTTCCAGCGTCAGCAGATTATGTTCGCTGAGGTGCCAGCTGTGCAAAACGTACGTCCCTCCCTGACGTCCCACTCCTTGCTGCGCTTATTGGGGTCACCGCTGCACTGTTTCTCCCCCCTGCTGACAAGGCCCAAAAGCGGCTGCATTTGGTATTTGGAAAGCACGAGTGCGTGTGTGAGGTCGAAGCCGACGGGACGACGTCGGGACCGACGTCGAACAATAAAATCCGGCCCTGTCGATGAAACAAATTCGAAAACGCACACACTCTGCTGGGTGCCTCGTGGGCTGCTTCGGGGCCACGGCCCAGGATCTTTGGGGTGGGGGGTGGGTTCAGTTGTCTGGGAGAGACAAGAGAAAAACGCACCAACGCAAAAACGAAAACCTCGACGCTCTCACTCTCTCTTTTTCGCAGTACACCCACCCGGCCACCTCCCCAGACCTCCGTACACACCCTTCCACCACCACCAACCATGAAGTTCGCCACCTTCGCCCTCGTCGCGCTGGCCGCGACCGCCGCGGCCCAGGTGAGAGGAGCAGAGAGAGGAGGGGCATTTGAAAACTTGGGGACGCACCCGGCCGCGTTCCCCCTCCCGCCGCTGCTAACTGCCACCCCTGGGGGCGAGGGAGCATCGGCCCCGCCGCTTGGATGCGTTGCTGCGGACACAGGCCTCCCCGGTGGCCGCGGCGGACCCGCTTTGGTTGCGCGCTTTGGGCGTTTCGTTTTGAATTGCGCTCCGCACGCCTCGATGCGACCACTTCCCCTCTTCCCGCCATCCCGAACGCCCCGCCTTTGACCGTCCAGCCACCCGCTGACGGCCGCTGGGGGCAGGCGGGAAGCGGGCGGCGGCGGGACGCGGCGCGATTCGGACTGGCATCGGCGTCTGTCGTTCGAACGCAGCCAAACGCGCGCGCAGTCGCCCCGTTTGCGCCCTTTTGGCGCGCGCCCCCCACCATCTCAACCCGCCAAGTCGCGCCGCAGTCCACGCTGCTGCGATAAGTGGGGCGTGCGGTTGGCGCGGGACGGCGCGCGCGTGCCTGCGGCGTGTTTCTTGCGCCTGAATGGCGCGCGCCAAAAAAACGCGCGCGCGCGGCGGCCCACTGCCGCCTCGCCCACGCTCGGCGGCCGCTTTGCCGCAGCCCAGCGCTGCGAGTTCTCCTGCTTTACCGCGCGTGCGCAGCGTCAGGGGCACTGAGGCCGGGAAGGGGTGGCGATTGCGCCGCAAAAAAAAAACACGCCGACAGGCGGCGCGCCGCCCGCCCGCGAGCCTGCTTGGCGGTTGGCGGCCGCCTGTCGCTCTGTCTGCCCCCCCAACGACGCGACAGTCACCGCGCCCCGGCGCGTCGGCTGAGCGTGGCTGTAGGGCGGGGAACCCGCAGTTTTCGGGGCCCGCACAAAAACCGAGCGTGCGCAGTCAGGCCCAGCTTCGTCTTCCCAACCCACCCTGACCTCTCCACCCCTCACACCTCTCCCTATCCCTCTCAGGCCGCGTGCACCGACAAAGAAGCCAACCCCGGCGGCTACTCCTGCGCCCAGCAGAAAGCCTGGGGCAAGTGCGGCGAGTCGTGGCTCTCGGGCAAGTGCGACGCCACGTGCAGCAAGTGCACCGCCAAGACCGGCCTGGAGGCCGCCAAGGAGGCGCCCGAGGGCGCGGAGCAGGACACCCTCATCGCCGGCCTGGCCGCCGCCGCCAAGCGGAAGAAGAACGGCACCTGGCTGTGGAAGAAGAACATTACCAAGCTGTCGCTGGAGGCGGACTCGGCCGACCTCGCCTCCCCCCAGGGCGTCGACGCCGCCATCGCCCAGTCCGCGGATGACGAGACCCTGATGGCGGGCGCCATCGCGGCCAAGCTGCTGGCCCTGAAGAAGAACTCGACCTGGCTGGCGGCCAAGTTCAACAAGACCAAGTTTGCGGCCGACGATGTCGACGCGGTCGAGAAAGCGGAGGACGCCGACACCCTCATCGCCGGCATCGCCATCGCCTCCAAGCTGGCCAAGCTCAACAAGACCGGCCTCCTGGCCGCCAAGTTCAACAAGACCCGCCTGTCGGCCGCCGAGGAGGCGGACGCCGCGGTCGACGCGGCCGGCGCGGACGACGAGGTCCTCCTGTCCGCCGCCATCAACAAGGTGCTGCGCCTCAAGAACGCCACCAAGTTTGGCGCCACCAAGAACTGGACCAAGTTTGCTTCGGACGAGGTGACCAAGGACGTGCCCGAGCTGGAGGTAAGAGGTGGATGGGGGGAGGGGGGGGGGGGGAGGGGGGGGAGCGCGCGCTCGCACCGCAAACTCACACTCACCCCCCCACCCCCCCTCCCACCCTCTCCACCCTAGGCCAACGACTTCCACCTGCTCAAGTCCTTCAACAAGTCGTGGGCCACCTCCGCCCTGGCCACCAAGTTCAACCTGACGGCCATCGCGGCCACCAAGAAGAACCTGAAATTCACAGGCGCTCAAGGGCCTGTGAATGATCACGACGTGAGAGAGTGGGGCGGGGTGCAGACAAAGTGGCCAACGCATGCTTCGCCTCTTGCCCCCCCCTCCTTTTGAGCATATATTTCATTGGTGCTGCGCTATCGACCCCCTCCCCCCCCCCCGCTGGATCATCCAAAAAATTACTCACCCCCCCCCCCCCCTCTTTTTTTCTTCCCGGGTGGTGGGGTGCTGGCGGGCGTCGGCTGTCACAGGCTGGCGCCGGCTGGGACGCCCTCTCACTCTCCGGGAGCGGAGAGCGTGGATTTGGGTGGTGGGTGCGCGCGTGCGGGTGTGGTTGTTTGAAAAAGGGAAAGGACGGCGTCCGCGCCGCCTGCTCTTGTTTCCTTTCCCCTCCTGCGTGCTCCGCCCTTCTATCCACGCCTCTGTGCGCGTGGTGCAACCGCTAAGCTCCTGCCTCTGTCGATCACAGGATCATGGTGTGTAACAGTCGTTTCGGACAGCGCGCAGAAAAAAGAACAACAATCCTTCCACCCGACGCCACGACACGCTGCCGACAAGTGCCTCTCATGCGCCCTCCGCCACGCGCCCGCGGCCCACGCGGCGCAGGCGCAGGCGTTGGCGCCAGCATACGACCCCAACGCAGCCGCAGCCTCCCTTTCCTACTCCCCCCATGCGCCGCCGCTGTGCCGTCCCCACCTCCCTCGTTGGACCTGCGCGACACCACCCTCTCCACCATTCGCACCCTCATCCAGGCCCGCTGGCCCGCTCTCCTGGACCTGGTGGATGCTGGCGTCCTCATCGCAGCGCCCCACCCCCCTGACTACGCCGAGCGCCGGTCTGACGGGTACGTCGAACCGCGCCTCGTTCTGTTGATCGCGACGGTGCACGTCTCCACCGCCTCTGCGCGTGCAGTGGAGCGCGTCATTGCAGCCACGAGGCCGCAGGCGGTGGTGGTGGAGCTGTGCAAGTCGAGGTCGGGGTTGGTGAGGGAGGTGGAGGAAGGCGATGAAGACACAGCCGCCCCTCAACCTCCCACCACCAACCCATTCTCCCTGTCCGGCTCCCTCACGCGCACGCTGAGGCTGTCGGGGGGCAACCCTGCCTCCCTGCTGCTGCGCCTGCTGCTGGCCCGGGCGGCGGCGTCTGTGGCGGCGTCGGTGGATGGCGCGGTGGCACCCGGGGCGGACGCGCGTGCAGCGGCTGCCGCCGCGCGCGCCGTCGACGCCACCATCGTGCTGGGCGACAGGCCCATAGAAATCACGCTCAAGAGGGTGTGGGAGGGCACGTCCCTGGCCCACAAGTTCGCCGTGCTTCGCGTGCTGGCGACGACCCAAGGGCCAGTGGCCGGCACACCCCCACACGACTTGACCTCCGTCGCCGCCGTGGAAGCCTTAGCCTCCGACCCCGCCTCCCTAGCCTCCATCGCGGCCTCCCTGCAACAAGTCGCCCCCCCTCTTCACGCCGCCCTGCTGACCAAGCGCGATGAATGGATTGCGTGGTCGCTCGCGAGGTCGCGCGCTGTCAGTGGCGCCAACGTTGTGGTCGGCGTCCTGGGCGCGAGCCACGTGCGTGGCGTGGCCTGGCACCTGCTGCACAGGCCCGACCGACCCCGCTTCCAGGACTTGGCGGGCGTGCGAGACGGTGATGCGCGCAGGGTGGCCGCCCGCGTTGGCGTTGAGACAGTGGTGTGGGGGCTGGCCACGGCGGCAGCGGCGGCCGCGTTTTTGATGTAGAGAGAGAGTGAGAGGTGATGCGTGTAGTTTGATTGTTTTGCTTAGGATGATCATGCGTCGAGTCACGGGGCGGTGGCAGAGAGACCGCGCGGCGGAGAAGGGGTCGCGAGCCCAACCCTCGCACACGCTCACCACACTCCGCGACTCACTCGAGAGTCTCTCACGCCACCTCTTTCAAAAACCTCGCCCCTCTCCCCCCTTTTCTCGCCCCCAATGCTGGCCCAGCGCTCCTTCCGGCCGGCGGCCAGGTGTGTGGCGTGGGGAGGCGCGCGGCGCGAGAGTTGGTCATGCGCTCGTTTTTTTGTTTTGGGGCGGCATTTCGGTTGTCTGCGGCCCGCGCGCGTTGCCTCCCGCGCCCTCTGCCCTCTGCCACTCCCCACTTCGACACGCATGGTTGGCTGCCGTGTCGGAGTGGGGCGGGCGTGAGAGTGGACGGCGGGAGGAGAGCGCTGTGAAACGTTTTTTTTGCCCTCCAACGTCGTCGCCCAAAACGGCGACGCCGTCGAAAAAACAAAACCACCCAACACGCGACTCCGGTCCCGTGACACAACGGGCGACCCTCCTCGCCTGCTGTGTTTGCAGCTTCACTGTGGGCTGATCGCCTTTTGCAACCTCTTTTCTCCCCCCCTCTCTCTCACAGAGCCGCGCCCCAAGTCCCCGCCCCGCGCCGCGCTCCCACCCCCCGCCGCCACTCCCCCGCCGCCGCCTCCGACAAGCTGTCCGGCCTGGTGTTCCAACCCTTCGATGAAGTCAAGACCGAGCTGGCCACCGTGGAGTCGAAAGCGGCGGCGGGTGCCGAGTCGCTCGCGCGGTCGGCGTTTGCGGCCGACCTGGAGGCCGCACTGAATGAGCAGATCAAGTGAGTTGGAGGAAGGGGGGTGGGGTGCATGTGTGCGTATGTGTGCGTGTGCGGGAGCGGGAGGCCGCTCGCCGCTCGCTGCAACAGCACGAGAAAGGACGCTCACCCCCGTGTGTTCCTTTTCCCCCACACCACCGGCACCTCCCAGCATCGAGTACAATATCTCCTACGTGTACCAAGCCATGTCCTGCTACTTTGCGCGGTGAGTGGTGGTGTGTGTGTGTGTGTGTGTGTGTGTGTGTGGTGGTGGTGTGGGTGGGTGGTGGTGGTGTGTGTGTGTGTGTGTGTGTGTGTGTGTGTGGTGGTGGCAAACCACAGGCACTCCCAGTGTGCCTGTGGTGGTGGTGGCAACCACAGGCACTCCCAGTGTGCCTGAAGGCAGCGCCACCAAAAAACCAATCCTCCCCCCCCCCCCCCCCACCACCACCACCATCACCCCCCCCGACCACCACAGCGACAACGTCGCCCTGCACGGCTTCGCGTCCTACTTCCGCCACGAGTCCGAGGAGGAGCGCGCCCACGCCCAAAAGATCATGGACTACGTGGTCAAACGCGGGGGCCGCGTCAAGCTGGCCCCGCTGGGCGCCCCCGAGACCGAGTTTGGGGGCCCGGGGGGCGCCTCCCCCACCGCCACCAAATCGGATGCCCTCTACGCCATGGAGCTGACGCTGTCCCTGGAGAAGCTCAACTTTGCCAAGCTGCGCGCGCTGCATGATGTGGCGTCCGCTGCGAATGATGCCTCCGCCACCGACTTCGTCGAGGGCGACCTGCTGGACGACCAGGTGGCCTCCGTCAAGTCGGCGGCGGACGCGGTGGCCGCGCTGCGGCGGGTGGGGGCGGGGCTGGGCGTGTGGGAGTACGACTGCCGCCTGCGGGAGGGGTTGGCGTGAGAAACGGAGAAAAAAAAAAGAGAGGCTGGGGTGTGTGTGTTGCCGCACACACGTGCCTTCCCGACTCGCCTTTTTTTTCTTCTGCCGCTGGCTGAGGGTTGTGTGGGGCGCACTGGCCCCCCAAACCAAAACGCGCGCAGCACACCACTCTGTTTCCCCTTCCTGGAAGGGGAAACAGTTCCTCCTTCTTTTGTGCTTTTTTTTTCCTTCACTTTCTTTCTTTGCGTGGTGAGAGGAGCGCCCCGCGCCCTGTGTAAACGACAGGAGCGCCCCGCGCACTGTGTAAACGACAGGAGCGCCGTGTCGAAGCAAACCACGACCGTTGGACACACACGGGAAATTTAGAGAACCATGCTACACACATAACTGTCTTCTTTTTGTTTATGCGCGACCCCGAAACAAAGCACGCGCGCCGTGAAAACATGCTGCGCCAAGGCAGAGCAAAGCCGAAGGGGGGGAGGAAGTGGAGCAACGCATGTCCATCGCCGCTGCCGCCACACCCTTTCCACTCTCTTCCCCTCCATCACTCCACCAACTCGCCATACTTTTGTTTGTACCGCCTCAACTCGTCCTTCTCAGCAGCCCTCACCTTGGCGATGGACTTGGCAAAGGCGGCATCGTTGCCCACTTTTTTAAGTACAAACTGGATGCGCTCAAACTGGCGCTTTTCGCGGTCCAGCAGGGCGCCCACGACCTGGGACACAGCCTCCAGCTCGACGACGGCACGGCGAGACTGGCGCAGGCCGTCGAGCAGGGTCTCGGACAGGGCGTCGGGGCCGCTGGGGGGGAGTGTGGGGGAAAAGAGTGAGTGAGAAAAAAACAAAGGCCTCTCTCTCTCGTTGATCCTTCTCTCTCCCTTCACACCACCCAGCCACTCACTCATCATCCTCCAGGGACGCTCCGCTCGACAGCGCGTCCTCGCCCTCCCTGTCCAGGGCGCCGCGCAGCGCGGCCGCAAACGCGGGGTTAGCGGCGAAAAGGGGGTTGGCGGCCAGCGGGTTGCCACCCTCGGCACGGGGGGGGGGCAGGCGGGGCGGAGGGCGCTGTGCGTGGCGCTGTGTGTGTGCGGGAAAGGGGGTAAAGTGTGGGGTGGGTGGTTGTGTGGGCGTGGGTGCCGTTCTGCCGCGCGGCGTCGTTCTGCCGCACCTTGCCGGCCGCCGACACGGTGCGCGCAATGGTGTGAGGGCGAGTAGGGGCCAACGCTTGCATTGTGGGGGCGTGTGTGTGGGGAACGCGAGAGCAAAACACGCACAAGTCCGCGTGAATGGGGTGTCGAGAGTCTTGGTCAGAAAAACGCAAATCCACTTCTGCTCGCTCTTTTGAAATCCGGGCACGCGCGCCGCCGCCGCCGCACACTCTCCCAGCGTATCTGCGCCACCGCTTCGCCGTGTGGCACTGCCTCTCGCACTTTCTCCTCCCTGCCTCCTCCTCTCCGTTCCAATGTCCACGCCCGAACCCTCTGGCGCGCCGATCGCGCCCCCCGCCGACAAGGCGGGCGAGTGGACGGGTTACGTAGAGCGCTACCGCGCGCGGCAAGGTATGGAAAGAGCTTTGGGGACGGTGGTTGGAGAGGGGGCGTGGTGACGACCAAAAAACACACGACCATCCCCCACCCCCACGATTTGTTCTTTTCCTCCCAACAGAAGCCAAGCAAGCCGCCCAAGAACGGTCGCGCGCCGCCGCCGCTCGTGGCCCCTTTGCACGCGCCCTGGCCAAACTGGTGCCCAAACAGTTGCGTCGGGGCGGCGGCGGCGGCGCGTACGCGCCCGCCGCGCGCGGACCGGGCGTCGAGTCACTGGCGGAGGACAAGCGGGAGTGATATGAGAGAGGAGGTTGGCGTAGCATTTGAGCGAAACCTAGAGTGTGTGTGTGTGTGTGTTGTGTGCGCGTCCGTGCGTGTGATTAAAAAGAAAAAAAAAAAAAAACGCTTCCGTTCCTCTCGTCTCCTTCACCACACCAGTCTCTCACCCATAGCACCGAATGGGGTCGTCGCACCCTTTAGCCGAGCTCTGGGGCCGCCCAAACCGCCCCCCCCGCGACAGGTACTGCTGGTGGTAGGCTTCCGCCAAAAAGTAGGGCCCCGCCGGCTTCAACTCGGTCTCCACCTTGGTCCCCAGCACGCGGCGGAACAGGTTGGACGCCAGCTTGGCGTTGACGTCGGCGATGGCCTGTGGAGAGTGTGGGTGGGGAGGAAGAGGGGTGGGCGTGGTTTGTGCGCGTGCGAGCGTCTTGCGAACACACCTCCGACCCTTCTCCTGTCTTCTCTCTTACATTTTCAGCCGCCGCCTTCTGCTCCTCATCATGGTAGTAGATGCCCGACCGGTACTGGGTGCCAACATCGTTGCCCTGGCGGTTGAGGGTGGTGGGGTCGACCTTGGCGAAAAAGACGGCCAACAGGTCGGTGAAGTCGCATGCGCTGGGATCATAGTACACCTGCACCGCCTCCGTGTGACCCGTGGTGCCCGAGCACACGGTTTCGTAGGTGGGAGCGGGGTCGGGGCCCCCCGTGTAGCCGACTGACGTGGTGGTCACGCCAGGCACACGCTGGAAGGCCAACTCCAGCCCCCAGAAGCAGCCCCCCGCAAAGGTGGCCATGGCTTGGCCGGGGGGGGGGGTGTCGGGGGCGCGGGCGCAGGCGGCGGCCGCCATGTTGGAGCGGGTGAAGGGGAGCTGAGGGAGTGGTGTGGGGAGGGAGGTGAGGGTCTCGGAGGAAAAAGGGGTCGCCACGTCGGTCGAGGGATGGCGCTTGCTTTTAACCCCCGCGTCCGCATCAAACACCCCGCGCCACGCCAACCACACACACACACACACAGCAACCCCTTCCCCATTTCACTCACCCCAACACCAGCAAGAGCGGTGGACAGGGAGCCACCCATGCACGCGCCGCGGCGCGCGGCGGACGACGGGCGGGGGGCGCGCGACGCGGACGCGCGGGGAGCGATGCCACGAGCGAGGGAGGCGCGCAGGGCGAAGCGCATGAAGGCCCGTGAGGTGGGTGTGAGGTAGAGCGGGAGAGCGGGAGCAGGCAGGGAGAAGAAAACGAGAGCTAGGGGTGTTTCGCTGTTTCCACGTCGGTGCACACCTCTTTGCTCCCCTTTCCCGCCCCCCTTTTCCCCCCCGTTCCCCCACCAATTTCAGCCGCCATGCTGACCACCTGCTCGCGTGCGCTGACCCCCGCCCGCCCGGCGGCCGCCCGCCCCATCCTGCCCGCCCGCCGCGCCGCGCGCGTGGCCCCCGCGCGCCGCGCGCCCGCGCCCGCCGCCATCGCGGCGCCCCCCAGCACGACCGCGCCCAACCACAACGTCGACTTTGTGAGTGGGAACATGAATTGGTGGCAGGCAGGGGCAGGCGTGTCGTGGCGCTGGTGTCGGCACCCGTTTCCCTCCTCCTGCTGCCGTCACGTTTCCGACCGCTCGCTCCCACGCGCCGCCAGGGCGCTGCAGGGGGCACTGCGGCCGCGTATCCACCGCCTGCCGCCCCACTCTCCCTCTCTCTGCTTTCGGGCGGGTGTCGTATTGCGAGATTCGGGGGCGTTGAGTGGCGCGGCGGCTGCGAGAGGGCCACGCGCACGCCCGCACTCCGAGCGCGACCGTCACCTCACACTTTCTCCCCCCCCCCCCCCCCCCCAGAACGAGGTCCCCCTCGCCGCCCCCCCGCCCTTCACCCTGGCCGACATCAAGGCCTCCATCCCGGACGCCTGCTTCCAGAAGAACGCGCTCAAGTCGTTCGCCTACCTGGCGTGGGACGTGGCGGTTGTCCTCGGCCTGGCGGCCGCGGCCTTCACCTACGCCCCGGCCGCGCCCTGGCTCTGGCCCCTCTACTGGGTGGCCCAAGGCACCATGTTCTGGGCCCTGTTTGTGGTGGGGCACGACTGGTGAGGAGTGGAGTGGAGTGTGGGGGTGGGGTGGTGTTTTGAGGGGACGGGGGGAACGGGGGGGAAGCGCGTGACAGGATCATCGAGCGAGCGAGAGGTTCATCGAGCGGCTCGACGATTGTGTCCATCAAAAAGCCACTCCCACCCCCCTCCCTCCCTCTCTCCCACCCCCACCCCCCCATCCATCACAGTGGCCACCAATCCTTCTCCAACAACCGCGCCCTCAACGACTTTGTCGGCAACATCGTCCACGCCTCCATCATGGTGCCCTACCACGGGTGGCGCGTGTCGCACCGCACCCACCACTCCAACCATGGCCACGTGGAGAATGATGAGTCGTGGCACCCCGTGGCCAAGACGCTGCTGGACGGCATGGATGGGCTGGCGCGGGCGGGGCGGCTGTCCCTGCCGTGGGCCATGTTTGCGTACCCATTCTACCTGTGGAAACGGTCGCCCGGCAAGGAAGGGTCCCACTTTGATCCGGGGTGCGACCTGTTTACCGAGGGGGAGACGGGCATGGTGCGTTGGTGGTGTGGGAGTGTGTGGGTGGGTGAGGAGAGGAACAAGAAGGGTAGGTGTCAACACACACACACAACTCACCCCCCCCCCCCCCCCCCCCCCCTCCCCACCACCACCACCCATCAGGTCCGCACCTCCAACTTCTTCAACCTGGCCATGGTCGCCGTCCTGGCCGCCGTCACGGTGCAGCTGGGCCCCTTGATGACGTTGGCCCTCTACGGCGTCCCGTACTGGGTCAACGTTGTCTGGCTCGACCTGGTCACCTACCTGCACCACCACGGGTCTTCCGACGCCAACGAGAAGATCCCCTGGTACCGTGGGGAGGAGTGGTCCTACCTGCGGGGCGGCCTGTCCACGATTGACCGCGACTACGGCATTTTCAACAAGATCCACCACGACATCGGCACCCACGTCGTGCACCACCTGTTCCCCCAGATTCCGCACTACAACCTGTGCGCTGCCACGGGTGAGTTGGTTGGGTGTGGGTGGTTGGGAGGTGGGTGGGAGAGAGAGAGATAAAAAACAAATCACACCCCACCCCCCACCCAAAACCCTCCCCACTCCTCACAGACGCCGCCAAGTCCGTGTTCGGCGAGTACTACCGCGAGCCCGTCAAGTCGGGCCCCCTGCCCCTCCACCTGCTGGAGCCCCTCATCCGCTCCTTCAAGAACGACCACTTTGTGGATGACACCGGCGACATCGTGCTCTACAAGCAGGCCCCCGAGCTGGCCAAGTGAAGAGAGTCAGTGTGTGCAGCGTGTGAGTGACTATAATTTTGCTTGGGAAGAGGCGGCTCATCGTCTCCTGGTGGACACCCCGTGATTTTTCTTCTTTTCTTTGCCTCGTTTTTTTCGACCCCCCTTTCTCAGGGAGTTAAAAGACAGCCTCCCCCCCCCCCCTTCCCCCCCCTGCAACGCGCCCCCCCCCCCCCAACCACGTGCAACAATGTTTCCAAAAATTCTTTTCTTTTTGAAAAAGTCGGGGAGTGGTGAGCGCGTGCGTGTGTGCGCGCGGCGACGACGAACAGAGAGAGAGCGACGCGGGGGGCAAGACCCTCACACCTCGAACTCCACTCTCTCTCTCTCTCTGCCCCCTCCTCCCTCCAATCATGACTGGCCCCACCCCCGCCCCCCCCGCCGACGTGGCGGCCGTCATGGTCGCCGTGGCCGACCTGACGGGGGACAACGCGTCCGCCACCGCGTTTGTGACGAAGGCCACGGCGGCACGCTACCTGGCCGCGCGCGGCGGGTCGGTGCCCAAAGCTGTGAAAGCGCTGCGGTGAGTGTGGGATGGAAAGACGCAGCATGGCAAGGGGGAGTCATTCCGAGGCCACATGGGGGGAGTTGGGCCCGGCAGGGAGAGTCGGGGGCGGGGGCGGGGCAGGGCGCACGGGGGGTCGCATGGGGGCGCAAACATGCATCGATGGCCCTCACCTCCCGCTGCCTCTCCCACGCCCCCACCCTCACCACACAGCTCCACCCTCGAGTGGCGCGCCAAGTACCAGCCCGACACCATCACCTGGGACGAAGTCTGCCGCCTCAACACGGGGCGCCTGGAGCTGCTGGACGAGCGCGACGCGGCGGGGCGCCCGATCAACTACTTCCGCCTGCGGTGAATTTGGGGTTGTGTTGTGTGTGTGTGTGTGTTGTGTGCGTTGTGCGTGGAGGGAGGGGATGTGGCGCCCATCCACCGCCACCACCTCTCTCTGCTCAACTCATCATCCCCCCTCTTCCCCCCCCACCCACACACACAGCTGCCCGCTCGCCGACAAGCCCACCGACGACGAAGTGCTGCGCCACTGGATCTACCACATCGAGTCCACCATGCAGTACGCGGACGAGCACAGTGCGTGGGAAGGGAGGAGGGGGTGTGGCAGAGGGGGGGGCATGATGATGACTTTTTTCCTCTCCACGCCAACCAACCAACCCACCCCACACTTTCCCCAGCCCCCGGCTCCAAAGTCGTCGTCCTGTTCGACATGACCACCCTGCCCGGCACCGCGGAACCCCCGCTCTCCCTCCAAGTCGAGTGCCTGCGCATCGTGCAGGCGCACTACCCAGAGCGCATGGGCCTGGCCGTCGTGTGCCATCCGCCCACCCTGTTCTGGTTGATTTGGCGTGCGATTCAACCCTTCCTGGACCCGGTGACCAAGGCCAAGGTCGTATTCTGCACGTCGAATGAGGATGTGCGCAAAACCGTGTCTGCCCACGTGTCCCCGTCCTCCCTCTACGAGACGCTGGGGGGGGACATGCCGGACGCCGCCTTGGACGCGTCCCGCACCGACCGCCTGATGCGCGAGTTGGAGGCCCGCCGCCGCGCCAACGTGGCGGCGGTGGCCGCGTCGATGGCGGGCGAGGCGCCGCCGACGGGCAAGCTGGCGCGCGTGGCGACGGCTGAGCTGGAGGCGACGGCGGTGGCTTGAGAGAGAGAGACGGGTTGACACCATTTCATCATCATCAGAGAGTTGAGGGAACACGCGCGGCCTGCTGCAGCACGTTTTGGGTGGTGTTGATTTTTTTTTGTTTTGCCGCGCTTGTTGTTTTCTTTTCCGTCACAAACCCCGTTTGTTTGTGAGAAAGGAGGAATCCTTTTTCACACCGACACACGCGCCCCTGCGCTCGCGCGTCGCCCACTCTCTCTCCCTCTCTCCACCATGGACGCGGCCGTGGCCAAGGTGCGACCACACAGCGCGACGGGCGCGACGCAATGGCGCATCGCTGCGCTTTTGTTTTGGCAACGCCGCCTCCCCCTTTTCCGCCCACTCGTGCCTCGCTTGGTGTCGTGTCCAATCTGGACCTGCACTGAGCGTGTTTGGGGATGGCAGGTCACCCCGATACTCGGCCACTAGACGCGAAAACAAAATTGCAATGGCGCGCTCTCCTCTCCCCCGCCGCCCGCGCCCCCGCTCGCGCTTGCGCTCACCCTGTGACAACGCGTGTTGCAGCCTGGTCACGCGGTTTGTGCATTGGACCGGGCTTGAGAGACGGCCCCCAGAGCGTCTGCGCCACCCTGTCCCTGTTGTCCCTCCCTCGACGCACTCCACCCCCACACACTCCCCACACGCACAGGCCAAAGACGACCGCCGCAACAACTCCCTGCTCGTCGTCGCCGCCGCCCGCGGCTACCTGCACGACGTGGAGACCCTGGTCGCCGCCGGCGCGTCCGTGTCTGCGGTCGACAAGCGCGGCGTGTCCGCCCTGCACTACGCCGCCGGCGGCGACCGGGAGGCGGTGACGGCATACCTGCTGTCTCGCGGCGCCGACGGCGACGTGGAGGACAAGAGCGGCGCCACCCCGCTGCACTGGGCGACGTCGCACGGCGCGCCGCGCGCGGCGGCCGCGCTGCTGGCGCGCGGCGTGTGGGCGGCCGCACCCGACGGCAGGGACGAAACGCCGCTGCACATTGCGGCCCGGTAAGAGAGGAGTGTGGGGGAGACAAGGAGGGAGAATACTGACACGAATGAAGAAGAAGAAAAACATCACCCCAACCCACCCTTTCCCCAGCTCCAACAACGCCGACCTTGTCCGCGCCCTCACCGCCGCCGTCTCCAAATCCGACCTGCGTGACCGCAACAAGCGTGGCCTGACTCCGCTGGCGGAGGCGGTGTTGGCGGGCGCGCTCGACGCGGCGGCCGCCCTGATGACAGCGGGTGCGTCCCTGGCGGACGCTCAGTGCAGGGGGTGGCCCCTGCTGTCGGTGGCGGCGGCTGCCGGCAACGCCGACGCTGTCAAGTGGGTGCTGGCAGCACGCGGCGACGCGCGCGCGGCTGGGCCGGGGGGCGTCACCCCTCTGCACGCAGCTGCCGCCGCCGCCTGCACTCCCGCCGTCCACGCCCTGCTGCAAGCCGGCGCAGATGTGGACGCTGTGGATGTCGATGGACGTGTGGCAGTCGACGTGCTGCCCGCGGGCGCCAGTGGCGAGTTGGCCACCACGCTCGCGCGCACCACCAACTCCGCCAAACCACCGCCCCCCGCCTCCGTCACCGCGGGCGCCTTCTCATCCGCGTCATCCGCATTTGCTGCTCTCTCCCCCGCCGATCGCGTCGCCGCCGCCACCCGATGGGCGGCCCTGGACGACGCGCTGGAGGCGGCAACGGCACCCTATCCAACCGCCGCCTTTGCCCACGCTCAGCACGCGCGCACCGCCCGCCACAAACTCACCATCCACAAAGCGGTGTGCATGCTGCACGATGACGACGACTGGCAGGAGGGCGCATCGTTGGGGCGGGTGAAGGAGGCGGTGGATGCGGTGCGGCGCGACCCGGCCGCAGTCGAACGTTTCCTCCACGACCCCACCACCATGCACGTGCTGACCGGCCTTAAAAAGCTGCAAGCCGTGGCCGCCGGCAATGGGAGGCACGCCGTCCCGTTTGACGCGTTGTTGACTTGCAACTGTGCGGAGAGCGACTGGCGCGCCGTGGACGCACGCACGCTGGCGATGCTGCGCTCGCTGCACGATGCCCACGTGGCGGCGGCTGCGGCTGCAGCAGCAGAGGAGGAGGAGGGACCGGCCACCCAGGCCGCCAAACGCGTGATGGACGCGCACGAACAGGGGAGGCAAGGTGATGTGGAGGCTGCCACCGACAACGACCCCACTCACTCCACCCTCACCATCAAGCAACGCGTCGTCGACACCCTCGTGAGAGCCGTGCTGCAGGGCCTGGTGGCTGCCGCCGCGCTGTGGCTGATCAACCGGGTGACCGCCCCCAACAAGGCGGCGGTCAAGCTGAGTGCAGAGTTGTGAAGGTGGCATGAAATGAAGATTGGTGCTCTCTTGTTTTTTCAACCAACCAAAACACAGTGTTTACATGCCCCTCGCCGCCGCCGCCTCCGCTTCCAGCGTGTCCAGCATCGCCTTGGTGGCCGGCGGCACCGCCACCCTCCCCCCCGCCAGCCTCGCATAGTCTGTGAGCGGCGCGCGCAGCGGCGCGCCATCTGCGCTCCGCAGCGCAGACGCCAGCACGTCAGTCGGCAACGACAGCACCACCGCAAACGAGTCGGGAGCTGCAGCACGAGCAGCCAGCAGCCAGCCTCGCCACGCGCCCGCGTCGGCGGACCACAGGGTGCGTGCCGCGAGGGCGGCCAGCGTGTCCACCACAAACCCACGCAGGCTGGGGGCTGCTGCCAGTGCCTGGATCAACAGCCGCATGTACAGAGGGGGCAGGGGGGCCCGCGTCAGCAGGCGGGACAGGGCGGCCGCCAGGTCGGCGGGGGTGAAGGCGCCGGGGAGGGCGAGGGCCGCGTTGACGGCCGCCCGCGCGCGCGCGAGGGCGGCTTTGCCACCCCCGCCCGCCGCGTCCAGCGTGGCCAACGCTTCCAGCAGCTCGGCAGGGGTGAGGGAGGGGCCGACGACGTCAGGGCCGCGGGGACCGAGCGCACGCGCCAGCGCCGCGCGCAGCGGTTTGTCGGGCAGGGCCGCCAGCGCCGGCAGCACGCGCACGACGCCGTCCCGACTCAACCCGCCCACCGCGGGCGGCAGCAGGCGCCCATCCCCCGTGGCGTCTGCCGCGGTCAGCAAGGATGCCGCCAAGGCGGCGGGCGGAGGGGCGCGCTCGGTGGCGGCGTACAGCAGTTTGAGCAGGAGCGCGGCATCGCGCGAGGGAGACGGGGCGCCCCCCCCGGCCACGGCGGCCGTGCCTGCCTCCGCCTCCGCGTCCACCGCCGCCTTCAACGCGGGCGCGCCCGCGCCCAGCGTGCGGGCCAGGCTGTCGGCCAACCGCACGACGGCGGCGCGCCCTGGACTGGCGCGCGGCGCGGTCGAGACGGCGGCCAGCAGCCCTGGCAACAACTCGTCGGGGGACCGCGTCACGAGGGCGCAGTACAGTTCGACCGCAGCGGCGGCGACGGTGGCGGGGGAGGGAGGGGGCGGGGGCGGCGCGAGGGTGCCGTCAGCGGGGGGGGCGCGTTCGTCGGGCGCGGCCTTCGCTGCCTCCTCCGCCTCCTCCTCCTCCTTGGCCTCCACCACCACCGCCAACCCTGCCTCCAGCCGCGCCCGCGCCCTGTCCACCAGCCCCGCCGCCAGCGCCGGCTCAGGCAGCAGCCGGTTGGTGGCCAGGCGCACCGCTTTGCCGCGCGTGTCGGTGTCGGGGCGGGCTGCAGCCGCGACGACAGCGTCCAACGCTTCCCCGCGGGCGGAGGGGCGGTGCAGGGCGACGTCCCGCGCGGCAGCCAGGGCGACGGTGGCGGTGGTGGAGGAGGAGGCGGTGAGTGTGGTCAAAAAGGTGAGCACACTGCCGGGCGGCAGGGAGGGTGCGCCGAGCAACACGCTCGCAGCCACCTTGTCTGCATCCCCGCCCGCCGCAGCCACCGCGTCAGCCACGGCGGCCAGCACGGCGCTGACTGCGGCCTCGTACCGCCCTCCCGGCGGCGGGGTGGGCAGGGTTGTGGCGTCGCCAACAGCATCCGCGGCAAACAGAGCCGCCAGCCAAGCGAGCGCGACGTCCCTGCCCTCCGCGGTGGCCGCCCGCCCGCCCGCCGCCAGCCAGGCCAGCAACTGGTCGGCAAGACCCCCCCCCCGCCGCGTCATCAGCCGCCAGGCGGGCCAGGGCGGCGTCTCGGAAGGGGGTGCGCGGCGCGGAGAGCAAGCGCGCGTAACAGTCGCACCGCGCGGCGCGCCGCGCGCGGGCATCCATCTGGATGGCGGCCAGCGGGATGATGGCGGCGGCGGGCGCGACGGGCGGGGGGGCGGGCTCGGGCTTGGGGGGGGGAGGCTCGGGTTTGGGGGCGGATGGAGCGGGGGGGGGGCGCGCGCGCGCGCGGCAGCGCACCCCCGCCACTCAACGGCGCCTCCCACCCACCATCCAGCCCGCACCCCAGCGCGCCCGCGAGCTCGGCCAGGGGACCACCTGTGGGCCCCCACCCGTGCGGCGGCGGTGGCACTGCGGGCGGGGCGGCCAGCGCGGCTGCCAGCACAGCGTCCGCGAGGGGCCCCAGGGGCAGCGACCGAATGAAGGCCTCCACCGCGGGGGCACCCCCCACGCGGGAAGCGTGGGCTGCGACGGTAGCCAGGATGTGGTGGACGTCGGCGGCGGGGGTGGAAGGAGGGGGTGGAGGTGTGGCGGAGGGCAAGGGCGCGGGGGGTGGTTGCGCCACTGGTGGCGCCACCGCCGCCGCCTCCTCCTGCGCCGCCCACCGCGACACTCTGGGCCGGTCGTCACCACTCTCGCTGCGTTGCCGCTTGGGCGCGGGCTCGCCGGATGGCGGCGCATCCGCGGGGCGCGTTGTGGCGGGGGCGGGCGCAGCAGGCGCTGTGGCCTCCGCCTCCGCCGCCTCCACCCCCAGCGACCGCAGCGCGGGGGCGACGGCGTCGCGACAAGCGGGATGCGCCCTGACCACCCTTGTCAACGCGTCCGCCAGGGCTGCCTTGACAGTGGCGTGCACAGGCGGCGGCGTCGCGGCCGCCAAGAGCGGCGGCACAGCCGCGTCGACCCCCACCGACGCCGCAGCCGCCACCGCGCGCACCAGGGACACGCCGATGAGGCCAGAGGCTGATGCTGTGGCGGCCGGCAGCACAGCCCCCAGGCGAGCAACACACTCAGCGACCGCGGCCGCGGCCGCCGCGCTGCGTGGTGCGGCCGCCACAAGTGCCCCCACCACGCTCTCCACCGCTTTGGCGGCGTCAGCACGTGAGCTGCTGTCGCCCACCGCAAGCGTGAGCAATCCACGGCGCACGCGGGCAGCCGCGGGCCAGGCCGCGTTGTCGGCGTCGCCGCCACTCACTCGCAGTGCCGCAGTGTGTGTCTCTGCCGCCACCGCCACCGCGCGCTTAGCCGCGGCCGCGGTGGCGTCAGCCAGTACGTCCGCCACAGCGCCCGCGCACGTGGCGATGACGGTGGCTGCGTCGGCGGGGGGCAGGGACGCTGCAGCCGCGCTGGACGCAGCACCACAAAACTCGGCCACCGCGCCCCGCGCGGCGGCCGCCCTTTCAGCGCGCAGGTCGGCCACTTCGGGAGCAATTTCGGGCAGCAGGGTGGGGCGGCGGCGGCAGGCGACCTCGGTGAGTCGGGCGAGAAGGTCGGCCTGTGGAGGAGAAGGAAAACAAAAAAATCGGTTGATCTTTGCCTGTTCTCTCACCTTAACACACACGCAACGCCTCCTCCTGCTCTCTCTCTCTCTCTCCCACACACAAACTCACCTTGGCCTCCCCCGTCGTCGCCAGCTTGGCGTCGTTGAGCAGGGCCACCGCGTCGTCGCGGGCGGTGTCGCCCCCGGGCGGCGCCACGCCCGCCGCCTGGGCGGGCGGCGGGGCTGGCACGGGGTCGTGCGTGTCTAGCATGCCGGCGTCGTCGTCGCCGGCGGCGAGGCCTGCGGCGCGCGTGGAGCGGCGGGGCGGCATGGGGTGGGTCGGACGAACGGGAATTCGGCAGGTGCGTGTCTCTTCCTGTCACCGCATCGTGGCTCGCAGCCTGGGAAGAGAGCACGCAGGGGAGAGGCGCCTCTCTGCGTCAACTGAAAGGCGCTCGGTCCAAAGCGGGAGGCCGCGGTCGCGCAAAATTCGGTCGAAACAGTGAAACAAAAAACCGACGGCCGGCCGACTCGCCTCTCACTCTCGTCTGCCTCTTTTCGGTCCAGCCATGG
This sequence comes from Choricystis sp. odSpoLacu1, assembly GCA_958009055.1. Lineage (NCBI taxonomy): Eukaryota > Viridiplantae > Chlorophyta > Trebouxiophyceae > Choricystis > Choricystis sp. odSpoLacu1. Next base: position 19,374 of record OY253650.1, read on the forward strand.
CGCGGTCACGCAGCCGCTCGCGCTCGCGCAAGAGCCACTCCCCCACCAAACACAAACACAAGAAGCACAGCAGCAGCCGGCACCACGGCCGCCGCTCCCGCTCGCCGCGCCGGCGCCACCGCTCGCGCTCGTCGCCGTCGCCGTCCCCCTCTGGCGGCGGCGAACGCGTCCGCAAGCCGTCACGTTCCATGTCGCGCGAGCGCCGCCTCGTCAAAGCCGCCAAAAAGTTTTTAAAGGACCACTTGAAACAACAACAGCGCGCGGCCGCGTGGCCGCCGGCTGACGACCCGCTGCCCGGGCCGCACGATGATGTACCCGCCATCGACCCCGACACCGACTTCTTCACGCGGGCGGCCGAGTTCAGGATGTGGCTGCACGAGACTCGGGGCGTGGCGGTGACTGATTTGATGTCAGAGGAAGCTCGCGAGTCTTTCCGTGCCTTTGCGGCCGCCTGGGCTGCCCGCCGCCTGCCGCTGCGCTTCTACGACGGCACCGTGGCTGACGCGCCCGCCCCTCGTGCTGCCGCCGCTGCGTCTGCCTGGGGGTTTGCACGGCGCGCGGCGGCAGCTGGCAAAGCAGACGACCCCGACGCACGGGCAGCCGCGCGCGCTGCCTCCCACGCCGACGCGCGTGCCTGGCGCCGTGACCGGGCCCAAGAAGCGGACGACCTGGCCCCCAAGCCGACACCCGGCACGCACGATGCCCGCGTCGCGGCGCGCGCGGCGCGTCGCGACGGCGAGGCGGCGGCCGCCGCGTCCCCCGACCGAGACGCGTTCGTTGATGAAGGCCTCGACACCTTTGCTCGGGCGCGCGCCGCAGAAGCGGCACGGACCGCGGCCAGGGACGCCAGGATGGCGGTCAAGCATGATGGGTTGAGGGCGCGTGCCGCTGCGGCGCAGGCTGCAGAGGACGCCAAGATGGCGGCGTTGCGCGCCCTTGCTGCGGCAGGCCCGATCACGATCGCCAGGCGGGCGCCCCCGCCGCCAGAGTAGAGAGTGTAGAGAGGGGCTGTGTGTATCAAAGCAACAAAAACAGAGAGCCCCGCTTTTTTTTTTTCTGTCACAACGCGAAACCGACTGCTCAATGCGCGCCCCTCCCCCAATCCAGCCCCGAGCCGAGCCGCCCCGCCCCTCCCTTCTCCTCGGATCAATCGACGCATGCCGGCGTGAGCTGGGCAAGCTGCAGGCGGCGGGCGAGGCGCTGCTGGCGGCCGGTGCGCCACCCAAAGACTGGGCCCCCCTCGTCCACCGCTACCGCTGGCTGCGCGAGACCCTGGTGTCGCAGCACGAGGCGAATGGCACACTCGCCGCAGCCGCGTTTGGGGCGGCTGCCGACGCAGCCCTGCGGGCGGGCGAGTATGGCGAGTTTTTGAAGGCGGTCACCCACCTTGCGCACGGAGGCGACGTGGTGGCAGAGGACGGTCCATCCCTCAGCTCCTATGCTGTCGGTGAAGCTGACGCGCTACTACTGCTCTACTTTGTGTGTGTGCCGCCTCGGCCTGAACCGCTGGACGCCGCGACGCGGTTGCGCGCGGTGGTGCGCGCGGCAGACACTGACGCGCTGCCGGCGTCCGTCGCGTCAGCCCTAGCCATGGCATCCGCCGTGCTGTCAGGCGATAGCTTGACCTTTGGCCGGCTCCTGACCACCACCAACACGGACGCTGGGTGGCGCGCACACGCGCTCGCGCGCGCACTGACGCCACGCGCCCACGCTCGCGCCCTGGCCACCCTGGGCGCCACCTACAGATCGCTGCCGCCTGGCGTGGCGGCGCGGTTGATGGGCACGGATGAAGATGGGTTGGCGGTTGCAGTGGCGGCGGCGTGTGAGGGCGCGGCGTGGGCGCGCGCGTGGTGCGAGGGCGGGGGGGAGCTCAAGTTCAAAGGATGAAAAAGGGCAGCAGACATGATGTTTATTTGTAGCCTTGGTTTGTAGCGCACTCTCACAGGACTGGTCGTGTTCGACTGAGAACGGCCGGAGGAGGCAGAGGTGGCGCGTTGGTTTTCGCAAAAAACACTCGCGGCGTTGCGTTTTTTCTTCACCGCGCGCCTCTCGCGCCCTCACTCCCTCTGCCTCTCGCCATGCGGGCCGCCTGGTGAAAGAGGGGGACCCCCTCGTCCCCCCCCGCCACCGCATGCGGACCAACCACCCGCAAGCGTGACACCCACACGTCGCGTGCGACTCACTCTCCCCATCGCGCGCGCGTGCCCCCCCGCGCCTCCCGCGGTCTCAGCACCTCGCCGTGTGGTCTGGCCACCATGAACCAGTACCAGTGAGTGTTGGTGGTGTGGTTGGCGTGGGGGGCGGCGGGCGGCGGGGTGAACACAGAGCGCGCCGCACGAAATCTTGCGGTCCGGCCCACCCTCCTGCCGACCCCCCTCCCTCCCACCCCACACACACACCAACAGCATCTACGAAGCCATCGGCCGGGGCGCCCACACCACCGTCTACAAAGGCCGCAAAAAGAAGACGCTGGATTATGTGGCCGTCGCGTCGGTCGACAAAGCGCGGCGCCCGCGCGTGCTGCGCTCCGTGCGCGCAATGCACGCCCTCACCCACCCCAACGTGGTGACCTTCCACGCCTGGTACGAAACCAGCAACCACCTGTGGCTCATCCTGGAGTACGCGGCGGGCGGGTCGCTGGCTGCGTTGATGGCGGCGGATGGTGCGCTGCCGGAGAGTGCAGCGTGTGACCTGGGCGCCGGAGTGGCAGCGGGTCTGGCCGCCCTCCACACCGCGGGCGTGCTGCACTGCGACCTCAAACCAGCGGCCGTGCTGCTGGACGAGACCGGGGTCGCCAAGGTGGCGGGGCTGGGCCTGGCGACACGCGCGCCAACCGCGCGGCGTGGGGGTGCGAGCGCCGCGCGCGAACCCCCGCCCCCAGACGCGCGCCCGCGCACCGGATCTCCCGCCTACATGGCCCCCGAACTCTTCCTCCCCGGGGGCGCGCCCTCGACCGTGTCCGACCTGTACTCGCTGGGGTGCCTGCTGTACGAACTGCTGGCGGGGCGGCCCCCGTTTGTGAGGCGGGGAGGGGGTGATGGTGATCGGCCGACCTCCCTGCGCGCCCTCATCGCCGACGTCCTGTGCCGCCCGCCGCCACCGTTGCCAGCGACCGCATCCCCTGCCGCGGTGGAGTTGGTCATGGCGCTGCTGGCCAAGGCACCTGGCGACCGGCCGTCGTGGCCCGCCGTCGCGGCTTCGCGGTTTTGGGCGCACCCGCTACCGGGGGCGCCGCCCGCGTCGCCGCCGCCGCTGGCGCCCGTGGCTCCCGCCGACTCCACCGCCTGGGCGACCGCCCTGACCGCCGCCACCCGCAAACTGGTGAACGGGCGGCCGCCCAGCGCGCGCGGCGACGACGACGACGGCGCGCAGCCGTCTGGTGTTGCGACCGCGGCCGCCCCCCCCGGCGACGTTCTGCTGACGCGGCACGATGCTGAAGTCGACTTTGGGGATGTGGAGGCGGGCGACGTGGAAGCGTTGATGAGTGGAGGGGGGGCGTTGGGGGAAGAGCGTGGGCGGCCGGTCAGTGCCGCCGCGGCCGCGCTGGTTGCCCTCTCGGTCGCCCGCCCACCAAGCGCGCCGAAGCCGCCACCACCACCATCCACGCTGCCGTCTCCATCCACCTCCACGCCGCCACCTTCCCTGACCGCCCTGGCCTGGCACGCACGCGCAGACACCGCCGCGTCCCCCGTCGCTGGGCGTACGCCCGATGATGCGCTCCCCCCCGCCGACGCGGCCGCCCTGCCCCCGGATGCCGCCACCCCCCTGGAAACGGTTCTCACAGGTGGTCCCTCCGCCCTGGACGCCAAACTGGCGGCTTTGTACCGAGGCCTGGCGTCGCGCGGTGCACATGCACACGCGGTCGACGCTCTCCTCTGTCGCGCTGGTGCCCTCGCCGCCGCCGGCGACGCCCCCGTCGCAAACGTGCTTGTCAGCTCGTCCCTCACCCTGCTGCTGATTCGGCGGCTGCGCGCCGCCGCCGACGGGCGGGGCGCGTGGTGGAGCGGCAGCGGCGACGCGAGTGCGGTGGAGGCAGCCACTCCCACCACCACCACCGACCTCCCCGCCCGCGCTGCCACCACGCTGGGCCTGCTGCTGCGCCACGCCACCTTCGTGGCTGATGAAGTCGCCGACGCCGACCTGGTGGGCGTGCTGGCTGCGGTGGCGGCGGGAGGCGTGGGCGGGAGCGCGGTGTCGCCACGCGCCGCGCGCGCGGCGGCGGCCGCGCTGGCTGAAGCTCTGTATTACGCGGCCACCCGCCCCCCAGGCGATGGCGACGGACCCTGGGCTGCAGCCTCCGTCGTGTCAGACGCGCTGCCGGGGTTGGTAGGGGCTGCCGATGGCGCCTTGGCAGCCGCGACGGCAGCCGGCGTCGCCAACGTTTTTGGCGCGGCGGCAACCGCGGGCGCCGCCGCCCCGCGCTGGGTGGCGGCCCTGGCCACGCCTGCGCTTGTGACCACTTTGGCGACTGTGTGTGTCCGTGCTGACGCTCCCGCGGCGGCGGGAGCAGCGGCGGCCGCGCTGGCGCGCGCGCTGCGCGTCGCACCCGAGCGCGCGGGCGCAGCCGCACTCTCGTTTGCCTCCCCCCCTGCCTGGGCCTGGCTCGCCCCCGGCGGCCCGTCCCGGCCGCGCGCCCCCATGCTGGCCGCCCTGGCAGCCCTGCTGGCGTGCCCCGACACCGCCACCGCCGTGCTGCCGCCCTGCGACGCGGACGCCGCGGCCGCACTGGCAGCTGCGGCCGACGACGGCGCCGCGCCGCCCGCCGCGCGCGGCCGCGCGTTGGTGGTCGCCGGCCTCCTGCTGTCTGCTCGCCCGCCCTTCCTGTGCGCCGCCACGTCGGCCCGCCTGCTGCGCGCGGCGGACCGGGTGGCCACGTCGGCGACGGGTGATGTGTACTGCCGAGACGCCGCAGCCGGCCTGCGCGGCGGTGCCGCGCGCGCGGCCGCTGCACTCCTCGCCAACGCGGCCACCGCCCTGGCGGAGGGTGAGCCAGCCGACGCCGCCCAACTAGCGGCCTGCATATCTGCCGTGGCGGCGGGTGGAGGGGCGGGAGGCGACTCGGCGGCCGTGGTGGCCGCCCTCGCGCGCGCGCTGACCATCGCGGAGCACGCGCCCGCCTCGCGCCCCTCCTCGGCCGCCACCGGCTCTCCGCCCACCGTGGACGCTGCCCGCACGCGGGCTGCGTTGCTGTCTGCCTGTGAAGCGTTGCTGCTGGTGCGAGCACCCGGGTGTGGCCCCGAGGCAGGGGCGTTGGTGGTGCTGGTGGCGCCGGTGGTTGCCCTCGCCACCGCGCCAGTGGCGGGCGGCGACAGCGACGCCCCTGCAGACGATGGCGCCACCCTTTCCCGGCGCGAGAGTGAACGCGTTACAGGTCTGAGGCTGCTGGCCGCCCTGGCCGAGCGCGCGGCGCGCGACGGGCGCGGCGAGTTGGCCGACGCTGTTGCTGCTTTCCTGCCCGCCGCCACCGCGGCCGGCCTCGCCTCCCCGCCGCCCGCCCCTCTCTTCGCCTGCCGCCTGGCAGCCGCCAACCCTGCTCTGGCGGGGCGCGCGCTGGACAGCGACGTCGGCGTGCTGGACGCAGCAGCAGGCGCGGCAGCCGCGGGGCGCGGCGGCGCCGCCGCACTGGACCTGTGCGCAGCCGCCCTGACGCGCGGCGCGCGCGTGCGTGGGGCAGCGACCGCTGCCGTCGCATCATTGGCACGCTGCGCTGCTGGCGACGGTGGCCAGGGAGAAGCGGCCGCGGCGGCACGTCTGCTGACAGCGGCCGCTGGCGCGGGCGCGGCGCCATCACCTTCGGCCGTGGCCGCCGCCGCCCCCCCCCCTGCTGGCCGCCGCCACCTCCACCCCAGGCGACAGCGATGCCGCCATCGCGCTGGCAACTCTGGCGTGTGCCCACCCTGGCCCCGCGGCCGCCGTGCTGTTGACGCCGGCAGCAGCCGCTGCGCTGGCGTCCGCGCGCGGGGCAGCCACCGCGGGCGCCGCGACCGCGGCCGCACTGCTGCGCGCGGTGGCCGCCGCCGCCGCTGCTGCTGCCGCCCCAGCCGGCCTGCTGCCCCGCGCCAGCGTGGCTGCATCGGACGCGGTGAGAGCGTTGCGCATGGAGGCCACCGCGCTGGCGGCGCGCCCACCGTCAGACGCGGCTGCGGCAGCGGCCGCGGCTGCGACAGCCGCGCTGGACGCGGCGGCAGTTGCTGGTTGATGCTTTTTGTGTGAGAAAGTGCGAGTGTGTGTTTTCCTGCAGTTGTGTGACGTATTTTTCGCTACAAAAACCAATGAAGAACGCGTGATGTTTGACTCTCCTGTGACTGTCTCTATTCGTCAAAAAAACAAAAAAGAATCCTCAACACTCTCCCTCCCTCTTTCTACACCCCCACCCCCCGCGCCCCATCCCCCGCCCCATCCAGCAGCAGCGACCGGGACCGCAGGCGGGACGGCGGGCGGGGGCGGGCCGCCCGGCGAATGACGGCAGAGGACTGCGGCGCGCCGTCGCTCGTGCCGCCGTCACTCCCTTCCTCATCATCCAGCGCCACCCGGCGCAGCGCGTCCAGGGCCAGGGCTTCAGGGGACGTCGTCTGCTCCCTAGCCGCTGCCGCCAGCAGCATGATGGCTCGGTCGACGGCGCGTTTGGCGGTTTGGCCTCCGACAGGGGGCGCCAACCGCGCGCCCACCTCAGTCCACGGCCGCACGCGCGGTGTGCCCCTTTTGCCGCCGTCGCCCTCGCCCAGCCTGTAGCGCAGGGCCAGGCACAGAGCTTCTTCGGAAGGCAGGGTGGACAGCAGGTTTTGGACGGCGGCCTTGACGTCGGCCGCGGTGGCTGCGTTCCACACTTCCGACGACGCGCTGTCCACGTCCGTCCTCTCGGCCGCGGCCTCAGACGCGACATCGTCCTCGCCCATCAACTCGTCTGTGGTGTCAGAGACCGTGGCCTCCAGCGCCGAAAAGGAGACGTCGTCAGTGTGGTATGAGAACGCGGCCGCCGCTTCGGCGGGCGACAACCGCACGCGCGCCATCATCTCGGCGCGCGTGGGGTCCCTGCCCAGCCTCTTGGCCAGCTCTGTTTCTGCGGTCCTCATTTTGACGACCGCGCCAGACAGGACGGACGGCGTGGCGGTGACGAGGCGGCGTTCGACGTTGGCCACATTCAGAATGGCGCCCCGCACGCTGGGCCCTGCCAGCCCGCCAAAGGGGCCGATGGCCGGGTCGTACGCGGCGGCTGCCGCCAGCAGGGCGGCCTCACCCTCCAGGATGAGGTCGTCCAGGGGGACGGACGGCACGCGCAGCGCCACGCGTTTCGCAGAGTGCACCGCAATCCCCCGGTGCCGCGCCCGGATGGCGGCCTCGGCCGCCGCGCCGGCAGCCAGGATGGAGGCGAGGCGGGGCGGGGTGAGACCCGCGGCTGCCGCCCACGCGGCAGCGTGCGAGGCGGGGGTGTCGAGGGCCCGCGCACGCGCGGGTTCCACGGCTTCGACGGCGCGCAGTTGCTTGACTGCCGCGCACAGGGTGGCGTCATCCAACGCAGACGGTGGTGGCGGCGGCAGGGTGCGGGGGCGGCGGGGCGCGGCGCGGCGCGACGCGATGGCGCGCGAGCGCGATGCTCGCGTGTCGGCCGCGGTGGGGGCGGCGGGTGGGGGGGCGCGCGGGACGGGTGCAGGTGCACGAGTCACCAGAGGCGCCCCGCGGGGCGGCGCTCCCCGCGGGGTGGGTGGGGCGCGCGACGCGGCGGGCGCAGACATCGAGGCACGCGTCGTTATCCTTCTCTCGCGTGTGGCCTCCTGTCGCACGCGCAGACACGTCTTTCCGTCTCGGCGCTCCACACACACCTCCACAGAAGCCAAGAATGCGTGTCCCTTCCCTTCACCGCACCGCCCCGGCCTCGCTGCCGCGCGGCCGCACCATGCCTCCCCGTGCATCCCCATCCGACGCCCCCACCCCTCCCCCCTCCCTCGTGCGCCGCACGCTGCTCGCCCTCGGCCTCGCGACCGCCACCGCGCCCTCCGCCTCCGCCGCCCAGCCCACCGCGTCCCGCCCCGACCTGCCTCAGTCCGACTCCGAGTGGAAGGCCAAGCTGACGCCCGCGCAGTACAACGTGCTGCGGCGGGCGGGCACGGAGCGGGCGTTCACGGGGGCGTACTGGGACAACAAGGCGGAGGGTGTGTACAAGTGCGCGGGGTGCGGCACCCCCGTCTTCGAGTCGGCGTACAAGTATGACAGCGGCACCGGGTGGCCGTCCTTTGGCAAGGAGATGGAGGGCAACGTGGCGTATGAGAAGGACACGTCGATCCCGTTCATGCCGCGCACCGAGGAGCACTGCGCCGTGTGTGGCGGCCACCTGGGCCACGTGTTCAACGATGGGCCTAAAGCGATGGGGGGCAAGCGCCACTGCATCAACAGCGCGGCCCTGGAGTTTGTGCCCAAGGGCAAGTAGGCGTGTGTGGCCTGGTGTTTGGTTGGGGAGGTGGTGCGCCGCTTTTGTTTGCAAAAAACACACACAAGAAACCAAGGTGTCAAAAAACAGAGGCACACACAAAGGTGTGCATTCGGACAGCGTGTGCCCCAGAACACACGCTGTGGGCGCAGGGGGAGAGGGTGTGATCCACGAAAATCACTGCGCCGCTCTCGGACCACAAACCTCCCCTCTTTTCACCTTCTCCGTCACCCTCCCTCTCCCCACACACACACACCAAGCCACAATGGCCTCCTTTGCCCGCGTCTCCACCCCTGTCCGTCGGACCACGTCCCGGGGCGGCCCCGTGCGCGTCGTCGCTAAGGGCGACGGCGCGCGCGTCGACCGCTCGTCCAAGAACGACGTCATGTGAGAGTGGAGGGAGGAGGTGGGAGGGGCAGGGGCGTCGCGGGTGCTGCCTGCGCGCGTGTGAGCCCGCGCATTGGGGGCGAGGGAGAGTGTGGGGGCGGGGCGGGCCCGGTACTCCCACCACCAAGCCGCCCTGGCCAAACGACTGACAATTTTCGCGCCCTCCCCCCCCCCCCCCCCCCCTCCAGCGTCTCGCCCTCGATCCTGTCCGCCAACTTTGCCAACCTGGGCCAGCAGGTGCGTGTGCAGTGTGTGTGTGTGTGTTGGTGGGAGGACAGGGAGCAGAGAGCGCAGCACGCAGACCGCGAACAACGCACGCGCTCTGGCGCGCTGGCGTGGGCGGCCCCTCGCTCACACGCCCCCTCTCCCTCTCCTCCTCCCACCCCTCAGGTCGTTGACGTCGTGCAGGCGGGCGCTGACTGGGTGCACGTGGACGTCATGGACGGCCGCTTCGTGCCGAGTGAGTGGTTGGTTGGTGGTGGGAGCGAGGCGCGCGAATTCGGGGCGACCTTTGCCCTCCACTCACTGTCCTCCCACCCACACCCCCACACCCACACAGACATCACCATCGGCCCCCTCGTCGTGGACGCCATCCGCCCCCTCACCGACGCCGTGCTGGACACTCACCTCATGATTGTGGAGCCTGAACAACGCATCGCCGACTTCGCCAAAGCGGGGTCCGACATCATCTCCGTCCACGCTGAACAGTCGTCCACCATCCACCTGCACCGCGTCGTCAACGCCATCAAAGACTTGGGCGTCAAGGCTGGTGTCGTCCTCAACCCGGGCACCCCGCTGTCCGCGATTGAAGAAGTTTTGGAGATCGTCGACCTGGTCCTCCTCATGTCGGTCAACCCGGGCTTTGGCGGCCAAAAATTCATTGAATCCCAGGTCGACAAAACGCGCCGCCTCAAAGCCATGTGCAACGCGAGCGGCGTCAACCCGTGGATCGAGATTGATGGTGGGGTGACGCCCGCCAACGCGTACAAACTGATAGATGCGGGCGCCAACGCGCTCGTCGCCGGCTCTGCCGTCTACGGCGCCTCCTCCTACGCGGACGCCATCAAGGGCATCAAGACGTCCAAGGCGCCGGTGGCCAACGGGGTGGCGGTTTGATGTGTGGTGAGGGAGAGTGAGAGGAGAGATTTTTTATTTTTATTTTTTGTGTCGTTTGTTTTTGGATTGTCGAGGCGCGCGCGCGCCCTCCCGACCACCACGCCACAACGGCACACGCGGCGTGTTTTTTGGTTGTGTGTGAAAAAGAAAGGAAAACAACACACCATCATGCTTTGTTTTGAGGGCGGATGCAATAAACATGGTCGGGACAGATGAAAAAATGCAGCGCGGTGTCTGTCTCTCTCTCTCTCCCCCACCAACCCTGTCTTCACTCCACCACACTCATCTTGGCCAGCAGCCGCAATGCATCCACACCCACCCCCGGCAGCGACGCCGCCAGCTCGGGCAGCGGGTCGCGGCCTGCCGCGACCGCGCCGCGCGCGCGCGAGAGCGCGCCTGCCGCGCCGGGCGGCACCCCCGCCCCAGCTAGCAGGGAAGCGGCCGCGTCCACAAGGGCAGGAGGGGCAGACGCAGGCACGCTCCCGTTCACCAACGCGGCGGCCACTGGCAGCGCGTCCGCAGCCGCAGCTGCCAGGCGGTGCCACCTCGCGTCCGCCGCCGCGCCGCGCGCGGCCGAGTCCCACCGATCCACCCCGGGCGGGGGCGGGGGGCGGCGGCTGTGGGACCTGCGGCGGCCGGCGGGGGCGGGGGAGCCGTCGCGCGAGGAGGGAGGGGAGGGAGCGCCAGGCAGAGGGAGGGCGGTGACAGCAGCAGTGGCGTCACTGGCTTGGCTGCTGTCGTCGTCGCCACTCGAACGACCACCATCAGAGCCATCAGGCGTGGCCAGCGGCGACCGGCCGTCCACTGTGTCACCTCCCCTGCCACGCGCTGCCAGACTCGCCGCCCGCACGACCGCCGCCCCCACAGCCGACGGTGATGCGGCCGCCGCGCGCGCGAGCGCCACCCCCGCCGCACACAGCGCGGGGGACGCGCCCCCCGCCAGCGCGCGCGCGGCGGGCGCGCCGCCGCCCGCACCCAGCGCAGCCAGCACACACAACGTGTGCGCGTCTCCAGGCAGGGAGGCGGTGCGATCCAGGACGACGGCGTCGGCGAGCGTTGCCGCGAGCGCGCGCGCGAGCGCGGCGTCGCGCCCCGGCGCCGCGCGCGTGCGCCACCCACCCACCACCGCCGCCAACTGGGTGGTGGCCGGGTCTGCGCCAAACCGGGTGCACAGCTCTGGTCCGCTCGCTCCCACGGCGGCTGCTCCGCCGGGGGGGCCGTCCCGCAGCGCGGCCGCCAGCCTGGACGCGGCGCCGCCGCCGCGCGCGCCGTGCGTGGCCGCGCCCGCCGCGCGGCGCACGTGCAGCCGCCGGGACGCGTACAGCGCGTCCAGGGCGGGCCCCGTGACGCGCACCGGCCAGAAGCGGGCGTCGCCGATGCGCAACGCTGCCACGTGGGCGCGCTCGGGCAGGAGGCCGGGCGCGCGCACGAGGGAGGGCACCGCGCCCACCGGCGCAGACGCCGACGCCTCCACCACCACTGGCGCCCGCGTCAGCAGGCGGGACGCGGCATCCACCACCTCCAACCGCCTGGGTTCAGCCGCCAAGGCGTACAGGTGGCGCAGGGGCTGCACATACTGCCGCATGTCGGGCGGGGAGACGGGCAGCGCGGGCCAGAGGGCGGTGACGAGCGCGGCGGTCGCGCGGGGCGACGTGCCAAACGAGGACCGGCCACCCCCCAGGAACAGGAAGCCGAGGGCCATGGCCACCGCCACGTGGGAGCCATGGGTGACGGCGCCCGGGCCGCCCGCCACCGTCAACCGCCGGCGCAGCCCCCGCACCAGGCGCAGCGCGGCGTCATCCCCGCTCCCCGCCATGACCGCCCCCAACGCCACCGCCGACGCGCACGCCGCCCCCTCCACATCGTGCCGATCCAGCCGCCCCCACACGGCGGGCGTGCCGGCACTGGCGTCGGGGGCGCGCGCCTTGGCGTCCAGCAGGTCGAGGACGAGCGCGTGGAGGGTGCGCGCGGCCGCGGCGCACCCCGTCCCCGCGTACCGCACCCCCAGCGCGGTGGCCGCCCCCGCCAGCGCGGACACGTGGGCCAGGGCAGCGGCCTCCAGGTCAGGGCCGGGCGGGGGGCGGCGGCCAGCAGCGGCAGCAGCGGCCGCCGCGTCCTGCGACGCTTGCAGCGCGGGCAGTGACGCGCACGCCGCGCGCGGCAGCTGGGCCGCCACCCACGACGCGTCCGGGGTGATGCCATCCCACAGCACCAGGGCCCGAGCCAGCGTGCGCACCGCCACCAGGTCGGGGCGGATGCGGGTGAGTTCGTAGGGGGTGGCGGGAGGGGCGAGGAGGGCCGCGACAGCGGCGTCTCCGCTTCGCAAATAAATCAACCCCAGCGCGGCCGCTGCCCCTGGCGTCGTGGCCACGATGTTGGGTTGCCTCCCCTCCAGCACCAGCACGGGGGCTCCCGCGTCGGGTGGAGGGGGCGGGGCAGCGGCCGCGGCGGCCGGGGCGGCCGCGCGCGCGTCGTCGGCGGCGGCACGCGCGTTGCCGTCGCCGCACGCCGACCCTCCACCCGCCCCCAGCCGCGCCGCCAGCCGCGCCAGCAGCGCGTCCCCACCCCCCCCCGGACCCCGCCCCCGGGCCAGGCACGTCATGCCCAGGGCCAGGCCCGCGGCCAGGGAGTAGGCTTCCCCTTCCGCCGACGTTTGATCCCGCGTCGCGGGCGCGCCGTCGGGCGGCGGCGGCGGCGGCGCCCCCCCCGCGGGGCGCCGCCCCACCTCGTCCGCCAGCGCTGTGGCGGTGGGGGCGTGGCCGGAGCCTAGGTGCAGCAGGCCGACACCGACCAGGGCGGCAGCTTGGAGAGGGGGAGGGAGTTCAAGGTCGGGGTGCCCCGCGGGGTGCCGCGTCGGCACGTGCAGGAACAGGGCGCGCGCGGTGGCCGCGTGGCAGGTGCCCAGGCGGGAAGCTGAGACACCCAGCAACAAGCCCAGCGCGGTGGGATGGTGTTCGGTGGCCAGGGCGCGGAAGACATCAGCGGAGGAGAGAGACGCCAGCCGCCCGCGCAGGCCCACCCCCAACAACAGCCCACCGTGCGCGTAGGTGGGAGACGGGGGGCGGACACCCGCCAACCAGGCCCGGTCATCGGGGGAGGAGGCGGCGCCGCCGTCGGCGGGGGAGGCGAGGGCAAGCCCCGCCGCGACGCCGTTGTGAAACTCAGCCCAGGCAGTGAGTTCATTGGCAGCCCCTCTCGCAGGCGCAGGAGGCACGGAGGCAACATCCAGGGCGACGGTGGGGCCGGCGCCACCCTCCAGGGCGCCCGCCATGATGAGGGGAGGGATGGTGAGGGGGGACGCGGGGGGGGGCGGCCGCGTGCCGAGAGTCAGCGCGCCGTGCCCCAGCGGCGCCGCCAGCGCCCTCACCGCGTGCGCGGTCAACCGCTCCTGCAGGGCACGATCGGCGTCCACGCCCGCGGGGGGAGGGGGCACCACCACGGGGAAGGGGCGGGAGGAGTCGAGGGCGGAGGCGACGAGGGCGAGGCGCCCGTCGCGCGAGAAGCGGAGGCGGGTGGCGGCGTCGGCCAGCCTGGCAAAGGGGCCGCCGCCGTCGTCGTCGTCGTCGTCGTCGTCGGTGGAGGCGGAGGCGGCGGAGGAGGCGTCGCTGTCGACGTCGGACGCGACTGCCGCGGCGGGGGCCAGGTCGCGGGCGTGGGCGGGCACGAGGTGGGGCAGCGGAAGAGAGGGCGGGCGCGGCGTGCTCCGCTCTCGCGGCTCGCTCTCGCCCTCGCCGCCACCCGCCGCCGGCGTGGGGCCCACACCCACCCCGCCCACGCTCAACCGGCTCAACCTGCGTGCCGTCCTCCCCGCCGCCCCACGCGGCGGCGCTGGGGTGCGCGCTGCGTGGGCGGACGGGGGGGAAGGGGGTGCGGCGCCGCCACTGCGAACAGCGCGCCCGCCCGCCACCGCGTCCGCGTCGGCCGCCGTGGCGGCCACGTCGTCCCGGCCGACGAGTGCGTACGCGGCCGCGGGCCAGCCAGGTGGTGGAGCAGCCCGCACCGCGCGCAGGGCGGACCGCAGCGGGGCCGCGACGCCAGACGGCAGCGCGTCGAGCGTGGCGGGCGTCCACCCCGCGCTCGCCAGCGCGACCGCGACGCCCGCGCCCGCGGCCTCCAGCGCGGCCCGACACTCGGCCGCGATGGCGGACGGGACGCAGGCGTGGGGTGAGTCGTCATCATCGTCACTGCTGCCGGCGTCAACGGCGGGCGGTGCCCGCGCCAGCACGGCGCCGCAGCGCGCCGCACCGTGCGCGATCGACACAAACGCGGCCAGCGTGGGCGCTACCAGGGGGGCCGCAGTGGTGCACGCCGCCACTACGGCCAGTGGAGACGCAGCATTGGCAGCCTCCACATCCCCCACCACAGCGGCAGCCAGGGCGGCGTGCAGGTCGGCGGGCGGCCGCAGCGGCCGGTCGGCCGCCGGTCGCGGCGGCAACCACGCGCGCGCGGCAGCGCCCGCGTCCCGCGCGTACACGTCCCAGTGGGCGCCCGCGCCCAGGGACGCAGCCAGCGGGGCTAAAGCTGCACCCGCTGCAGGCACCAGGTGCCAGGTGAGGGTGTCGAGCTTCAAACCCTCATACGCGGCGTGCAGAGACGTGAGAGCAGCGACCGCCGCGTCGGCGCGCGCTGGCGGCACCGCCGGCACAGGCGGCAGCGGTGTGCCTTCCACACCCACCGCATCAGCAGGCAGCCACGGCATCATGGTCGTGGCCACCAGGTCGGCGTGCGCGGGGGACGCCAGCAGAGCGTGCCACGCACAGGAGGGGGGCGCGTTGCCGCCGCCTCCGCGCGCCCACGCCACCCCCGCCCACGCCAGCACCGCGTCCCGCACCGCGTCCACGTCGGCGGCACCCGTCGCACGCGCCTCCAGCACGCAAGCCACCACGTCGTCCACGTCGGCGGCGGGCAGGCCGGCGCCGAGAGCCGCCACCATCCGCCGCGCGAGCGGGTGGGTCAGGGCGACACTCCCGATGTCGCAACGGGAGCGGGAGCCGTCTGGGCCGACAACTGTGACGCGCCCCCCGACGCCGTCCACCAAGCAGGCCGCGGGCGACGGCAGCGTGAGGCGGGCGACCGCGATCGCGCCGCGCCGCAGCACGGCGCCCCCGTCGCGGCCCAGGGTCACAAAGTCGGCAGCCACGCGGACAGGGGCGTCATCCAACGATGCTGCTGCCGTGACGTCGGGAATGATGGTGGCGATGGCGGTGGCAGAGTGCAGTGGCAGCAAGGCCGCCGTCGCGTCACTGCCACACACCAGCAACACCAAACCAGGCCGCCCCCCCGTCGCGGGCGCCACCGCGACAGACGTGGGAGGAGGCAGGGTGCAGGCAGCTGCATCCGAGGCCGACGTCCACAACTCCACCGCGGTCGCGCGGGGCGGGGCAGGCGCGACCGCCGCGGCCGCGGCCGCAGCCGCGGCGGCAGCCACCGGCGTGCGCCGCGGCACGGGGAAGAAAGCGGCGGGGGACAGGGCGCCATCGGGCAGGCGCAGGGTGGAGAGGCGGCGGGTGGTGGTGCTGTTGGTGTGGGTGTGGGGAGGGAGGGTTGGTTTGAGAGGTCGCTCCCGTCGCACACTCTCGCTCGTTTTTTTTTCGTTCGCTCGCTCTTTTCGCTCCAATCATGTCCGACCTCGAGGCCCGCTTCAAGAAGGCCGTCTGGCTCATCCGCAACGGCCCCGCCGAGAAGTCGTCCAATGAGACCAAGCTGTTGTTCTACTCGTACTTCAAGCAGGTGTGCGAGAAGAGGGAGGAAAGGAGGCAGCGACAAACGCACGATGCGCGCAATTGCGCTCCCTCCCCCGCCTCCACGCCTCCACACACTGCACGATCTCGGCCCTGCGCGCCCGCCCTGCAGCCCGGCGGGTGGCCAGGCTGCAGTGCGCGCGATGGAGTGCAGTGAGGAGGCGCGCGTGGGGTGCAAAACAAGCACACAAACGCGAGTACGCAGACAGCGGGGTGCCCCACGCGCACTTGCGCCCCGCCCGCCATTGCTCCCGCTCAATGTGCCAACCGCACAGGGGGGGAGGTTGTGTGCGCACAGGCTGGGGCGTGCGGGGGGCAGGTCGTGGCGCGAGAGGGAATCCGGGGCGGAAAAAGAAAAGAGGGCCAACCGAAACCCACCCCCACCCCAGGCCACCGTCGGCGACGTCACGGGCGACCGCCCCGGCATGCTCTCCTTCGAGGCTCGCGCCAAGTACGACGCCTGGGCCAAGCTGGCGGGCATGTCCAAGGCGGAGGCGATGCAAGCCTACATCGACCTCATGGGCGACCCCGACGTGTGGGAGAAGCACGACCTGCTGGCCAACTACGACCCTGCCACGTTCCAGCTGGCGTGAGACGGAGAGAGAGGAGAGGGAGCGGGTGGCTTCCTGTTTCTCTGTGTCTCGGCCAGGGAGTGGGAGTGTTGTGTGCTGCCCGGGAGGGGCGCACACACACACGCGCCCGCACGCGCGCTATTGTGTAGAATGAAAAGCCAAAGCAAGCGCGATATGAAACAAGAAAAAACTCTCAGACGCGGGCGGGGTCCCTCTCTCTTACTCACCTTGGGGTCGCAGGTGGAGCCGCGGGTGCGGACGCGGACGCACCACCCGCCTCGAGCCGCCACACGCTGCCGCCGCGCGGGCCGGCCGTCACCCCGATCCAGTCGTCGCGGCCGTCGCTCCCGGTCCACAGGACGGTCTCTCCGGCCCAGGTGGTGGTGGTGGTGGCGCCCCCGCTGCGTGTCACAGCACACAGCGTCGCAGGCTCCTCCAGAGCCGCACTCAGCAGCAGCGGCGCCCCAACATCCGCCCGCGTCACGATGACGCCGACTCCGGGGGGCGCGGCCCACACGGCCGCCGCAGCGGCGGGGAGGGGGGCCGCCAGCGGCGCGCCACGCGGCGGCAGCACGACGACAGCGCGCGGGGTGAGAGCCACGAGACTCTCGTCGGGGGCGTCGCCGTCAAAGGTGGCGTACGTGGCGGCCAGGATGGGGGCGTCCGCCGTGTAGCGGCGCAGCAGGACGGAGGCGGAGGTGGTGATGAGGCTGAGAGGAGGTGGGGAAGGTTTGTTGGTGGCGGTGTTCCCCACTCACTCTCTCCCACTCTCCCTCGTTACCTCTAACCGCCATCCCACACATCATCCCAAACTCACGTGTTGCCGTGCACATACAGCTCCTCGTCCGCGGCGGCGGGCCCCAGCGCGGTGACGCCCGCGGAGACGAGGGTGGAGGCGCCAGCGGCCGCGTCGAACGGGCGCTGAGGGTAAGGAGAAGGGAGGAACAGAGTGTCAGCGTGCGTGCAGAGTGGCGGCGAGTCCAAGGAGTGGTCGGGGGAGCCAGGCGACGGGCATCGCGCGGTCGGGCAATCGCTTTGTTTCGACGCGCCCGTGTGCCTGTCCCTCCCACCCCGCCTCTCTCCCTCCCCCACACACACACTCACATGCTCGCGTTTCGCCTCAGCAGCCAGCAGGGCGGCCCCCGCCCACGGCGCCGGGGCGGGCGGCACGGGGAGCGCGGTCATTGGAAGTTGATTGGGCGACCACCCTCTCTGTGCCTGTGGGCGCGACCGTGTGGGACAACAGTCGTACGGCGCAATGGGGGTGGTGATGTGGTTGCAGCGGGGGGCACAGAGAGGGGAGCGCGTCGCCCGGCCACAGAAAGAGGGCCACACTCGAAGAGAGAGCGGAGTGTGTCTGCCGACAGGCTCAGGTGCCGTCGAAACAAAGGTTGATTTTTATATTGTTTTAGGCTGTGTGAATCGCCCGACAACGCCCCCAAACCAAACGGGGCAACCGTTCCTGGGGCAGGAGACAAAGAAACAAAGGGATACGGGGAGTCGTGTGGTGGTGTCAGCGTCTGGCTTGCGTCGACACAAACGCTGTATCTTTTTTCCGACGCCTTTGTCTCCCTCCCACACGAAAACCTCTCGCACAACGCCGCTCCCTCTTCCGCGTCGTTGACGAGAGACCTAATGCGAGCGTTAGTGCTGGTCGCGCTGGTGGCGGCAGGTGGGTGGGGGCGGAGACGTGGGGGCGGAGACGAGAGGGCAGCGCCCGACGTGCGGGGAGCGTGTTAAGAAATGCGCGCGGATTACTGCCCTGACACCTGCCATTTGCCACCACGTCGACACTATGGTGTCTCCCGTGACGACTGGTGGGCGGGCGGCGGTGGCGCGTGCACCAACCGCCGGCCGGTTCGGCTGCGGGAGGCGCACACGACGGTGTGGGTTTTTTGACGACAGAATGCGGCCGCGAAAACGGGGCGAAACGAGAGCTCCCCGCCTTGTCGACGTAAGCCCGACAATGGAGGCGGTGGTGGCGATCGTATGCGCGGGCAGAAATGGGAGGAAACGCGGACTGTGGCGACCTGTGTGAGGCGACTGCTTGCCTGATATTGGTTTGCCTTTGCTCGTGCCCCCTAAAACCAGAACCCCAAACACTCCCTCCCTTCTCCCAGCCACTTGCGCCCCCACCACCCCCAAACCTCTCTCCTTCATCCGCGCCCACGACCTGTCCTTTGTGGACGGCGACTGCCGCCCCTTTGAAGTGGCGGGCTGGAACTCGTTCCTCGCGCTGGAAACCGCTGTCGGCGCGTGCTGCGGCGGCGCCGACGCGCTGGCCAAACAGTTTCAGGCGGGCGCGGACGCCAACATGACGGTGGCCCGCGTGTTTGCGTTCCCCGTGAAGGAGAAGATGAACCTGCAGACGGCTCCCGGCGTGTTTAATGACAAGATGTTGGTCGCGCTGGATCGGCTCATCGCGTCCGCGGGAGCCGCCGGCGTCCGCCTCTCCCTCGTCCTGTTCAACAACTGGAACTACAACGGTGTCGGCCAAGTGTCGGCCGAGTCCAAGTGCGGTGTCGCCAAGATGGCCACCGGCAAAGCTGTCGACGGCCCCGAGTGTGACGCCGTGTTTTGGACCAACCCGGAGGCTCGCAAGCTGTACAAAGGCGTGGTTGCCGCAATCGTCGGCCGCACCAACACACTCACTGGCGTCAAGTACGCGGATGATCCCACCATCTTCTCGTGGTCATTGATCAACGAGCCTCGGTGCGAGCTCAAGGATTGTGCGCAGAGAATGCAGGACTGGATTGAGGAGATGGCACCCTACGTCAAATCGCTCGACCCCAACCACCTGCTGACCCTCGGCTCCGATGGTTTCTACCAGCGCGCCAACTGCCAATCAGAGATCGCCAACCCACAGCGCTCGCGTGGGCAAAACGGAGACGGCCCAGAGGGCGTGGGGTGGCCACTGTTGACGGGCCAAGACCTGGTCCCCAACCACGCCGTCTCCGCCATCGACTACATCGCCGTCCACCTGTGGCCCGACAACTGGGGCCGGCCCGACCCCGCGTTTGGCCAGGCGTGGCTGCGCGAAAAGGCGCGCAACGCGGCCGCGCTGGGCAAGCCGGTGCTGCTGGACGAGTTTGGTAAAGCCGCCACCGGCCCCTTCCCCCAGTCCACGCCGTCCAGCCAGGCCCAGTGGTACAAATTGGTGTATGACGCGGTGGCTGCGTCGAGCAGCCGGGGTGGCGGCCTCGCGGGCGTCATGTTTTGGCGGTGGGCGGTGGTTGACACTGGCAGTGATCTCGGCGACTTCGACCGAGGTTCGTTGATCACGTCCGACTCGCCCGCGTTCACCAACGTCATCGAACCGTACGCTGCTGCTGCTGCCGCTCGCAACGCGCGCGGCGGTGCGGTCAAGGGCTGCAAAAAAGATGGGCGCAAGGCGGGCGACGCGCCGGCCAAGACTGAGGTCGCCTCTGCCAAGCCTGCTGTCAACGCCACCAAGCCCGTCGCCACCGCGTCTGTGCCCGCCGCACGCAAGCTGGCGGGGTGGGCCGACACGAGCGACATCGATGTGTCGCAACTGGCGGTGCAGCTGCCCGGGGGCTACCGTCCTGCCGGTCTGTCGGGCCCGTGGGCGGGCGCCACCTCCTCCCAGATGAAAACGACTTGGAATCCCGAGTTTGTGCCGACGCCGTCGGCGGTGGAGGATGAGCCGCCCGCCGTCGCGTCGGTGCCGACGCCCGCGCCCAAAAAAGCCGACCCCAAGAAAACGGCGGCGCCCGCGCCGGCGGCTGCCAAGCCGGCGCCTGGCAAGCCGGCGCCGGTGGCGACCCCCGTCGCCAACACGACGGCCACCAAGCCGGCGCCAGTCAAGCCCGCGCCCACGCCGGCCGCCACGCCCGCGGTCGACACACCGCTTGACGGCGCGCGGTCGGCCGTGCCGCGCCTGGCCAGCTCGGCCAAGGTGGACATGGACGCGATTAACAGGCGTGTCACGTGCTCGGCGTGATGATGGAACGGGAAGGAGAGGAGGTTTTTTTGTTTGTTTCATTTATTTTATATGTTTGTGTTATTTAAAAACGAAGCGGTGACGCCTACACACACACGCTGCGCCGTGCCTTTTCAAACATGAAAGAATTCGTGGGAGGATCTGTTTTACAGAAAAAAACACAGACACAAAGGGCAAACAAAAAGGCAGAGTGTTTCGGTCAACAAAAAAGCAAAGAAAAACGCTCACCCTCTCTCTAGCCACCACCCACCACCACCCTTCTCTTTCTCACCACCGCATCAGCCGCTCCAGCACGCCATCTCCCGACACCATCTCCAGGATGAGCACGGTGATGATGCCCACCATGGCGACTCTTCCGTTCCACGTCTCCGCCGACCGCGTCCACCCGGGCTCAAACTGGGTGCGGGGGGGGGGCAGGGCTTTGCGGCCGCGGTCGTATGTTTTGAGGAGGGCTTGGACGGTGCCTGTGGGGGGGCCGACTGTGGACTCGTCTTCACCCGCAGCGGACGGAGGCGCCCACCCTGGCCGCGGCGCGCAGGCAGGCAGCTTCTCCACCACCAGGTCGGCCAGGTCGGCGATGAACCCGGGGTGCGTGTTGAGGGCGGGCACGCGGCGCCAGTGGCGGATGCCGACGGACTCGGCGAGCTCTCGATACTCGACGTCGATCTCTTCCAGTGTCTCTATGTGTTCCGACACAAAGGAAATGGGGACAGCCAGCAGGGAGTCGACGCCCGCGCCACCCAGCTGGCGAATGGAGTCGTCGGTGTAGGGGGTCAACCATTCCACGGGGCCGACGCGCGACTGGTAGGCCAGGGTGTGCGGGTTGGCGCGCCCGCGCGCGCGCACCCTGTCCATGACCAGCCTGATGCAGTCCTCCATCTCGGCTTGGTAGGGGTCGCCATCATTGACGTAGGACACGGGCACGCCGTGCGCGGAGAAGAAGATGTGGACGGAGGAGGGGTCGGGGAAGCGGGCGAGGTCTTCATCAATCAAAGAAGCAATCGCATCCAGGTACCCAGGCCGCCAGTACCAGGAGGGCACGACGGCGTGCCGTGTCGACGCCAGCCCCGGGTCGGCGTCCATCATTTCTTCCAGGAGGCGGAGGGAGGAGCCTGACGTTGAAATGGAAAACTGAGGGTACAGCGGCAGCACGATCAAGTCGGTCACCCCATCCGCCCGCAGCGCCGCCACCGCTTCCTCCGTGAAGGGCTTCCAGTAGCGCATGCCCACGTACACGTTGGCGTCCACGCCGCGGTCGGCCAGGGCGGCGCGCAGGGCGGACGCTTGTTCTTGGGTGATGCGGAGGAGGGGGGACCCACCCCCGATGGCGGCGTACCCTTCCGCAGACTTGGGGGCGCGCAGGGTGGAGATGAGGGCGGCCAGGGGGCGTTGCAGGAAGCGGACTGTGTGTGGTGGTGGGGGGGGGGGGGGATGTGGTGAGCAAAACACAACGGACGAAAACAAAACCTTCCTGTCTCCTCCTCCCCCCAAAAAACACATCCACTCACTCTGCCTCGGCAGCCTGATGATGGAGTCATCCGCAAACAGGTTGTACAGGAACGGCTGCACATCGTCCAGCGTCTCTGGCCCCCCCAAGTTCAACAGCAGCACGCCGACGCGCTGCTGCGTGTCGGCGGGAGTCGCCGGGGCCGCCCCACCCGCGGGCGTGATGGAGGTCGTCACGCCCCCTGTCGGCAGGGGGGGCGGCAGCGCGACTGCGGAGGGGGGGGGGCGGGCGGCCGCCGCGCTGCGAGGGTGGGCGCGCGGCGGAGGGGGGCGGCATGCGGGCGGCGTGGCGCAGGCTGTGTGGGAAGGAGGGAGGGAGAATGTCAGTGACCAGGCGTGAGAGTGGTGTTGTTGACGCACGCCGAGCGTGGGCCGCTGGCAGAGGGGAGGGCGGGCGGCGCGGGGGGCGGCAGAGGAGCCCGGCGGAGACCCGACGTTCGCCACGCGCCTAATTTGCCCTCTCGCTCGGGCCACGCGGTTTCACACCCGCCCCCCCCGACGCGCGCGCGCCCCGCGTGTGGCCAGCGTTGCAGCAACACGCGCCTCTACGCGGCTCCACGCGGGCAGCGTGTGGGCGGGGGCAACCGTGTTCCCCCCCTTCCTTCCCAACGCACCGCTGTGCCAGCGCCGGCGCGCCGCGCCCGCTCGTCGACGCGGCGCCGCCGCCGCGGGGCGGCGGCGGGGCGCGCATGGTGTATGGAATGGGAGAAGAGGACGCGCGTGCGTGTGTGCGCCGCACGCGGCGTCTGGGGGAGGGGGGGCGGCGAGGGCAGAGCGTGTGTTCTCGGTTGTGGGAGGTGGAGCCGAGCGACACATCGTCAGCCCTGTTTGGAGCGCCTTTCTCTTCTTTCCCGCCGCCATGCCGCGCCACGGCCTGCACCCCCTGCTGCACACCGTCACCGTCGTCCTGCGCAACGGGGCCAGCGTGACCGTGCAGAGCGCGGCCAAGGCGCGGGGGCCCGTGATGCTGAGCGTGGTGAGTCGAGGGGGGGGGGGGGGGCGGCCTGGGCCCACGGCCGTCGCCCGCTTTCCCGCCAGCAGCACAGCATGGGTCCCCGAGCGCGGCCTCCACGCGCGGGGAGTGTGCCTTGATTTTGTTCTCGTCACCGTCTCTCCTCACACAACACCCTCCCTCCCCCACCCCCCCACAGGACCCCACCGTCCACCCCCGCTGGACGGGGGACGCCGCCGCCGTCGCCTCCGAAGACGGCCGCCTGGCCAAGTTTGCGCGCAAGTATGGGCTGAAGAGTGGGGCCGGTGGTGCAGCGCGTGGTGGTGGTGGTGGTGGTGGTGGTGGTGGTGGCGCGGGCAAGCCGCCCCAGTGAGAGAGAGAGAAAACAAGGCCAGCTATTTTGTGTTTTTAGTGTTGTACTGCACCTGTGTGAATCGGTGGTTCTGTGTTCATGATCTATGAGGAGGGTGCGAGTTTGGGACGACAAAGAGAAACAGACGCAAGGTCGGCACCTTCACATCAAAACGCTGTTTTATGTTGTCTCTCCCGCTACCCTCAATGGCCACGCCCGTGTCCATCGCGTACGCCGACCTGAAGGGCGGGCCTCCCTTTGCGCCGGCCGTGCTGGACGCGGTGGAGGAGGTGAGAGAGGGAGGAGAGGAGGAGAGTTTTTTCGGCACACCACCATTGCGAGGTCGTCGCTGCGTTTTCCTCACGCCAACCCACCCTCCCAAAACAACCATCAGGCCTACGGCCCCACCGGCCTCGGCATCCTCACCGTGGCCGGCATCCCCGGCCTGGACGCAGCGCGGAGTGCGCTGCTGCCGCTCGCCCACACGCTGGCATCTCTGCCGCCGTCCACACTCGCGTCTCTCGAGGACCCGCCCTCGCGCTACAACTTTGGGTGGTCGCACGGGCGGGAGGCGCTGTCGGATGGGCGACTCGACACAGCGAAGGGCTCGTTCTATGCCAACCCTCTGCGTGATGGTGAGGGCGACCGGCCACCGTCGGCGGAGAGTGTGTGTGCGTTTCCGACGGTCGCGCGGCCAAACGTGTGGCCTGAGACCGCGCTGCCAGCTTTGCGCCCCGCTTTCGTTGACCTTGGCACTCTGTTAGCGGGTGTCGGCCAGCGCGTGGCGGCCGCGTGCGACGCGGTGGCGGCACGGGCCCGCCGGCCGAGTGAGGAGGGTGGCGGACCCCCACCCGCGCTCGCGTCTCTGATTGCGTCGGGCGACGCGGCCAAAGGCCGCCTCCTGTACTACTTTCCACGTAAAGATGCTGGCGACAACACCGCTTCAACCTCCCCTGACTCCTGGTGCGGGTGGCACGCCGACCACGGCCTGCTGACCGCGCTGACGCGGGCGCTGTACGTGAACGCGGCCACTGGCGCAGAAGTCCCCGACCCGCCCCCTTCTTCCAACGCTGGCCTCTACATCCGCCCCCGGGGCGCCCCGGCCTCCGCTCCACCCATCCGAATCACCATCCCGCCCTCCCACGCCGCGTTCCAGGCGGGGGAGGCGGCCCAGGTGGCGTCCGGGGGGGCGATCACCGCCACGCCGCACTGTGTGCGGCCGCCGGCGGGGGAGGGTGCGCAGGGAATCGCGCGCGCCACGTTTGCGTTGTTCTTGCAGCCGAGGTGGGACGCGGTGCTGGCGCCGCCGCCTGGTGTGGAAGACGAGGAGGTGGGGGTGGCGCGGTGGAAGCCCGGGGACAATTTTGGCGCGTTCAGTGAACGGACGGTCGACGCGTACTATGGTTGAGTGTAAAATGTAGAGAGAAGGTAGAGTGCGTGTTTGACAGCGTGTGACAGCGACGATGTTCTGGAAAAGCCAATACAGAGAGAAAGAGAGGTTTGGGCCTCCTTGTGGTTTACACGTCAAAACACACACACTGCACAAGGCAACGTGCATGCGTGGTTTTCCCTCTCGTGTCGGCTGGTGTGGCGAGCGGTTCGTCTTTCGGGGCAAAAAAACAAAAGCAATCAATCATTTCTTTTCCCGAGGGATCCGGAAGAGAACCGCGCCCCCAGCACCGCCGTGGTCGTAGTAATCGGAGGATGCTTCAGTGTGAAACGCACCCACCCTGCAGAAACGTGCAGCGCGCTACGTGTGGGAGCAACGCACCAGCCAGGAAATTTTGCGCTGAGCTCAGTGGGGCGGGTCGGGTGGAGGGACGAAGGAAGGGCGCTGCACAGAACAATACAACGCATGCGATGCTCTCATGAGCAGAAGCAGAAGCCCGAGCTGTGGACAAAGGGATGGGGGAACGGTGGGGTGAGTTTGGGGGGAGCGCGTGTTTTGATTCAAAACAAAAAAACTCATTCAAAGCAGGTCCTCTCCCACGAGTTTGTTCTCCATGCCCTACTCACAAACTTCCACCGCCCGTGTTGTCCGTGCTGAGGGTGGGGCGGGGGATCAAGAAAGAGAACAGGGGGAGATGGGTTGTTAGCAAGCCGATCGTGCCGTGGGGGTCGCCCCGACGGTGAAACGTCGTTTTTTTTCGCACCCCCCCCCCACCGCCTCACCGAGTGATCGTGATGGACGTGACGGACGTCGCCCCCGACCTGACCAGTGACACGGTGCCGCCCGACGATGCACCGCTGTTGCCCGTGACATCGCCGGCGCCGTTGGCGATCAGGCCGTTGGCGGACGTGATGTCGGCGTTGACGAGCGGGAAGGGGGAGGCGTTGACCGAGACGGCGGACGTTTCCGTGTTCTCCACGAAGCTGAACTTGGCCTTTGTGTACACGACGGGTTGGGGCGACGCCAGGGTGAAGGTGCAGCTGCCACCAATATTCATCAAGACGTCGGTCGCGCCGGGCGTCGCGGCGCCCGTGCACGCGACGGTGAGCGCGGCCTGGCCGTACGTGCCGCTCTGGCCCGCGCACACCTGGGCCCCGCACACAAACGGTGGCGGAGGAGGAGGAGGAGGAGGGGGGGGGGGCGCGGCGCCTGTGATGAAAGGAAAAGGGGCATGGAAATGATTGTGGGGGGGGGGGGGAGACCGCGAGCGGGGGAGCGCCCCACTCTCCCCCTTTCCACACCCCTCTGCTCAATGTGCTCACCCGTCGGCGCCGTCGCAAGCGCGCTGTGGACCACCAGGGTCGCGGGGTCGATGACAGTTCCCGCCTGCGCCAGGCGGCGGCCGGCCACCGCTGCCGGCTTGCACTGCGCTGACACGGACGACAGCGCGCCCGCCAGCGCCATCACTTCCACCGGCACGCCCAGCCCAGACCCGCACTTGACGATGAAGGGCACCGTCTTGTTGCCGGTCACGGTGAACGTGAGGGAGCCCAGCTGGCCGGAGGCGGCGTCCACCGCCGCCTTGACGGACGACACGTACGCGTCGGTCGGCACGTCAAACGTGCGCGCGACCCCCGCCGTGGAGCAGAGGGCGGGGGCGGCCCCCAGCTGCAGGCCGACCACGTCGCCCGTGGTGGCGTCGGTGTAGCAGGTGATGGCGCCCGTGAACAGGGTGGCCTGCAGGTCGATGGGGGCCTTGGCGGCGGCGAGGGCGGCCGTGCTGTTGAGCGCGGCCAGCACGGTCGTCGCGTTGGGCTTGGTGGCCAGCGCGGTGGTCAGGGCCGCCTCTTTGGTGGTGACCGCGGCCAGGGCGGCGGCTGTCTTGTTGGCGATGGCCGTGGTGGCGCCCGTCGGCGCGGCGGTCTGTGTGTTGTTGTTGGAAGAGGGAGTGTTTTTCGTTGTGGCGCGGGCGCGTTGTCAACCGGCTCGCAATTGCCCCCCCCGAAAGTCCCTCGCCTCACGGGGGCAGCGCGGCTCAGTCGACCCCCACACACGGCACGCCTGTGACAGTCGCCACAAGCCGGCATTCATTTAGGCGCATTTAGGCCGCAGGTGGGGGGCGTGTGAGGTGCAGCCCGCATGTCGTCGCGCATCGTGCGAACTGGTTTTCAAAAGTTTCCCCGCCCTCCTCCCCAAAAAACAGGCCGCCCCCGTCCCAAACTGACTCGCCTGCGCCAGCACGAGGGCAACGAAAAGCAGGGGGAGCATGGCGCGGACAAGGAGGGCGCGCGGGGGAGTGCAGAGCAAAAAAGGAAAAGGGCAGGTGTGTCAAAAAGCCATGGGCGTGCAGTTTTCGCACGCAAAAAAACATACAAACAGTTACGCCCCCCGCCGCCAATGATTCAGGCTGCCGCAACTGGCGAGGTTGGCGGCCGGCTCGCCGCCGCCGGCGGGCGACGGGGAGGATAAGCGCGGCGCGGCGGCGCCCTCACCTGGTGTGGACGCCCTCCCCCGCCTGCGTCGCCAGTCCCGGAGAGAGGGGAGTGACGCGTGTGTGTCAACAAACCCGGGGCGAGCGCAGCGCGTGTGTATTTTTTTTGCAAGAAAGCCTGAAGCGAAAACAGAACCACCACCCACTCCCCACCACCACCCACTCCCTCATCACTTGCCCCTCGCCTCCCCCTTCTCCTTCTCCTTCTTGGCCGCCTCATTCACTTCAGCCAGCACGGCCTCCATGTCTTTGTCGTCCCAAATGCGGAAGCGCACAATCCCGTCCTCCCCCCGCGTCACGGTCGCCACCTCCACTTTGTCCGGGCTGAGCATGGAGTCCATGGTTTTGGACAGCACTTTGACGGCCAGCCTCAACGCGGTGGCCGTGTCGCAGTCTTCGGCATAGTCTGAGCGCAGAATGTTTTGAGCAGCACCAGAGTTGGCGCCCACCGCAGCCGCCTTCCACCCTGAATAGTTGCCTGAAGGGTCAGACAGGTACAGCTGGAACCCGCGCTCCGCGTCCCAGCCGGCGTACAAGAGGGACACGCCGTAGGGGCGGAGGCCGCCAAACTGGGTGTAGCCTTGTTTGGAGTCGCAGAGCGAGCGGACGAGCCTCTCGACGGGGACGGGCTCGCCATAGGTGAACATGTGGCGCTGGGCGGCCAGGCGGGCGGTGTTGATGAGGATGTTGGCGTCGGCTGTGTGGTGTGAAGTGGTGTGGGTGGGTGGGCGTGGGTGCAGGCGACGGGTGTCGTTTGCCTCCCCCCCCATCTCACCTCTCTCTCCCACCCAAACTCACCAGTGATCCCGGCCACCGCGCACGCCACGTGACCGTCCAGCTGGTACATCTTCTCGCGCCGCACGCCGACGGCGTTGGTGTCGAGCAGCTGTGTGGGAAAGAGGGGGAGGGAAACCAAAAAAACACGTCGATGCGCGCGCTGTTCGATGGGGGCTTTCTTTCCCCACTCCGCCGCCCACTCCACCCTCCTCTCACCTTGGACGTGATGCGCTTCTCGGCCGCCAGGACGACGCCGTCGCTGGCCAGCACTCCAATCGCGGACCCCGCGTTGGAGATGGCCTCCATTGCGTACTCGACCTGAGAGGAGAGAAATGAGGATCGGTTGGACACACGCACACGCGGGCGCCTCGTTGCCCTCGCCTCTCCCTTGGACACACACGCACGCACGCACACGCGTACGGGGTGTGTGTGTGGCGCGGGAAGCGCAGCAGGTGGGATCGGGGGACACCAAAACACGCTTCCATCCTTCCCGCCTCCCCCACAAACCTGGTAGAGCCGCCCTTCCGGGCTGAAGATGGTGGTGCGCGAGTCGTAGCGGCGTGCCATTTTTGGTGGTGCGGCGTGGGCGGGGTGTGCGCGGGCGGGCTGTTGGAAGACGTCGCGAAATTGAAACGACGTTGAAATAGTGAGAAAAACACGCTCGCTCTCGCTCACTTGCATTGGACCTGTTGGCCCGAACATTTCCCCGTCGAGGGGCTCAGCTGCGATGACAGACGCCCAGCCCGCCTCTACACGCAGCCTGCGCAAAGCCGTCACCTTTGCGGGCGGTGGCGGCGCCTCCCTCCCCTCCACACTGCCACCGTCGTCCCCCCCTCCTACCTCCCTACCGCTCGCCCTGTCCCACTGGGAGGGACGGCTGGCCGAGTTGGCGGCCGCCCTGGCGGCCGACTGTGGTGGCGACGCGGTGGCCACGCTGTTTGGTCGGGTGGCGGGTCGGTATGGGGGCAGGCACGGCGGAGCGGACGCGGCGCTCTCAACCACTGCCACCACCATCACGGGCGCCGCTCTGTGGGCGCGCGCCGCGGACGCGGTGGCAGCCCTGCTGGCGGCCACGGGCACGGGGGCCGCCCCCGACCCGTGGGCGGGGGCCGCGCTGTGGGCGCGCCCCGCCTGCCTCGCAGAGCGCCACCGCTTTGACGCGGCGCGCCGCGTGTGGACAGTGGACACCGTCTTGTTAAAAATAGAGTCCACTCCCTTTGCCCGGGGCGCGATGCGGGAGTGCCGCCGCACCAAGAAGCTGTCCACCTTTGGCAGTGGCTGGATGGTGGGCGGCGGAGGAGCAGGCGGCGACGACGATTTTGACCCGACCCACGCGCCGCGCGGGCGCTCCCTCTGGCGCAGTGCGCCCAACTTTGTGGTCAAACGCTACCTAGCCCCCAACACGCCTCCCTCCACCTATTATGACGACGTGGCCATGCAAGAAGTCGCCAAACGCCTCGCCGCCGCCTTCAACCGCACCGGCCCCCCCAAGTGTGTCGACATGCTGGCAGCAGCAGTTGTGGTCGTGGAGCTGCCGGGGAGAGGGGCGTGGAAACGAGGCGAGGAGAGTGGAAACGACGACGATGACAACAACGCCACCACCACCTCCCTCCCTCCCCCCGGCCCCCACGCCCTGGAAGCCTACGTCTCCGGCGCCTACATCAAGCACTCCTCCAACGCGGTCTTTGTGGAGACGGCTGCTGCCCGTGCCACCCCACACGCGTTCTCGCACTTCACGTTTGACGCAACGGGTGGAAGTGAATTAGTTGTTGACGTTCAAGGCGTCGGCAACCTCTTCACCGACCCCCAGCTCGTCACCGCAGACTATGCGTACGGTGGAGGCGACCTGGGGCCACGTGGCCAGGCCCTGTTCTTTCAGGCGCACGAGTGCTCAGAGTTGTGTGGCCGCCTCGGCCTGCGCCCTTTCCAACGGTGCGACGCCGACGCCGACGCGGTGACCGCCGCCGCCGCCGCCGCCGCCGCTGCCTCGGGCAGTGAGTCGTCAGCCCAGTCTGCCGCGTCGAGGCACCGTGCTCTGACCCGGGTCGTCACGCGGCCGCGCGACTCGGAGGGAGCCCCCCCCCCCGCGGCGCGCACCGTCGGCGCCCGCGCTGGCTTGTGCAGACGCCCCCCCCCCGCGCCGATCTGGTCGCCGCCCTGGACGCGGTGGCCGCCCCCCCCACCGACGCGCACGCCAGGCTGCACTTTGATGTGGCGCGGCTGCACGCCGAAGTGCTGGCCCTGGCTGACCTGCACACCGCGGCTGAAGTCGCCACCGCGCGCCGCGGCGGCGTGTTTCACTTGATTCAGGCGGCCGCGGCCGGACACGCGGCCGCCCTGGGCGCCATCGCGCGCGCCGCGGCAGGGCTGCAGCCCTCGTCCGGCCTGCTCAACGCGCTTGTGACTGCCGCCCTGGACGCGGGCGACCTGGTGGTTGATGAGGAGGTGGCGGCCGCGGCAGCGCGCGCCGCCGCACGTGCTGGCGTGAAAAGCGCGGCCGCGGCCGCAGCTGCAGCCGCCCATGCAGCAGGCGACGCCGCCGCCGAGCTCGCAGCCCTGGACGCCGCCCTGGCGGAAGATGGCGACAACGGTGCCTCCCCCGCCGCCACGCCGAGAGCCACGTCTGCGCCGTCCCACCACCACCACCACCACTTTCATCGCCCCCGCACCACAGCCACCGCCACCCCCGCCGACGTTGCCTCCACCCTGGCCGCCGTGGAGGCAGAGTTTGGGGGTCTGCCGGGTGGCGGCCGCCGCCGGGACGAGCTGCTGGCGGCGCAGGCGCGCGTGAAAGCGGCGGCAGGGGATGGAGAAGGCGCGGCCGCCGATCTGGACGCTGCGGCTGAAGCGGCCACTGCCGCAGGGCTGGGTAAAGCGGCAGTCTCCTACTATGAAGCTGCGGCAGCGCTGGATGTGTAGAATGAAAAACAAAAAACGGGGCCGTGAATCTTTACACAAAACAAAAAACACAAACCATCACACTGTGTGGGGTCAGGGAGTGTACGTAGCACAGGCGCGTGCTGTGAGCGAGGGCGCTTCCTCACATCACTTTTTCATCGCCGCCCGCCGCGCCTTGCCCGGCCGCTTGACCCCCTTCTTGCCACCGCCACCCCCTCCCCTCCCCTTCAACCCGGCATCCTCCCCCCTCGCCGGCTTCTTCCAGTCGCTCACGTCGGCCGCCGAGTAGGCATCATTGTTGCGCTTGCCACTCTTGCGCCCACCAAAGCCATAGCGCGCGTCTTTGGCCGCCTTCTTCTTGGACACCGTGGGCGCCCCCGCCCTCGCCCGCCCGCCCAGCGTGTGCACACCCTTGCCGCTTTCCAGCGCCTTTAAAGCCGCGTCGGCATCCAGGTGGCCGGCATAGCCAGACCGCTTCCTGTCGGCGCGCAGCTTGGCGATGCCCGCACTCGCGGCCTTCTTGGCGGCCACTTTGTCTTTGCGCCGCTCTGCAGCCACCTCCTTGGAGTACTGCTTGGCGGTGCGTGCTTTGCGCCTCTCGTCGGCAGCATCCGCCGACGTTTTCTCGTACACTAGCTGCGCTTTCACGCGCGCCATGTGGCCGTCACTCTTCACCATCTCCGCATAGAAATCGTGCGGTCGCGCCCACGCCACGCCCGCGCGTTCGTAGGACGTCAGGGCGGCTGTCACAGCGGCCGCCGCTTGGTAGTAGAACGCGGTCTCGCGGTCGAGGTCGTCGTCGACACTCGCCACCTCCTCCGCCCGCGCGCTCGTCAACGCGCGTCCCTCCGCCCACGCCACCCCCTCCGGCCAGGCCACATCCTCATGTTTGTCGGCCAGGGCGGCGGCGTCGTTGGTGGGGGGGGGGCGGGGGCGGCCGGGGGTGGACGGGGCGAGGGGGGCGGCGCCGGGGAGGCCGGCGCGGGCTGCGGCCAGGGCGGCCAGCTGTTGTGAATGGGGTGGTGTGGTTGTGAGGTGGTGTGCGTGGTGAGGGTGGAGGCTGGTGCGCAGGAATGCGGCGGGCAGGGGGAGCGACGAGCGCGGCCGCCGGTCCACGCATGCGGTCACCGTCTCTCTCTCTCCCTCCTCTGCACACACACGCACCTCGTCGTCGAGCGACTCGTAACCCTCCGACGAGCCGTCTGTGACGTCAGAAGACGACATTGTGAGGAGGCGGGAGCGGGGCAGGCGTGTGCAAAAAGAGAAAACGCTTTGTGAAACACAAGCCGACGTTTCGTTTTGCTTCTCTCCGCGCCGTCGTCTGCTCTCGCCCTTCGTTCACACAACACACACCGCTTCTTCTTCTGCCCTCACTTCAGCCACACTCTCACGCCGCCGTTAGCACGCGCAGAATGTCGTTCAACTCGATGACGCCGATCGGGTGGCCGCCCCGATTCACGACGTACGCGCGGTGCACCCGCGCGGCAGACACCGCGTCCACCACCTCCCCCACCGTCGCATCCAGGCCCACTGTCACTGGCTTGGCACCCGCCAGCACAGTCGCCCAGTCGCCCTCCTCCGCGCCCGTCACGCGCCCCCCAAACGGGGCGGACGCTGGATCCCAGGGCGACACACCTGCCGCAGTTGCTGCCGCCAGCTCTGCCGCCGACCGCGCCAGGGCCGCCAGGGAGCGTGCGTTCAGCCCCCGCACATTCGAAAAGCTGAGGACACCAATGATGGCGCCGTCAGCGTTCAGCAGGGCGGCGGATGGGGCGCCCGCGGTGCGCATCGCTGCAAACGCGGCCAGTGCGGGCGTGCCCGCATCCACGGTGGCCATGGGGGAGGACGGCAGGTCGACAGCGTCCAAGCGGACGGCTAAAGCGTCTTTGAACTGGGCTTTGCGAGCGTGAATGAAAGCAATGATGTCGGAAGCAGAGACAACGTCGACCACCGTCCACGTCAGCGCGGGCCCATCCGGTGTGTCCACCCCGGGCGCCACCCCAAACACGGGCACCCGGTGGGACGCGCGCAGGGGGGTGGTGACGCGCAGGCCGGAGAGGACGACGTCGAGCAGGGTGGCGTCTTTGTCGTGCTGTGTGAGGGGAGGTTACAGGGTTAAAACGACCGTGGTTGGAAAAAAAACAGCCGTCTTTTCCCACACACCCCAAACCCACCCACACCTTGAACCACAGGTTGGCGGGACCCGACAACGCTTCCACGTCTGCCACGTGCGCGTTCATGACGACGGGCGCCAGCGTCTGCAGCTCAGACACAGCCAGCCTTGGGCGCGCCGCCACCGCCGCGGGGTCCGTCAAGTCGCTGTACGCGCGCTCCAGCAGGGCCACCACGACGTCAGCCACCGTAAACGTGCCCAGCACGGAGCCGGAGGCATCGACGACGGGGGCGGAGAGGACGTGCGCGGACGCGAGGCGGGAGGAAGCGCGCTCAACAGTGTCGGTGGGGCGGACAGTGACCAAACCCGGGCGGGAAGGGGTGGAGGCGGTGCGCTGGGCCAGGAAGGTTGAAAGCAGGGTCGCCGCGAGGGCGTCTTTGGGGGTCGGCATCGAACAAACCAACGAAATGCTGCGAGGAGGAGTGCGACGACGCACGTCGGCACTCGAAGTTTTTTCGTGGTTCGTTCTCTCCGCCGCGCATTCCCCTCCGCGCGCGCGACCACAGACCCCGATGCGTCCCCACACCACCCTCAGGTCACTCCGCCCGCCGTGCGGCGCGGCGGCACGCACGCACCGCCCCTCTCCTCCCTGTGCCACCCCCCCGCCCACCGACGCGCCCTCTGCTCTCGTCGAACTGACCAAACGCGTCGCCGCCCACTCCCGCGCCGGTCGTGCCGACGCCGCCGTGGCTGCCGTCGTCGAGGCGGGGGTGGCGCCCGACGTGCGGCTGGCGACAGCTGTGCTCGACGCGTGCGCCAGCGGACGCCGCCCCGACCTGGCCGCCACCGCCTTTGACTCCCTCTTCTCCACGGGCCTGGCCCCCGATGGACGCGCCTACACTGCTCTGTTGAGGGCGTATGTGTCTGTGGATCCACCCAGGTGGGCGGATGCCGCGCGCGCGTTGAGCGGGATGAGCGGGCGGGGGGTGAGCGCCACGGCGGCCAGTTACAATGTCCTGCTGGCCGCCGCCTCCGCCGCCAAGGACGTGGACCGAGGCGCCGCCGTGCTGACCCAGATGAAAGCGGCGGGCGTGGCGCCGGATGGGGGCACGGTCGCGGCGGTGGCGAGGCGGCGGCTGTTGCGGAGCGCGCTGAAGAAAACGTTTGGTGTTGGATGAGTGAAGCGTGCCCGTTTTTTTTACATGTGGCACCACACACACACACATGCGCAAAGCAACAGCAGAGGTGGTTCACGGGTGGAACACGCAGAAAAAAAGAGGCGCAGGAGAGAGAACGATGGACATCACGCCACCGTGGACGCCGCCAGGACGCCGGCCATCATGCCGGCCGAGGCGGCAGGGGCACTGTCGGGCGGCTGCCGCGGCGCGCTCCTGCCACCCGTGCGCCTCCCCCACCGCCCGCGCTCGCGCTGGGGGCGGGTTGGTCCGCCAGCCTCCACATCAGCGTCAGTGCTGGTGGCAGCACCACCACCACCCCCGCCCTCCGGCGCCACCGTTTTCAGCGGCGCCCTGCACAGCGGGCACGCGACCGGCGTCGTGGGCGCTCCCAACAACGCGGTGTAGCAGGCGGCACACGTGGCGTGGCCACACCCAAACACGACGACGGAGGCCAGGTCGGCGGGGCGGTCGAAGCAGACGGGGCACTCCAGGGCGTCGTCGCCGTCGGGGGCGGCGGCCAGGGCGGCGGCGCGGTGGTGGGCAGCGGTGCTGGAGGCCGAGTCGGGGCGCCGAGTTGTGGTGGTGGGAGAAGGAGGGGGGGCGCCCTCTCCTGCTTCACCACCACCCCCCTTCAACGCGGCCTCCGCTCTCAGCATGGCCAGTGTCTTGACGGGAAGCGGCAACAGGGGCTGGGGCGGGGGCGGCAGCGGGCCGCGCTCGTCGCGCGCTGCGGCGCCGGGGCCGCGGCGGAACACGATCAACAGAGCAATGCCCATGCTCACAAACACGACGGACGCAAACACGGTGCCTGCGAGCAGGCCGCCGCAGGCCCGGCCTTCGCAGTAGGAGGCGGCAAAGCCGGCAAAGCCGCCTGCGACGTTGGGAGGAGGGGGGAGAGGGTTGGGGCCGCTGGCGCCGCCAGGAGCGGGGCAGCACGCCCCTGGAAGCCCACAGCAGCAGGTTGCGGGCGCAAACACGGGCCACCCAGTGGTGTGGGCGCGGGAGCAGCAGCAGGCGGTGGTGGCGGGGGTGGGCGGGGGGGGGGGGGCGGCGCGGCGGCCACGTCGCCGCCGCCGCCAGCCGACCGCTGCAGCCGCAGGCGGGCGGGGGCGGCGCACCCGTTGCGCAGCACAGCCGTCACCCGGCGGGCGGGCGCCAGCGCGGGCCCGGCGGCGGCGTCGGCCCCCAGCGCGCAGCCGGGCGGCGCAGACGCGCACGCGACGGGCGCGGACCGCAGAGACGCGCCCACGCCGTCGCGGCGGACGGGGGTGGCGTCCAGCAGACGGCGGCGGCCGCGCATGGCGCCGGAGGGCAGCCAGAGCCTGGAGTATGTGTGGGGGTGGAAAGTGTGGGTTGGTTTTTCGCGTCGCAGGTCGGGGCCGCACGGGATTTGGGCGTGTTTTTTTCTCGGCCCGCGCTCCCTGCGGTTGGCCGCGCCCTCCCCACCCCCGACACCCCCCAGTCTCCGCCCATGCACTCACTCAATGGTTTCTGGCGTGCACGGCGACACGCCCGCCACCAGCGACACGGCGTGCGCGCCCGCGCCGCCGGTGCCCAGGGCGACCGTGACGCACGCGCCCGGCGCCAGGTCCACGGTGCATGCGTCCGAGGACGAGGTGGCATTGTTGCTGGTGGACGAGCCTGCAGGCTGGGCGGCCGCCAGGGAGGCGGCGGCGGCCAGGAGGAGGAAGGGGGTGGCGAGTCGCATGGGGTGTGTGAGGAAAGGTGTGCGGCGACGGCGGGTCACGCTCTGTGTCGCGTGGGGGGGGGCACTGCAGAAGTGCGCGAGCTGCGGTAGACGGAGGGAGGAGAGGCGCGGCGGGGTGGCGTGCCCCGCTCGTCGCTTCCGCCGAGATTCCGCCGAGGTGGAAACGCGTCGGGGAGTCGTGGCGCGCGTCGAGACCCTCCCTTCACACAAAACACGTGCGGTTTTGGGGGGTCCACCGGCTGCCGTGTCACCCTTGTGTGTGTGTGTGTTGTGAATACTTGCTTGCGTCTTGACAGTGCAGAAAAAAGCAGAAACCAAAAACATAAAAACATCCACCCCTCACTTTTTTTTTCCGAACGCTTCCGCCAGGCTCATCTGGCCCGCCGCCTTCTTGGCCGCCGGCGCGATGGCCGCCGTGCGGGGCGGCGCCCGTTTCTTGGAGGCGGCGGCAGGCGAGCGCGGGGGGCCACCACCGCCGGCCGCGGTGGCCGACCGCAGGCGAGCGAGTTCAAAATCGCGCAGCAGCCGGGCCTGCTCCCCCACGTCGACGCCGGCCAGGGCGCCCGCAGGGCAGGAGAAGGCGGGTGGGCTGGAGGCGGCAGGCTCGGGTGGTGGTGGCGATGGTTGACGCGCGGGGGCGGCGGCCTCTGGTTCCGCCACCGCCGCCTCTCCTCCCCCCCCCGCCCCACCAAAAAAGTGGGCGATGGACGCGGCCCCCGTCGCCCGGGGCGGCGCAAAGTCGCCCGCCACCAACACCACGCGCGAGCAGGGCAGGGCGGCCGCCCCCGCCCTCGCCAGCAGGGCCTGGGCAGCAGTGACGAGCGAGTCGGCAGACGGCGGGGCGACCCCGCCCGCCCCGCGCGGTGCGGGGCCACTCACGCTGCGCTCCGCGCCGCCGTCGCCGCGCCGCCGGTAGTGCAGGCTCAGCGACCGGGGCGGCCTGCCGTCGTCGGCCAGGCGGTCGGCGAGTTCATCAGCCAGAATGCGCAGCCAGCGGTCGAGGGCAGCAGCAGTGGGCGCCGGCGTGTCGAGCGATTTCGCAGCGGTCAGCGATTTGGGGGCCGCCTTCTCAGCCACGGGCGCGTCCGACTCGCCCGCCGCGGTGGCCACGACGGCAGCCGCGCGGGTCAGGTCGGTGTTCAGAGCGGCGGCGACGGTGGGGAGGGGGGCGGACGCGACATCAGTCGGCGTCGCAAGGCCGGCTGCTGTGAGAGCGTCGCCCAGCTTGCCCCCAAACCCGGGCACCTTGCCCAGGGGCGTGGCCGCCATCAGCGCCACCGCCTCCCGCCGCGGCACGACGGCCTGCTTGTTGGGCTTGTGGCGGGCGGACGCAATCTTTGCCAGGATTTTGTTGTGGGCGACGCCCGCCGACAGCGTCAGCCCCAGCTGCTGCTTCACCTCCCCCCTCAAGGACGCCGCGATGGCCGCGCCCACCGCCAGGCGGGCGTCGTCTGCATTGGCTGGGTTGAGGGGGGTCGGCACGGCGCCAGGGGCGGCGTCGGCGGCGGCGACAGCAGCGGCTGCCACCGCGGCGCGCGTTGTGGCGGTCGACCCGACGTCGACGCCCGCCGCCAACGCTGCTGCCGCCATGGCGCGGCCATCCTCGCCGTCCAGGCCTAATGCGGCCGCGACGCCAGGGGTGGCGTCGACGTAAAATTCGTCGATGCTTGCCTTCTCGACAACACTGCCGGGGGGGGCAGCGGCACGCAGCACGGCCGCCACCCTGCCGCTCATCTCGCGGTACCTGGCCAGGCACGCTTTGCGCCCCGCTTTGGACGGGCCGGCCGTCCAGGGCACGCCGCCAGGCACATTCACCGTGCCGGCGTCGCGGTCGCCGCCGTCGCCCAGGGTTTGGACGTGCACCAGTACGAGGGAGGAGCACGCTTTCAGGGCGTCTGGGATGGCTTGGAAGCGAGTCACTCCCTCCGCCCGGGCAGCATAGTTGACCGCGATCAAGCCGCCCCACTGGCGCACCGCGAGCGGGGTGGTGGGCGGGATGGAGTGGGCGGCGGCTTCAACTTGGGCGTAGAACGCGTCGAGGTCGAGGTGCAAGACGACGCGCGAGTCGTCGTGCGGCATCGTGTGGAGGGGTGAGGGGGCGCGCCCCGGGAGGGCGCGCGAAGAAAAACGAACTGGGAATCGGTGATGGCGATTGTTTTTTTCGATCAACAACCTCTGCCGCTTCCTCTCTCTCTCTCTGCGTTCATCTAAGGTCTACATCAAACACACACACACTTCTCTCAAGGCAGCCTCAGCACATCCCCCCCCGGCGCCCGCGACCGCACGACTGCGCCGGAGCCGATCGCGTCTCGTATCAAAAACCGCGTGCCGAGGCGGGGGCGCGGCGCCCGAGCCAGCGCTGCCACCACCTCCCGCTCATCCGCTTGGCGGTACCGTTTGCGGGTGAGGGTGCGGGTGAGGGACGCCCGGCCGGCGCGCAGGGCGGTCAGAAAGGGGCCTGCGGCCGGGGGGGCGAGAAAGAAAGTGTCGCCGTCGCCACGCGCCAGCGCGCCGCAGCGCAGCAGGGCGGCCAGGGACGCGTCAGCGTCGTCTCCAAGGGCAGTCAGCACTTCCCGTCGGTCGATGGGGCCGGCAGAGCGCAGGGAGGGCAGGGCAGACGCAAGAGCGGCTGCTGCGGGGGGGGTGGGCGCGCCCTTTGGTGTCACGGCGGCCACCGCCTCCGCCACGGCGGCGCTGAAGTCGCTCACAAAGGCGTACGCGGTGGCGGCGGTGGGCAGCTGCAGGCGCAGGGTGCGCAGAATGTTGCGCCGGCTGGTGGGGTGTGGGGTGGGGTGGTGTGTTTTTTTTTCTTTCTACCCCTTCTTTCCTTTCCCTCCCCCCCCCCCACACACACGCACCGCAACTCGTCCAGCTCGACGTCGGCCGCCCCCCGGTCCGTCACCAGGGCGTGCAACTGGCTGTGCAGCAGGATGGGGCACGTGGGGGGCAGCGGCTGAGTGTCGTCGGTGGCGGCGTCGGCGCCGCCACTGTCGTCGTCCACACGCTTCCTCACCTTACCCAACCCAAACGTGTCCGCCGCCCAGTGCGCTCGCAGCAGCAGCAGGGCGGTCATGGCGTCGCTGGGGCACTCCAGCTCGGACGGCGGGATGTCGGGCGGGGGCGGAGGGGCGGGTTCAGGGGGGGGCGTCTGAGTGGGAAAGGGGTGGTCGCAGGGCTCGTCGGTCCATTGGTTTTCTTGCTGTTCACCGCGCCGCAGCGTCGCTCCCTTTTTCTCTCTCTCTCTCTCGGCCTGCCAGAACGCACCTTGTCATCCCGGCCTCGCTTGCGCGGCGGCATCGGGGAGGGAAGGGGGAGAGAGGGCCGCCACAGGGCCAGCCCCCACAAAAACGCCCGTCGATTGTGCGTCACCGATTCTTTGTCGTTTCGTTTCTTCTTTCTACACACCGGCAGGCGACGCACCAGCCCCCCCCTCTCTCTCTCTCCTACTCCAGCGGCCTGTCCCCCGCCACCACCACATCCGCCCGCCCCCTCCCCCCCGCCACCAGCAACGCGTTGGGGGCGTCGTTGGCGTCGATGCGCCCGCGAGACACATCCGGCGGCACCCCATCCCCCGTCTGCCGCTGGAAGAGGCGGCAGGAGGTCGTTTCGAGCGTCACGTCCACAAACCAGGTTTCATGCAGCAGACGATGGTCGCGCAGGCGGCACCAGGGGGGGTCGGAGAGCAGCAGGTAGTTTCCCTCCACAATGATCACACGAGCAGCCGGTTCGATCCTCAAACCGCCTGGGGTGGGGTCGCCCACGCCGTGGTCAAAGGAGGGCAGAGATGCGCCGGTGCCCGGGGTGGCGACGGAGCGCACGGCATCGACAAAGGACGCCGCGTCGAAAGAGTGGGGCGCCCCGCGACGTGCAAACGCGGCCGCCGGATCTGGAAACGCGCTCAACTCTGCTTTTGTCAGGTGAAAGCCGTCCATGGGCAGCACGACGGCGGCGTCCGCGTCGCCCAGGGACGCACACAGGCGGGCGGCGACGGCGGACGCGAGCGTGGATTTGCCGGCGCCGGGGGCGCCCGCCACCCCGATGACCAGGCGAGAGGCGGAGATGGGCAGCAATTTCAGGAGTGTCAGCGCTCGGTCGGCCAGGGCGTCGTAGGTGGCGGCCATGGTGGGCAGGTCGATGGTGGTTTGCTGGGGAGGTGGAAGAAAGGGCTAACGTTTTAACCAAAACAAATAACAAAATGGTTTTCTGCGCTCACAAACACACAAACATACTCACCTGCTTGCCACCAGGTAGGGCTCGTGCCACGCACGCGCGCGGCAGCGGGTGCGGTGATGGGGACAGCGCGCGCGCCGCACGCCGCGCGAGTGGCGGGTGGGCGCGCCCACCACGCGGACGGCGGCACGGCGGCGGTGGGAGCTGCACAGCCGCCGCTGGCGCTGTGGCCGGCAGCAGCGAGCAACGCATCGAGAAAGAGAGTCCGATCAAAAGAGAGTGTGTGTGTGGCTTGTTGGGCGCACACACACAGCTCGTCTCGGTTGTTCCTCCATTCCGCGCCCCGCAGCCCCTGCTGCCGCCCCTTCCCACGCCCCCCGCCACACCCCATCGCACGTGCACTCGCCTGCGCTTGCGTTGACACTGGTGTGCGCCCCCCCGCGCGCGCCAACCGCCGGCCCTTTTTTTGTTCGAGCGCGCTCGCATTCCTGGCGGACCGACCCACTCCCCCCATGCCGTCCCTCTCTGCCGCCCTCCTCCTCTTTATGGCCGCCGCCGCGGCCCCCGCCACCGCGGCTCGCGACCTGCGCGCCTCCCCTGCCCCCGCGCCCGCTGCCGCCGCCCCCTCCTCCTCGGACGTCCCCCCCTTCAAGTGGGGCGTCGCCAACTCGGCCTTCCAAACGGAAGGCGCCAACAAGGTGGACGGCCGCGGCCCCTCCATCTGGGACGCCTGGATCGCAGACAAGTACAACCTGCCTGATGGCAGCCCAATCAAGTCGTACGAAAACTGGAAGAAAGACGTCCAAGTCATGAAAGACCTCGGTGTCTCCACCTACCGCTTCTCCCTCTCCTGGCCCCGCTTGCTTCCCAACGGCACAGGGGAGCTGAACAAGAAAGCTGTCGACCACTATGGCACCCTGCTTGACGCGCTCAACGATGCTGGCATCACCCCCATGGTGGGGTTGAACCACTTTGACCTCCCGGAAGCTCTTCAATCCGAGTACGGGGGCTGGACCTCCCCCCGCGTCGTCGCCGACTTTGGTGCCTACGCTGAAGCCGTCTTCAAAGCTCTCGGCAGCAAAGCCAAGCACTGGTTGACGCTGAACGAACCCAAAAACATGGCGTCGCTGGGCTATGGGGTGGGCGTCCACGCCCCCTTCATCAAGGACCCGTCGGGAGCCGACCAGTGGCAGGCGGCGCTGCACATGCTGGAAGCGCACGCTGCGGCTCAGAAAGCGTTCAAAAAAGTGGGGCCCAAGGGTGGGACGATCGGGCTCGCGCTCGACTGCGAGGGTGTCCTCCCCCTCGACCCCGGCTCCCAGGCCGACAAGGACGCCGCCCAGCGCTACATCGACTTTCGGCTGGGCACTTTTGCCGACCCGATTTGGTTTGGCAAGTGGCCTGACGCTGTGAAAGCGGGCGTTCCTTCCAACATTCTGCCCCCGCTCCCCGCCAACCTGACCGATTTCTTCAAAGCCAACATGCCCGACACATTCTACATCAACCACTACACGACGAAAATCATTTGGGCCGTCCCCGGCGCCAAGAATGGGTATGGCGACGGCACGGGCGAATTCAACGAGCGGTACGAATTCAAAAACGGGACCGCGATCGGCAAGCAAGCTGATTCGTCGTGGCTGTACGTCTACCCGGACGGCCTGCGCCAAGTGCTCAACTATGTCAACAAGCGGTACAAGCCCAAAGACATTGTGCTGTCGGAATCGGGGGTGGACGGTCCCGGCGAGTCCAAGCTGGAGGGGGATGCTGCGCTCGATGACTCCTTCAGAGAAGACTATTTCAAGGTAAGACAAGGAGAGAGGGTGTGTGGGCATGCACAGGGCGGGTGGGCGGCGGGAAAAGGGGGTGGGGGAGGGGTAGGAAGCGGGCTCGCGCGTTTCTCACGGTGTTTCAAAAACACGGCGCCTGCGCGGGCGTGGGTGGGCGCCCCCGCCACCCCCCCCGCCCGCGGCGACAACCTCCTCTCATCCGATCCTCTCCCCCCCCCACACACACACACACACCAACAGGGCTACGTCGACGCCGCCGTCAAAGCGGTCAAGGAGGACAAAGTGCCGCTCTCCCTGTACGTGGGGTGGTCCCTCCTCGACGGCCTCGAGTGGCAGGAGGGCATGACGAAACGGTTCGGCATCGTCTACACCGACCCTGCCACCCTGGACCGCACGCCCAAGAAGTCGGCCTACTGGCTGGCCAACAAGTTTGGCACCCTGAAAAAGGGGGAAGGGAAGGGCGCGGCTGCCGCGGCCGCGCCGGCCAAGGCGGCAGCGGCGGCGCCTGCGGCCTCCAAGAAGGCGGCCGCTGCGCCGGCTGCCAAGGCGCCGTGAAGAGTGAGATGGTGTGCCCCGGTCAATATGAACGACGATAGGTTTTTTCTTTCCACGATCCCGGCACCGCCGACTTTGCATAGTCGAGCGCGTGCGGTGTGATGTGTGTGGGGGCGACAGAGAGCGGTTTGGGAAGCCACGCGCGTGTAAGCACCGTGTTGTGTGTCACAAACAACGAAAGAAAAACGAAACAACCCCCTTTTTGATGTATGTCCTCTCCCTCCCTCCACCCCTCCACCTTCACGCGGGCGCCTTGCCCTTGGCCGTTTCGTACGCGGCCGCCCCGGACGATGCCGCCCCCTGCACCCCGTCCCCCCGCCGCGCCGCGTCGGCGGCCGCGACGGCGCCCGCAGCCAGCGCCTCTGCGTCGGACCCACCGCCCGGCAGCTGACCAGGCGCCAGCTCCAGCGTCAGCGCGCGTTTGAGCTCGACGGCGGTGGCTTTGGCGTCCGCCAGGTCGGCCGCCGCAGCAGCTGCCGCGCCCGTCACCACAGCATCCACCTTGTCCTGCAGACTCTGCGCTTCAGCCG
This sequence comes from Choricystis sp. odSpoLacu1, assembly GCA_958009055.1. Taxonomy (NCBI): domain Eukaryota; kingdom Viridiplantae; phylum Chlorophyta; class Trebouxiophyceae; genus Choricystis; species Choricystis sp. odSpoLacu1. Next base: position 61,983 of record OY253650.1, read on the forward strand.
CAACAGCAGCGAGGGACGCCGCCTCACCAGCCGAGGGCGGCGGCAGCCCCGCTTTTGCGAGCGCGGCCGTCGTGGTGACGTGCGCCGCGGACTCGGCCTCCACAACAGACGCAGAGCGCGAGAAGAGGCGCTTGATCTTGTCGGAGGAGGCGGGCGCCCCGCTCTGGGCCGCTGCCTCTTCATCAACCGTCGCGGCCTCGCTCTTGGACCCGCCGCGCGAAAACGCGCGCGACAGAAAGGAGCCCGATTTCTGGGGCGGGGGCGCCGTGCCTGCCTCCCCGCCACCGGCCGCGGGCTTGGGCGCGTCATCGCCCGCGGCTGGTTTGGTCCGGCGCGCGGCGGCGGCCGCAGCGCCCGCGGCAGCGGTCGTTGCCGCTGCGGCCGCCGTCAGGCCGCCACCGCCGCCACCGCCGCCACCGCTGCGCGCGCTGGTCGAAGGAGGCAGCCCCCCCGCCCCCTCCCCACGCTCAGCGGCGGCCAGCTTGGCGGCGACGGCGGCGGCGGTGGTGTCGTCGGCACCACCATCCAGAGCGCTCGTGCTGCACACCCCTCCCGGCGGCCCCTCCCCCAGCCCCCGCGCCAGCAACGGGGCCAGCAGCCAGCCGATCCCAGAGAGCGCGCCCGTGATCCAGCCCCAGTTGGGCCAGATGGGGGGACGCTTGCCAAGGGCGGCGTCGGAGGAGGCAGCCCGCGCCAAAGCGAGGCCGACGATTGCGTAGAACACGGCCAAAGTCGCCAGCAGGCCTCCACCCAGGACAATGGACAGCGGCAGCAGGGAGGGGCCGCGCGCCCGGCCAAACAGGGCGAGAATGGCAGCCGCGGCGGCCGCGGCGGCCGCCGCGCCGAGCCAGCACCCAAGAGCTGTGCCGACACCGCCCGCCGCGCGGTTCAGGTCCCACAGATCGCCGCTTGACGGCGTGCCCCGGGACGCAGAGTAGCCTGCATAGCCGGCGGACGTGCTGTAAAGGTCGGACACGGGGTTGGTGCCGCGCTGAAACGCCCAGCGCTGGTTGTAGCCGACCACCCCCCCCCGCGCCGCCCCAAACAGGGGGGCGGCGGCCAGGGCAGAGGTGAGGGCGAGCAGGGTGGTGAGGGCCAGGTTGTGGGTCTGTGTGTGTGGGGGGGGGTGTGGGGAGGTTGGATGACACCGCCTCGCGCATGGTTCCCTCGTGTGCCCGACCCACTCTGCAATTCCGCGGCCCCCGCCGCGCCCCCTCGCAGCCAAGCCCCCCTCCCCACCGTGGTTCAAACGCCACTCACCTTCCACCCACGTCCCGCTAGGCAGCCGAGCGGCTGGTCGGGGCCCGGCATTGTTGTGGGCGGCAAAAAAACGGCGGCGCTGCGGAAAACGAAGAGAGAAAACGAAGAGAGTGAGTTGGCAAGGAGAGAAAAGGTTTTTCCTTTCACAGCCCCCACCCCGCAGGTCCCCTCCCTATCTCTCTCGGCTGAAGGGTGTGTGGTGTATGTCACAGTGCTTTTGTTGTTTCGTAGAGTAAAATAAAAAGAAGGGGTCGTCGTTTTGTTGTTGGTTTGGGTCAAAAGGTTAAGAGAGAGCGCAAAAAAAACACGCGCAGCGCCAGGGAGGGGGGGTACAGTGTCCGAGCGCGTGTCGAAAACACACACAATGAAAGAGACACACACGGGAAGACAAAAAGAAAAAGGCCAAGCAAAAGAGATGGAGGGAGGGTTGGGCCTTTTCACGCGCCACCCGCCGCAGCAGCCGCCGCCACCGCCGCCACCGCCGCCTCCACCTCCCCCCAGTCCCGCACCACGGTAATGCGGTCGCCGTGGGTGTCGGGGCACAACGCGCCGGGGAGCAGCTTGGCCCAGGGGTAGGCTCCCGCTTCATCGAATAAAAGGACGTTGACCCCCGCTGCCGCACACTCCAGCGCGTACCGAGGGTTGTCGTCGATCAACAGGGTGGCCCCCAGGGACGCGCACATGTCGGCTTTGGAGGTGGACGCGCCACCGTGCAGGGCCCAGTGGTTGCCAAAGTGGACGCCGCCGGTGTCGAACAGCGATGGATAGTGAGCATCCAGCCAGGCCAGCGTCGCGTCCCGAATCACGTGCTGCCGCGAGGTCACGACGGCAAGTGTCGCATAGCTCGACATGCGGGTGAGGGCGGGGGCCGCGCCCTCGAGAGGGGGAACACCGTCAGCAAAGTGGGGCGACGCGAAGAACGAGTGCACGATCTCGTTGGCGGAGTCCCCACTCACGCGCCACACTTTGGCAAACTCGTACACGTGGTAGTCGGCCAACGACACGTGGATGCCGTGCGCTTCAGCGACGTAGGCGCTGAGGGAGTGGAGGAAGCGGCCGAGGACTGTGTGGGTTGAAGAGAGGGGGAAGGCGCGCAGAGTCGTCGGTTTGAGCGCGCAGCACGGTGTGCCGCACGGCTGCGTGCGCCCCCTCTCCCCCCCTTCCCTCACACACACACACACACACCTTCATCCACATCCACTGCCACCGTCAGGCCGCCCTGGGCCGGCGTCGGCGGCGCCGCGACGGGCGCGCCGCCGCGGGCGGGCGCGCCCGCGACGGGGGGGCGCGACCGCGGCGCCTGGGCTCGCCTGGCCCCGGATGGTGCGGCACGAGACGAGGGCGTGGCGTGCGGCGGGGGCGCCCGCAGAGTGGGGGCGCAGCGGCGCGCGGGGGCGGCGGCGCGCGGCAGCAGCGCGTGTGGCGACATCGCAATTGGGGGGAAGCCGTCGCGTGTGGGCGTCACACACCGGGTGCCGCCACTGACGCGTGTTCAGGGTGGGCGGTGGCTCGACTCGCGTGTCCCCCGCGGCGGAAAGAGTTTATGGGGGGGGGAGAGTCGCACGCCCCCCAACCGAAACAAGCGAGTCGTTTTTGATTTTTGTCGTCGTTTTTTTTCACCGCCGTCGACTCACCAAAGCACAGCCCGCCTTTTTGTTTACATACGATAGATATAGATGCATAGATCACGCCCACACAACCAACGCACGCATCCTCTTTTCACATCATACTTTGGCGTCATCCCCCAGTTTCCCCATCTCTTGCATCTTGGGCGGCGGCGGCATCCCGCCCGCCGCCGCCGGCGGCGGCGGCGGCAGGCCCCCCGCGATCGCACTGGCAGGCGGCGCCCCCCACACGCCACCATTGATGGGGGCGTAGAGCGAGGTGCGCGCTTCCTGGCACGCGACACACGGGGCACAGCAAAACCAGAGCAAAAAGTCGGTGCCGGGCGACCCGGGCAGCCCGTGCCGCGCGCGCAGCTGGGTGCGGTGCCGCCCCGCAAGCCAGGCGGCGCCGACGAGCAGGATGACGGAGAGGGCGAGCAGGGCCCAGGTCCAGCCTCCGATGAAGGCGCCCGGGGGGCAGTGGGCGGGGTCCTGCGCGCAGCGCGCGATGGGTTCCGCGTACCCCGCCTGCCCCGCCGAGTCGGCGAGCTGGAAGCCGTAGAGGAGTGCGAAATATGCGGCACCGAGCAGGGCGGCTGCGGTGGTGGTGGCGCCCATAGCCTTCCAGTTGACCCAGCCCAAGGTGCAGGGTGTGCAGAACGTTCCCGCCATGCAGGTTAAAAAGTCCGTGCTAGGACGCGAATTACCACAGATATAGTACCACGGCGAGCTGTGTGTGTCAAAAAAGCGGGAAGAGGGAGGGTGGGAGGGCGGGAAAGGGTGATGGAAAGGGTGATTCCCTCCAGCGACTGATCACCCCTCAAAACACACACACACGCAAAGCCCTATCCCTCATCTTGTGTCTCTCTAAACACGCTGTCTCACCTCCAGCTGTGCCCAAAGCCGGGCGGCGGCTGGCCGCCCGGGTAGGGGAGCGGCGCACCCGGCGCGCCCGGCGCGCCGGGAGCGACCGCCGGATAGCCGCCGTACCCGGGCGAAGGCGGTGGGTAAGCACCCCCAGCTTGAGGAGGGTAGGCGCCAGCTTGGGAAGGGTTGGTGGTGGGCGGGCCCTGCTGTGTGAAGCCGGGCGGTGCCTGCCCAGCGGGTTGGCCGTCCGGCGCGATGGGGGCGGCGGTTGGCGCGCCGGCGGCTGCCGGGTCGGCTTTGTTTGAGGGTACTTTGGTGAACGGGTTCATGGCGGTGCGTGGAGGCGGACGGGGCGAACGGCGGCGAAACGAATTGCATTGTGCTCTCGTTTTGTTTTCGGTCAACAACCAAAAAAACACGCCGCGACTGTCTCCCTTCACTCCTCCCTCCGCCGCCGCCACTCCACCCGCCACACATCCACATCCACCGTCCTGAACCCTTGGTGAAAATCGTCCACATCAACTCGCCGCGCCACCATGCCCCTCGCTCGCAAGTCTCGCCGCAGCGCTTGCCACCCGCCCCGGTTGCGCCCGTGCGCGATCCACGCCGCGCCCGTTCTCGCCGTCACCAGCGCCAGCGTGGTCGCCAGGTCGATCACCGTGTCCGGGATGTAGGCCACGTCCGCCGCAAAGACGGCATCGAATGTTCCACACTCGGCGGCTGCGGTTTCATCGCCCCACGCCAGCGCCCGCACGTCGATCGAGGGGGCTCCTGCACCCGCCACACCTGCAGCTGCTTCCAAATTGTCATTCAACAGCGGCAGATTAGGCGGTAGATCGGTGGCGACGATGCGAGACGGGGGAGGGGAGAGCGTGGAGAGAACAGCCCCGACCAACCCCACCCCCGCCGACAGGTCCAGGCACGCCCTTCTCGCAAACTCAGCGCCGCGCCTCTCCACAAACTTGGCCAGCACGATGGATGAATCCCACACCGTGGACGCGAAGCCTTCGGGCCCAAACGGCGCTTGGCGCAGGGTCAGCGTCCTGCCATCATCCAGCTTGTGCGTGTACGGCGTGTGAAAGCGGGCCCTGTCGGTCAGGTGCTCTCGCTTCCATTTCCAGGCGGCGATGGTTTGGGCAAACGTGGGCGAGGGAGGCGGGTGGGAGGAGGAAGGGGAATGTGACCGCGACTGAGACGGCTGGCGCCCCCCTGCTGCGGCCACTGGCTCATCGTCGGTGTCCGCAGACTGAGCCTTGGCCCGCTTGGGCGGTGGGGGGGTGGAGGGTGGAGGGTGGAGGGTGCGACGCATGCCGAAAAACAAGGGCGGCGGCGACTGACTGCTGTTTTTTTGGTTAAAACCACTGCATGCTCAAAACGTGACAGGAGACTCCCAAACACAAAAACAGCACGAAACAAACTCTATTTAACTCTTGGTCGCCCACCCTTTTTCCAGGCCGTGCCCCGGCGCCCGCGTCTCGCGCGCCGCGCGCGCGCGCGCGCCAGCAACCTCCGCACACTGCTCAACTCGGACGCCACCTCCTCCCTCACCCCGGTCGTCGTCGTGGCCACCAGGTCCAGGGCCGCCCTCGCGTGCGCGTCCCAGGCGGCCAGCTCGGCGGCGGCGCCCGTGACGGCAGACGCGTTGGTTTTGTTGGTGGTGGTGGTGGCGCGAGGGGCGAAAGTTGAGGTTGTCGCCGCTGAGCGGGAAAACAGGGCTGAGGCCGTGGGCATGGCGTGGCGAGTGGTGGCGGGCGCGTCCTGTGTGGTGGGGAGGGGGGGAGGGTTGGGAGGGAGGGCCATGCGGTCGCGCGCGCGCACTATCGGTTGGCGCCGTCCAGCCGCTGGCGTCACTCTCTTCCCGTCTCGTTGAGGTTGCAGCAATGAGTGCGGACTCACCATGGCGGTTGAGAGGCAGGGAGTGTGGTTTTGAGGGGTGCGCTTGAACAAACGAGGAAAAGGGGAGAGGAACGAGAGTGCTTTTTTTTGCGACAAATTCGCGGCCTTTTTGTTGGTCCCGCTTCGGGCTGCAAACACACCTCTCCCACACACACACGCACGCACGCACCATGCTGCGCCTGCTGGCCCCCGCCCTCACCCGCCGCGGCGCCGCGACTGCACGCTCCCTGTCCACCTCCGCGCCCGCCGCCAAGGAAACCACCGGCATTGTGGGCCTGGACGTCGACCCGGACGCCCGCGGCTCCCTGGAGGCCGCCCTGCAGAGCGTGCAGGCGGCGCTGGCGGCGCACGTGCCGGCGGGGGCGGAGTACCGGCGCGCGCTGGAGGCATTGTGCGGGGAACGGTGAGTGAGATGGGGTAGGGGGCGGTGAGTTGGGAGGAGGCTGGGAAAGAAGAGAGGGGCGTGTGTGTGTTGGCGTGTGTGCGTGTGCGTGCGGGCGGGCGGGCGGTGGCTGCGGCACGGGAGGCGGCCTCCCGCGCAAAAGCGGGGCACCCCTCGATCCCTCGAAAACCAACCCTCCACCCAACCCACACAGCCTGGCCGCCGTGCGCTCCCCCGCCTCCGACGCCGACCTGGAGGCCACCTTTGGCTTTCAACTGGAGGCTCTCACCAAGCAGCTGGGCGACGAACTGGACTTGATCCCCAAAATGCGGGAGTGGGCGCCGTGGGACGTGCCGGAAGGCGAGACGCGCGAGCTGAGGATTGAGTGGCCGGTGCCGCCGCCCGAGCCCAAGAAGTGAGAGAGGGTGGTTGGTGTGTGTGGTGTGTGTGTAGTGTTTCTGCGCGTGTAAGAAAGAGTACGTTTTTTTGTTTGCAACCCGAGGAAAGAAAAACGTGGTCTCACGAAAGGAAAAAAAGTCGCCACCGTACGTAAAGCCCGCTCTCGCACAGGAGAAAGGGACGGGCATCCACACAGCACACAGCACGCCTCTCAACCCCCGGCCCTCACGATTTTGGCAAACTGGTCCCCCTTGAGCGACGCGCCCCCCACCAAAAACCCGTCCACGTCGGGGCAGGCCGCCAGTGCCTCCGCATTCGTAGCAGACACCGACCCCCCATACTGGATGCGCAGGGCGTCGGCCACGGTGGAGGAGACGTGGGTCTCGATCCAGTTGCGAATGGTCGCGTGCATCGCCTGCGCGACGTCAGGCGTCGCCACTTTCCCCGTCCCAATGGCCCACACGGGCTCGTACGCGATGACGACATTGGCCCAGTCGGCTTCGGAGGGGACGCCGGCAGCAATCGCAGCGAGTTGGGTGGCGACGACTGTGTCTGCGTCTCCCCCTTCCCGCTGGTCCAGCGTCTCCCCCACGCACGCGATGACGCGCAGGTCGGTGGCCAGAGCTTTGGCGACCTTGGCTTTCACGACGTCGTCCGTGTCGCCGAACAGGGCGCGGCGTTCCGAGTGGCCGAGAATGGTCCACGTGGCGCCCACGTCGGCAGCCAATTCCGCCGGAATCGCGCCCGTGAACGCGCCGGGGCCGCCAGGAGTCGCGTCCTGGGCCGCCACCGCCCAGTCGGGGCGCAGGGAGGACGCGACGGACGCCAGGTGGAGGAAGGTGGGGGCGATGACCACATCGACGGAGGAGGGGGTGTCTGCGGAGTTGAGGGACGTCACCAGGGCTTTGACGGAGGCGAGGGTGCCGTTCTGTGTGGTTGAGAGGGAGAGGAAAGGAAAGTGAGGGTGGATCGCTGGGGAGACCCAAGCCTGCGTTTGGTTGCCACGCGCGCGTGGGCAGCCCGACCCCCGGGCGCGCGTCGGTTTTTTCGGTTTCTTCCCGCGCTCCCTCCCTCCACTGTCAAGTGGTCGCTCCCACGCACACACGCACAAACACATACGTACCGCCTTCCAGTTGCCACCTGTGTGGGGGAGAGGGAGGAGGGAAGGCGAGGTGAGCGGCCGCGATTTTGTCCCAAGGCCGATTGGCGCACGACCGGGCGCGTCGTGCGATTGCCTTTTTGCCCCGCGCCACGCCACACTTCCGCCTCCCTGCGCCTCCCGACGCGTGCGCACGTTCGCATACTCACCAACGATGAACTTGCGCTGCATGGTTTCGGCGGGAGCCATGGACGTGTGGGCGTTGGGGAGTGCCGCGCAAAGAAACGGGGGTGTTTTTGTTTTTCAAGTTGTGTTTTGGTCGACCTCCGCGTCGGCTTCCCACGCGGACAGGCACACGCGCGCCGCGGCCGATCCCGCCGTCTGTGCAGGCCCCAGCCAAGCGCCCATACCGTTGTCTGACTTTGTTTTTTTGTGTGTTTGCACGGTGAACGCACAAGAGGGAGAGAGGGCAGGACAGAAAACAGGGAAGGCACACACCCCTTCCCTCCACCCCGCCCACATCACGCACCACCCCCATCCTCCTCTTCCTCCCCCCCCCCCGGCCCCGCCGCCAGGGCGTCCACCACCGCCGCCAGCGCGTCCCGGGGCAGCGGGATGGACAGCGTGTCGCCTCCGCCCGCCCCGCCGCGGCGCGCGGCCAGCAGGCCGTGGTCCCGAAACTCGGCCAAGTAGGCAGCCAGCGTGGCGTCCGACGCCGCCAGGAAGCGTTCCCGGGCGGCTCTGAGCAGAGCATCGTGAGAGACGCCGCCCGTGGCGCCATCAGTGGGGGCGGCGGGCGCACACCCATCAACTGACGGCACCACCCCTCCCGCCAGCTGAGCCTCAGCAAGCAGGCCAAACACGGCGCGCGCGTTGGGGACGAGTGCGTCTAAGACGGCCAACGCGGTGTCCGCGGTCGCGTCGTCGCGGTCGCCGGCGGAGAGACCGGGCAGGCGGCGCAGGTCGCGCGGCGGGTGGGGCGCGTACGTGGTGGCATCCACCCACCTCCAGTTGAAGGCGGCGGCGACTGACGTGTCCCACAGCAGGGGGACGGACGCGTGGTCCGCGGTGGCGATGAGGCGGGTGGGGGGGGGTGGCGGCAAGAGCTGCGAGAGCAGCCGCGTCGGTGGCACGCGCAAAGCGGTCGACCCCGTGCACACACACGGTGAGGCAGCGGTCGGGTGGGCAGGCAGCCAGCGCCTCCAACGCCGCGGCCGCAGTGCGCCCGCGGGACGCGCCGAGGCGCCGCGCGCGGCCGCGAGCGTGGCGCCGCGCGCGGTCGCGCCGGGCGCGCCCGCATCCACAGACAGCACGCCGCCGGGAGAGGCGGACGCCGCAAATTTGTCCAGCAGGGCGCGCTTGGAGCCGACGCCGAAGAGGAGGACGGAGTAGCCGCGGCTGAGAGGGTGGGTGTGGGAGGGTCGGTTTTTTGTGTTCGTGTTCGCATCGCGCGGGGTTTTGGGCGCGGGGACGCGAACTGCCTCCCGCCCTGTCCTCCCGCGCGCCCCTCTCTCTCTCGCCCGCCCACAGCCACACAACCCACACTCACCGCAACCACTCCCTCCACACCGGGAACTGGGCCTCCAGCCTCGCCGCCCGCGCCGCCTTGTCGTTGGCGCGGCGCGGCGGGCGCGCGTCGAGCGCATCGGTCGCCGCCGTCACCTCATCTGGCGCCGCCCTCAGCAGGTCGGCCCACGCCCGCATGAGGCGGTCGTCCTTCTTGCGCCCGGTGACGCGGGCGGAGATGAAGTCGCGGCCGGAGGACGTGATGGCGGGCGCGGCATCGGCATTCGGCGGCAATTGTTCGGCAGCCTCCGCGCGCGGCGCGCGGCGGGGCGGCGGCGACGGCGGCGACGGCGCCTTCGATGCAGTCGCATCTGGCGCGGCCTCAGCAGCAGCGGGGGACGATGGGCGGGCGCGTTTGCGGGAGGGGGGGGGCGCGGGGCGCGGCGCGGCGGCGCGGCGGCGCATTGATGGGGCGGCCATCGGGGTGTGTGTGTGGGCTTGGGGAGGGCAGGTGTGTGAGGCTCCTGTGTTTCACGAAGAAAGCCACACAATCGCGGGGAGAAACGTGTGATAGAGAGGCGGAGGTGTGATGAACGATAAGAGAACAGAAAAAGACGGTTCGCTCACAACTTACAAATCATCACTCATTGACCTCGCCCCCGCCACCAGCCCCCGCCTCCGGCGGGTCGCACGTCGTCACCCCTGCCGGCGCCTCCCCCAGCCACGTGGGGAAGGGGCGGGCCACGGGCTGTGCGCCGAAGCGTTTGAAGGCGGCGTCCGCGACTCGCACGAGGGACCCTGCATGCCCCGGGACGGCGCCCTTGACGTAGATCAGGTTGCGGGTGGGGTCGACCTGTGGATTTGCGGGTGTGTTGGGGGGAGTGAGCAGAAGAAAATAAAACAAAACGGCGTCGCCCTTTTCCACGAACCCTCCCTCCCACCACCCACCTAAACCACCACAACTCACCCTGTACACAAACAGGCACTGTGCCGTGCGCGTCACCCCCCCCATCCGCCCCGCCATCTTCTTCCCTTTCCACACTTTGCCGGGGTCTTGGCACCCCCCGATGCCGCCCGCCGAGCGGTGCGCTTTACTCGTCCCATGCGACGCGGGCTGCCCCCCAAACCCCCACCTCTTCATGACGCCCTGGAACCCTTTGCCCAGAGTGGTGCCCGTGATGTCGACATACTGGCCGGGGGTGAAGTGGGCGGCAGACAGGGAGGTGCCGAGGGGGATGAATGCGTCAGGGGTGACCCTAAACTCAGTCGCGTGCCGCGCCGTCCACTCCAGCCCGGCGGCGGCACAGTGGCCCGCGGTGCGGCCGTGTGCATTCTTGGCTCGCACCGCGCCGCACGAGACTTGGAGGGAGTCGACGGCGTCGGTGGGTGTGGACTTCACATGGGTGACGGTGGGGGAGTCCAGCCACAGCACGGTGAGCGGGAGGCGGGTCCCCGCCGCCGTCCAGGCTTGGGTCATGCCGACCTTGATGGCGGGCAGGCCGGTGCGGCTGGGGTGATGGGGTGGGTGGGGGTGAGAGGGTTGAGCAAAACAGAAAGGACGGGTCGCACCCTCCCACGCTGTCTCTCCATTTTTCCTCACACACACACACTCACACACTTTCTCTCTCACAACTCACCGTGATCCAGGCGGCACGTCGTCCACGTGCGCGCCCGCGCGCGTGCCGGCGTCGTCGTCGTCGTCCGCAGTCGCAGCCTGCGCCGCCCACCCGCGCGCCGACAGCGCCATCACTGGGCGCCGGGCCACCGATGCGAGCGCGCCCGATGCAGCCCGGGCAGAGGCGGGGGCCGCGTCGGCGGCGGAGGGCAGGGACCGGGCCGCGGCGGCCGCGAGCGCGGCGCCGCAGCGGGAGAGCATTTGTGGTGGGAGAAGGATGGGTGTGTGTGGCGCGCCAGGTCAGATGGGACAAGAACCTGTCGCCCTGCGCGGTAGCTGAGGCGGAGGGACGCGCGCCGCGGGGGAGGGGAGAAAGCCAAAAAAAAAAACTAGGATTGTGGGTCGTCGCCGATTCGACACACAACCCGTCTGCCCGCCCATCGCGCTCACACACGGCCCGTGTGTGCGCGCACAATGCTCTCCTCCACCGCCCCCGCCATCGACCACCCCCTCCTCCCTCCCTCCCTAGCCGCCGGCTTTGACGTCGACGTCGCTGGCGTCCCCACCCGCTTCATCATCGCCCCCTTTGCCGACGCCACCTTCGTGGCCGCGTCTCAGACGGGGGGGGTGGGGACGATGCTGCGGGTGACGCGGGCGGGGGGAGGGAGAGGGGAGGAGCCTGTGCGGCTGCCGTCTGGCGGAGACGATGACGACGACGCCCCCACCCCCTCCTCCACCCCACTCCTCGACGTCGCCACCCTGACCGGCAGGCGGGGTGTGCCCGCCCTGGAGGCATGCGCACGCGCCCTGGCCCTGAGGCGGGGGGTGGGTGGGCGGCCCCTGGTGGTGGCGCTGGCTTTGAAGGATGATGGAGCAGAGTCAGTGGCCGGCGTGCTGGCTGCGCTGGACGGCCGGCTGTGAAGGCAGGGAGGATGTTTGTGGTTGCATTGTTCAATCTACACGTTGTTTTGGGGTGTGTTTTGGGGGGGTGATGGAAAAAACATCAGTTTTGTCGAACGAAAACGAAAAACGAAAAAACGACACGACGTAAAAAAGAAAGAAAGAAAGAAGAATGCACGACTCGATTAACGAAAGGGAAGAAGGGTTGCTAGCATCTTAGAAACACACGCCCATGCATTCGAACTAAATCAAAGCAAGACAGGGGGAAACGATCGAAAAACCATGTGGGTGGAGAAAGGGGGAAGGAAACACGCAGAGAAATTCACTTCTCCTCGTCCTCTTCCTCCTCCTCCTGCTTCTTGCCATCACCCAGCCCCGCCAGCGCCGCCCCCACGGCCGTCATGGCGCCCACGACCACCACGTCGGCAGCGTCCACCGCCAGCGCGGTCGCGACGACAGCCCCCACGCCCAGGGCGGCGGCGGCACCCACCGCGCGCAGGGCGGCGTCGGCGGAGGGGGAGTCGGCCAGGCGGGGCAGGCGGAAGGATGGGGGAGGGGAGGGGGCGGGAGTGGAGTCGGCCAGGGCGGCGGCAGCCACAACGGCCGAGCGCGGCGGCGAAGGCTGCGACACCGGCTCCTGCGGCGGCGGCGGCACGTCTTCATCCGTGCTCTCCTCGGTGAAGGAGAGGATGGCGGGAGGTTCTTCTTCTTCTGCGACTTGGCCCACGGTGGCGACCGCCACCGTGACGGCTTCGGCGGGGGGCGGCGACAGGACGGGGGCAGCAGCGGCCGCCACGTCACCACCCGCCGCCGCCTCCACCGCCACCGGCGCTGGCTCCCCCCACGCCACGGTGACGGTGGCAGGGGTGTCAGCAGTCACATCCAACGGAGCCCGGTTGGGGCCGTCCTCCCAGGCGACGACGGCGCCGGCCTCCACGATGACCAGCTTCCACTCGCCGACGGGAGGGGGCGCCTCCCCCGTCCACACGTCGCCTTCACTCCAGCTCAGTTCTTGCGGCGCGTCCGCCCAGGTGGGGTCGGCCACGATGGCCAGGGACTGGCCAAAGTTTGTCTGGTGGGTGTATGGGAGGAAGGTGAATGAAAAAAAAGGTGCGGGAAAAAGCGAAGCGACGACGACCGCTCGAGAGTCGCGAGGGCGCTCACACCGGGCCCCCCCAACCACCCGGTTTTCACGATCACACACACCGTCCACACCTGGTATTTCACAGCCAGCTTTGACTGGGCGGCCTGGGCGGCGGCCGCGCGGGCGGCGGTCGCGCGGAGAGGGCGGCGGAGAGCGAAACGGTGCATGTTGCTGATTTGTCGGTTTCGATTGTGACGCAGCTGACATTTTTTTTCCTTTTTCAAGCCCCCAATTTCACATGGGCTCCCTCACCTGGACCCGGGACGGCGGTGGCACCTCCTACCCGCCACCCACCGGCGGCGAGGCCCGCGGACGCGGGCGCGGCGAGGCACGAGGCCGCGGCCGCGGCCGCGCCCCCTGGCGCGGCGGCCCCCCCGCCGGCCGCGGCGGCCGCTTCCCGCTCGCCGGCCGGGGGGAAGGGCGAGGAGGCGGTGGCGCGCCCCCTCAAAAGCGCAAACTGACGTGGAGCCGGGAGGATGGCGACGGTGGAGAGGCGAAAGCGCTGCGCGTCGCGGACGCCAGCGCGGCAGCGTCCACCTCTGCCCCCCCACCCGCACCCGCACCCGCTGTCGCCACCCCTTCCGAAGATGAGGATGACCCCGCAGCCGCAGCCGCAGCCGCCAAGGAGCGGGCCGCCGCCGCCGCCGCGCGCCGCGCAGCCGCGCGCGCGGACGAGCTGGCCGCGCTGCGGGCCGAGGTGGAGGCGCGGCAGGAGGCGCTGGAGGAGGCGTTGGTGAGTCAGAGAGAGAGAGAAAGTGGCTTTTTCCTCTTTCTTGTGTGTGTCCAACCCCAACCAACCCACCCCCTTCCCTTCCACCTCTCAGGCCAAAAAAGCGCGCCTCGACGCCGCCGCCACCGCGTCCGTCGGCCGGGCCGCCACCGATGCCGCCACCCGGCGTGCCAACCTGGACGCCGGGTTTGCGGCGGCATTCGCGGCCGCGGCAGCAGACGCCCGCGTGGCCGCCGCCACCGCGGCCGCCAGCGGCGACGCCCCCCCCAAGTCCGCCACCGCGGCTGAAGTGGCCCGCGTGCTGGCCGCCCCCGACGATGCGGCCGTGCTGGGCGTGCCTCCTGGTGCGGGGGCGGCGGCACTCAGGGCGCGCTACCGTGAGTTGGCTGTCGCTCTCCACCCCGACAAGTGCGCCCACGCGGACGCCAAGGCCGCGTTCCAGAGGCTGGTGGAGGCGTATGGGGCGCTGCAAAAGTATTTGCGGTGACGAGAGAGAGAAAGGTTTCATCTGTAGGAAAATCGAAAACGTGCGTTTTTGCTCCGCTTGTTTTTTCAGACACACCACACACAAACACACCTCTCTCCTCTCTCTCTCTCTCTCTCTCACGCTTTGACCGCCCCCGCGCGCGCCGCCACGCGCGTCATGCGCGCCATCAGTCCCGCGACTTGGAGCCGCGACCCGATGCCATCGACTAAACGCACGTGCGTCGCCCCCACCTCGCGCAGGCACTCCAGCTGCACAAACTCGGTCATGGCGTCGGGCGGGGAGGCGCGCAGCACGCGGAACAGGGTGGCCACCACGTCGGAGGAGGAGTAGCCGGCGTCAAGGAGGCCGTCGATCGCGGCCAACGAGTTGTCCAGGTGCCCCGCCACCGCGTCCGCCACCGCTTTGGCCACGACCAGGGGGTGGGGCTGGTCGCACACTTTGAGCACGTTGGCACGGGACACGAGGCCGAAGCCGGCGGCGGTGGACTGCAGGTTGTTCAGGGCTTGGCGCATGTCGCCGTCGGCAGAAAACACGAGTGCCTCCAGCCCGTCGTCCAGCACGGCCACGCCCTCGGCGGCAGCTACCGTCTGCAGGCGGCCCAGCACGTCGGCATCGGACAGCCTGCCGTAGCGCAGCACGGCGCAGCGGGACTGAATGGGCTCGATGATTTTAGAGGATGCATTCGCAGCCAGCGCAAACCGCGTGGTCGCAGAGTGCAGCTCCATGGTGCGGCGCAGGGCTTGCTGGGCGCCCCCCGTCATGGAGTCGGCTTCATCCAGGATGATCAGTTTGTGGCGACCCAGGGGCAGGGTGACCTTCTTTTGGGCAAACAGCTTGATCTTGTTGCGCACGACATCGATGCCGCGGTCGTCGGACGCGTTGAGCTCCAGGACGGCGTCCTTGGCGGCTGGGCCCAGCAGGGCGCGGGCCAGGGCGAGGACGGACGTGGTTTTACCCGTCCCAGGGGGTCCCGCCAGAATCAGGTTGGGCACGTTGCCGTCCTTGGCGATGACGCGCAGGCGGTCCACCGCGTCCCGGTTGCCGACGACGTCGTCCAGGGTCGTGGGGCGGTATTTTTCGACCTGGGGGGTGGAGGTGGGTGGGGGTGGGTGGGTTGAGGAGGAAACGCGATGCGACCGGGTGTGTTTTGCTCTCGCTTTACCCTCCTCCCTTCCCCTCCCTCTCTTCACACTCACCCACGGCAGCTCGTACGCTCTGCCGTTCCCCGACGGCGCGCCCGGCGCGGACGCGCGCGGCGCGGACGGGCCCGGCGCGGGCGCGTCGGTGTCCATCGGCACGTCGGTCGCGGTGGCGGCGGCCATGGAGGGGGCTTTGAGAGACTGTGTGCAGGGTTGTGCGAGGGCGCGTGCGCGCCGGGTGACTCTGGCGAGTGCGCGGGTGGCGTGTGCGCGAGAGACGCGCGACGAATCGAAACGAAAACGAATTCTGATGCCTGAACACAAAAAACGCTTTCTTTCCTTTTGCTCTCCTCGCGTCACGCCGACGAGGGCGCCCGCACACGCACTGGCGTTGAGCAGGTGCTGCATCTGACACAGCATCTGCCAATTGTGGGCGGGCCCGCCCTCGAAATCCCGAGGCACAAACCCGACTCTTGTGTTGCCCTTGCCTGGATGCCTGTCCGACTCGCCTGAAACCCCCCCACAGCAGCCAAGGGCAGAGGCAGCTTGTCTGTTTGCACACAAGCGACGGGAAAAGAGGGGAAGCAAAATGGACCCACCCACCCCCCTCCTCCCCCGCCTCTCGTCGTTTGGCGATGCCGCGCGTCGCGTGCTCAGCCGCGTCGCGTCTTCCTCC
The DNA here is from genome assembly GCA_958009055.1 of Choricystis sp. odSpoLacu1. Classification (NCBI taxonomy): domain Eukaryota; kingdom Viridiplantae; phylum Chlorophyta; class Trebouxiophyceae; genus Choricystis; species Choricystis sp. odSpoLacu1. Next base: position 77,687 of record OY253650.1, read on the forward strand.
GCCGCGTCCACACCGAGGACGGTGTCTGCGGCTTCCACGCCCCGCGCGCAGCCAGTCCCGAGGCTGGCGACCGCGAGCGAGCTGACTGCCGCCGCGCGCGCCCGCGCGGCGGCCGAGCGCGCGGCCGCGCTGGACGCGCTGCCTCAAGGCTACTACTCGCCCGACTATAACGCGGTGATGGCCGAGTTAGAGGCGCTGCCGGCCGACCCTGATGCCGCGGCGGCTGCAGCGTCCGAGGCGGCGTCCGCGCGTGCGCTCGCCCTCGATGCTGTGACCACCCGCCTCGCCGCCGCCCTGGCCCGCGACAGAGACAGGTTCCTGGACGGTGTCGCCGCCTCAGCAGCCCTGCACGCCGACGTCGCGGCCGCGGGCGACGCCGCGGCGGTCGCGCTGGCCGCGTTGGCAAGCGCGAGAGTGACGGCCGACGCAGACGCGGCTGTGGTCAAGGCGGCCGCCAGGCAGCGCAATGTGCGGTCCGCGCTGGAGGTGTTGCAAGCTTTGGCTGATGCTCGAGACGCGGTGGCGTCCTTGGCGGCCGCGGCCGACGCGCGTGACTCTACGGCGGAGGCTGAAAGAGCGGCCGCGGCTGCGCTTGCCCGTGTCTCCGGCGTCACGGCCGCCGACACCCGCCTCTCCGCGGCCGCGACCGCCGCCATCTCCACCGCACACGCCGCAGTGGAAGAAACACTGGTCAGCATTGCGACAGCGTTCGATCGCGACACCCACGCGGCTGCCGTGGCCGCGTGGGCGGCCTCGTCCCGCGACCCCGCGTCCGCGCGTGCCGCGTTTGCCGCCGCCTGTGCCGCCGCGCCCTCCTCCGCCGCCCTGAAACTCGTGCGCGGCGAAGTTATAGCCCGCGCTCGAGGCGGGGGCGGCGTTGAAGCGGCACGCTGCGCGCGGTCGTTGGCCGACGCTGCGGCACTCCTCCCGCCCTCTGCCTTTTCCTCCACCCTCCACCGCGCCCTGGCCTGCCTATTTGGCGTGCTGCGGTCGCACGACGCCGCTCTGACATTTCATCGAGAGAGCGGTGGCGACCCGGAAGCCTCCTCCTCCTCCCGCCACACCGCCGTGCTGGCCGCCGGCGCGGCCGGCCTCGAAGACGCGCGCGCGCCGCTCTGGACCGCCGCCGCGGGCGCAGTCGCCACTTTACTAGCCTCCACCGCCGCCGCGGCGGCGGGCGCCCTGGAGCGCAGCCTCTCCTCCGTGTCCGCGTTTGCGGACGCGGGGACTGCGTTTGCGGCCAGCGCGCCGGGCGACGCAGCCGCGCGCGCGACCGCGGCACTGAGAGCGGCTGCCGACAATTATGCTGCTGCCGCCCTCTCCTCCCACGCCGCGGCCGCCATCGCTGCGCTGGGCGATCTGTTAGACCACGAAGCCTGGACCCCGCTGGACGTGCCGCCGTTTGCTGTGCCGGCGGTTTGTTTTGGTGGTCAAAGCGACGGCTCTGCGGCCGTGCCTCAGCGCGCGGCCGTGCTGCGCGCGCGGCTGCCGCCCCCGGGCGCGCCGTGGGCGGCCTGGGTGGCGGCCGGCAACCCGTGGCGCGATGGTGGTGGCGGCGGCGGAGAGACGGCGGAAGGCGATCAGCCGCCGCCGCGGCAGTCGCGGCCGCCACCGCCGCAGTGCGACGACGCGCCGCCACCCGTCTTCACCGCGGCGACCTTCCGCGCGCTGCAGACAGTCGCCGACGTCGCCTCCCTGGGCTCCGCCTGCCCCGCCGCCGCCGCTGCCGCCCGCACTGCATCCGCTGCCGTCATTGGGCGGGTGCTGGTGCACGCGGCCGCCTGTTTCAGCGGGGTGCCGCTGAGAGACGCGGTCGCCACGGCGGCCGCCCCGCGCGGGCGCGACCCGCGCGTCTCCCCCCGCCTCGCGGCCGCCCTGACCCGCACCCTGACGCGGGGCTGTGGAGAAGGGGGCGTTGCCTCCTCCACTGCCCCCTCCCTGGCCGCGGTGTACGGAGTGCCGCTCATGGTGGCGGGCGGGGGCGGGTCGACCGTCGACGCTGCTGCCACGCGCGCCGCAGTGGCAGCCTTCTCACACGCCACCACGCCACCCACCCCCACCCCACGCTCCCACCCGGGCAACGCGTGGGCCCTGGCGGAGCGGGTCACCGCGGGCGCGGCCGTGGCTGAGCTGGCGGCGCGCGTCGCGGCGGCCGCAGTTTCAGCGGGGCCCCCTCCACCCGCCACCCCGCCCCACGCCACGCCCGCGACCGCGGTGGCGATGGCAGGGGCGGCGGCCGATGTGCGGGGGCTGGCGGTGGCGACGGCAGCGCGGCTGGGGCTGGGGGCGGGGGGGATAGAGGGGCGTGTGGCAGCGACGCCCTACACACACGCCGACCCTCCAGACGCGCCGTCGCCCTGGGTGGCGCCCGCGGTGGCCGCAGCCGTCGCTTTCGGCCATACCCTGACCGCTGTCGCCGCCTCGCTCCCCCCCGGCGGCGCAGCCGCGGCGTGGGGTGGGGCGTTGGATGCTGTGGCCGCCGCCGTCCTCTCCGGCTGGGCCGCCCCGGGAGACGGCGCACGCTGCACCAGCATGGGCCGGTCCGCCATGTCGCTGGACCTGCAAGCGCTGACGTCGGGCCTGGCGGCCGCCCGGCCTGTGTGTGCTGCAGGCCGCGACGACGACGACGGCGCCGCACACGCGGCAGCCGCCGCCTCCTTGACCCACGCTCAAGCCTTTGTCCAAGCATTTTATGTACCCTGGGGCCCTGAACTCAGGCGGTGGGCGCTGGCGCACGCGGGCGTGGGGCGGGCGGCCATTGGGGCTGCTGTGGCGACAGTCGGTGACGCGGTGGGCGTGCCGCGGCGCGCGCGGGCGGCGTTTGCGACGGCCCTGGACGCTGAACTCGCGGCAGGCGAGTGAGGTAGGCTGTGTGAGTTGTATGTGATTTTTTTATGTAGCGACAGAGGTTTTACAACGAAAAAAAAAGGTCAAAAAACAAAAACGCGTGTGCTAAGAAGGGCCGCCGTTTCACTCCACTCCACCCCTTTCACCGGAAACAGCTGCCAACAATGTAGCCCGTCACACACCCCAACAACGCGCCCGCCGCCACTTGCAGCGGGGTGTGGCCCAACGAGTCGCGCAGCGGGGTGGAGTGTTCGCACGCGGCCGGGTGTTCAGGAGGGAGTTCAGTCAGAATGCTGTTCAACACGCTGGCATGCCGCCCCGCCGCCAGGCGCACGCCGGAGGCATCGTACATGACGACGCCCGCCAGGACGGCGCAGATGGCGAACTCGGGGGAAGAGGTGCCATTGATGGCCGCGACCGCGGCGGCGAGGGCGGCCACCGCGGCTGTGTGGCTCGACGGCATCCCTCCAGAGCCGAGGAGCCGGGACGGCTCCCACCTGCCTTCCGCCGCGTAGAAAGTGAGCACTTTGAGGGACTGGGCGACGGCGAACCCGGCAAAGGCGGCGACAAAGGGGCTGTGGAGAAAAGGGGGCGAGGTTTTTTTTCTTGTTGGTTTCTTGTGTTTTGTTTTTTCTGTGCCCCCAAACCAACACAAAAGGGAGCACACGAGGTGCGAAAGAAAGGCTTTGCGTGAGTGGCGCGCCGCAGGGCACGCGCGGGACGCACAGGCACCCCGCACGCGCGCTGGGCGCTGTCTGCGCCGCGCGCGCTGCCCATCGTTCGTCCCCCCTTTTTGACTGTGGCCTCTGTTGCTCCCCACTCCCCTTCGCTCTCTCTCCCTCACTCACCCGTTGTGCGTCAGCCCCGCCAGCGATCCGTTGGACGCGCCACCCGCGGGCGGGGGGCGGGGGTCGCTCATTGGGAGGAAAGGAAGCCCCTGAGCGCGGCGCGAGTACGCGCGCGGTGGCGGCGGTTGGCGCGAGCCGCGGGAAGGGGAGACGAGGGACACACGCACGCGCGGTGTGGGCACGCAAGTGAGGCGCCGGTTTGCGGGCGCGTCGCGGAGGGGGCGTGTTTTGTTAGGTGCGCGCGCGAACGAAGAACGAGAGAGTGAGGTTTTTACTCGCTCACACAAATCGTGGGTTGCGCGGGGAAAGTCGTATTTGCAAACGCGCCCCCTCCTGCCACACACACACACGCCCCTTCCTCACCCCCTCCCCTTCCCCAATGAAGATCGAGGAGTGGGACACGTTCTCCGCGCGCGCGCGCCGGCTCGCGGCGCGCGCTCCGCTGCGCACGCGCGCCGTGCTCAAGTACTCGGCGACCCGGGGGCGGCTCGTCGTGAAAGTGACGGACGATGTGGCGGTGAGTGGGTGTGAGGAGAGAGGGGAGGGCAAGCAACGAGGGGGGGATCGGATGCGCAGAACACCCACCCTCTTTCCTCTCCACACACACAAACACACTCAACAGTGCCTGCAATACGTCACCGACCAGCAGGCCGACGTCAAGCGCGTGGAGCGGCTGGCGGCCGCCCTGCTGACGGCGGCGGCGACGGGGGTGCCGCCGCCGGCAGAGGATGAGGGAGCAGGGGCGGCGAGTGGTGGCGCGGCCGCCGCTGGTGGTGCCGACACCAAGAAGAGGACGGGCAAAGCCAAGGGCGCCAAAGGGGGGGGGGCGAGGCGGGGGTGATGTGAGGCTAGTGTGTGTGTGTTGTTTTCAGCTCAGTTTTTTGTCCTGTTGTCCTGCGCTCCCCGCCTGATTTTCAACCAAAAAAAGCGGTAGCGGTCGTGATATCGGTCGTGTGTGCACGTGTGGCAAAAGGGCGAAAAGCATGTCAGCGTTTCTCCTCGGCCGGCGGACCTCACACGGAGGCTTCGCCGCCGCCCTAACGCCTGCAGTGCCCCACCGACTCGTCCTTTCTGTTTTCGCCGTCGTTTTCTTTCTTCGCCCCCTTCTCTCTCCCGCAAGCACCCAGCCTCGCCCGCGCTTCATACAGCCATGGCGCGAGGTCGTCGAGGTGGAAGAGGTGCGTGGAGGCGCTGGGAGGGCTGTGTTGGCAAATGAGTTTGTCGCCTCCGAATGCAGCCCCCTCTCCTCGCCAGCGGCCGCCCGCCGGTTGGCGGCCGCCCGCCCCAGACCGTGGCCCGCCGGTTGGCGGCCGCCCGCCCCAGACCGTGGCCCGCCGGTTGGCATGGGGAGCCAAATGGGTGGGCCCTGTGTGCGTGTGATGCTGCCCGCGCGGCGTGTGCGTGCAGAAAGCGCCGACCCACGACGCACCCCTCCCCCGTTTTCTTCGTTTCTCTGTCACAGGCCGGTCGACCGGCGCCGTCGCCGTCCCGCCGTCCGCCTTCCAGGGTGCCGCGACAGCCGCCACCGCCGCCGCCACCGCCACCGCCGCCGCCGCCGCCGCGTCCGCGACTCTGGCCACCCGCCTCTCAGGCCCCCTGGATGACGACTCCGCAGCCGCCGTGCACAAGCCCGTCCTCTCCTCCCACCGCCTCTCCTTCCACCGCCTCTCCTCCCACCGCCCCTCCGCCGGCACCCGGGCCGCGGGCGTGGACGAGCTGGCGGGCTATGCTGATCCGGAAGCCGCGCCGTGCCAGGGGCAGGGTGAGAGCTCTGGCGCGACGGCCCGTGCCGTCGTCGTCACGCTCCTGTCACTCCAGCTCGGGTGGGGGCTCTGGCTCCTGCCCTCCGACTATGCGCGCCTGGGGTGGGTGCCGGCGAGCGTGACCATCGCGATCGTCGCCGCTTTGACCACTTATTCTGCGTCCCTGTTCCCTCGCCTGATTGGTGCGACGGAGGGCGCGATCCTCTTTGGCGACGTCGGCGCCGCCGCCTACGGCTCCACCGGCCGGGGGCTCGTGTACGCGTTTGTGTATGGGCTGGATGCCACGCGATGCGTCATTCTGCACCTGGCGGCTTCCCAGGCTTTGCAGCACGCGGCCGGATCACCTGCCGGCGTCTCCCTCGCCACCCTGGGCGCGGTCGTCGCCATCGGCGCCTGGGCGCTGGCCCAGGTGCGGTCCCTGCCCCACATGAGCGGATTTTTGGCGGCGGGCACGGCGGGTCAGGTGAGAGAGAGGGAGAGAGGGTGGCTGCGTGTGTTTGTTTGTGTTTCGCGTGCCTGCGTGTGTTTGTTTGTGTTTCGCGTGCCTCTGATCAACCATCGATCAACAAAAACCAACCCACACACACAATTGGGTGTTTGGGCTCACCACACCACACCACCCCTCCCAGCTCTTTGCCTTCTGTGTCGTGCTGCACACCCTGGTCACTGCCCCCGACCCGGGAGCCACGCACGCCGCGTTTGCGTGGAGCGACTCCCCCGTCAAGGCGGCGGTCGCCGTGTTGAACGTGTTCTTCGCGTATGGAGGGCAGGTGCGTGGACATGTGTGTGTGGAGAGGGAGAGGGAGGGAGGGAGAGAGAGCGAGAGACGTTTTGGGGAGGTTGCAACGTGTGGTTGTGGTGTGGCACCCCTCCCCCACCCCCCACCCCCCCTCCTCCACCCACAGTTTGCCTTCACCGAGATCGTCGTCGCCATGGCCCGCCCCCACCGCTTCGCGCCCGCCGCCTGTGTGGTCACCATCATCATGACGCTGGCCTACACCCTGCTGGGCGTCGTGGGGTACGCGTCGCGCGGCAGGCACGTGCACGGCGTCGTCGTCTTTTCGCTCGGCGCGGGCGCGTGGGAGCGCGCGGCCGCGGCCGCGGTGCTCGTGCAAGCGTGCGCGCAGTACCTGGTCAACCTGAATGTCGGGTGTCACAACGTGTTGACGCTGTGGCACAGGCGGCGCGTGCGGTCTGCAGCGGCGGCGAGCGCCGGCCGTGGCGCCGCCGACGACGACGCTGGCCCCGGCCCGCGCGTCGCCGCCGACCACGGCCCCGCCCCCTGGGCGGTGGTCACCGCCGGCGTCGTGGCGTACAGTTATGCGATCTCCGCCACCCTGCCCTACTTCTCCACGCTCTCAGGCATCATGACCGCGACCTCGTACCTGGTCACAAGCTTCGTGGCGCCCTGCGCGTTTGCCCTCAAACTGTTGCCCCTGTCCCCCGTTGAACGCGCCTGGTGTCGCTTCCTGATCGTGGCCATGTCCGCCGCCTCGCTCGCGGGGCTGGGGTTATCGGTGACTGCGCTGGTGCAGAACATCGGGGGCGGGCCCGCGTGATGAAGGGAAGCGGGAGAATGTTTTTTTTTTTGTGGAGCAAGTGCGTCGTTGAGAGAAACACTCGTTTTTCTCAACCAAAAAAAACACTCTCTCTCTTTCGCGACACACGCCCCCAAAACACGCACTCCCTCTCAACCATGGCCGACCTCGTGCTCCTGCTGCGCGAAGCGGGCAGCCACGTGCTCACGGGCCAGCTCCCGCCGACGCCGCTGCTGACGGCGCTGATGAGCAAGGTGCGTGTGTGCGGGGGGGGACGCGCCCCATCGGTCTGCCCCGCCTTGTTGTTTGTGTGTCGGTGTCAGTAGCAATCTGGGCGCACGACCGCGTCTGGCGGGCGGGTGGGGATGAGCGACAGAGCGCCGGCCGCGATTCGTGTTTTGTTGCGTGCAATCAGAAACGAACGACGTCGATGCCGCCCGTTTTTTTTTCCAACCCACCCACACCACACCACCAACCCCACCCCAGGGCCTCGGCTACGCCATCGTCGCGGGCGCCTCCATCGTCAAACTGCCCCAGATCGCGGCCATCGCGCGCGCGGGGTCGGCGGCGGGCTTGTCCCCTCTGTCCGCGGAACTAGAAGAAGTCGGTCTTTCGATTGCCGCAGCCTACGGCCTCTCCTCCCGCCTCCCTTTTTCAACGTATGGCGAGGCCGTGTTCCTGTTCCTGCAAAACAGTATCCTGCTGGCGCTGATCTACGCGTTGACCGGCGCCCGCGCGCGCGGCGCGGTGGCGGTCGGCGCGGCCGCGCTGTGGCTGCGCTTCCTGGCCTCCCCGTCCCTCACCCCGTCCTTGGCCCGCCGCTTGATGGACGCGTCCACCGCCATCTTTCTGAGCGCGCGCCTGCCCCAGATTGCTGCGAATGCGCGGTCTGGATCCACGGGCGCGCTCTCTCTCGCCACGTACGCAGCCAACACGCTCGGCGGCCTCGCCCGCGTCGCCACCACCCTGCAAGCGGGGGGTGGAGGCGCCATGCTGCGCAACTATGCGCTGGGGGCGGCCCTGAACGCGACGGTGGTGGGCCAGATTTTGTGGTATGGGAAAAAGGGGGGCGCCCGCAAGAAGAAAGGGGGTGCCGGGGCGGCGGCGACGCCGGGGCGGCGGTCGTCCAGGCTGAAGACGGCGTGAATGTGATTGGTGTGTGGGTGTCGAGGAAGGGAGGAAAGGGTGTGGAGAGTGTGTGTGCAAAACGACGATGAAAAAAAAAACGTACCACAAAACGTTTCTTCTTTTCTTTTCCCCGCACCCCGCACCCAAACTCGCCACACACACAACAAAGAGAGCCCCCGCATCATGACACACCCCGCGCCCTCCACCTCCAAACCCGCCCCCCTCCCCAAACCCACGCACCGGGGCCTGTGGCACCAGCACGCGGCCGTGGCCGCCGCCGCCGCGGGCGCGTCCCTGGTGGCCAGTGCGGCGGGGAGGGCGGGCAGGAAGGCGGCGTGGGCGACGGCGGCGTACAGGTGAGAGAGAGAGGGTGTGCGGGTTGAAAGGGAATGCGCGGTCGAGCTGCTCCCGCTGAAAGCGATGCGCGCCGGGGGCTCTGTACCCCCACAACCCCGGCCCGGGTGGGTAGCTGTGAATGTGTGGCGTGCGAGGGAGCGTCAGACCGGGGCTCGGTGGGCACGTGGGTGCGAGGGAAGGATTGCCAGACCCTCGGGCGGTGCCTCGGCTGTGCGGCGACGACGCACACACAGAGAGTCGCCCCCCACGTTCACCCCCCCCCCCCCCCTCCTCCACACAGCTCCGCCCTCACCTTCATGCTGGCCGTGTCCGCGATCTACCACCGCCCCACGTGGTCGCCCAGCAAGCGCGCCCTGCTGCGGCGGTAAGCGAGAAGTGGGGAGAGGGGGGGGTGCGGTTTGGGTTTGGGTGTCTTTTTCATTGCGCTCTCACCACCCCCCCTTTCCTTTCCGCAGCCTCGACCACGCCGCCATCTTTGCCGTCATCCTGGGCACCTATGTCCCCCTGGCCCTGCTCACCCCCCTGCCCCCCGGCCTCGGCGCCCGCCTGGTGGCCCGCGTCGGCGCGGGCGCGGCCGCGGGCGCGGCCGCCGCCCTCTTCTTCCCCCACGTCAAGCCCCTGGCCGCCGCCCTCTACGTGGCCCTGGGGTGGGCGGCGGGGCCCGATGCATTTACGCTGGCGGCCGCCCTCCCCGCGGGGGCGGGGCCGTTGATTCTGGGGGGGGGCGTGCTGTACACGCTCGGCGCGGCGACCTATGCGCTGCGCTGGCCCAACCCTGCCCCCGCCACGTTCGGCTACCACGAAGTGTTTCACGCGGCCGTCGTGGCGGCCGCCGCGCTGCACTTTGCGGCGGTGCACATTGTGGCGCACGCGGCGGGGGCGTGAAGAGGGGGGGGAGGGGGGTCCCCCCTGCACCTGCATTCATGTGGTCCCCCCCCCCCCCCCCCCCCCCCC